>JAQFVV010000292.1:600000-1190551 GCA_028023455.1 Epiperipatus broadwayi | reverse complement strand
TTTATATATATTCTTAAAGAAGAGTAACTAAGGCTACGGCCGAGGAACATGAGTACGGTGGGAGTGAAGGCTTAGCGTGCTGGGTTTTCTGGACCTCACCCCAAGAGGACCATGCGGCAGTGACCGGAGAACATCTACCGGAGATCTATCAACTTTTCGTAAGGGAATCGATTCGACTCGGAATGAACTGAAGCGTGATGAACTGTCTCGTACGTTTTGCTCGGATTTCATGTGTTTTTCTTCTTATTTTGTTCCCCGGGGATCAATGTTAATTGCAGGTAATATGAACTTAAGATATTTTATTTTCCAAATATTATCCGTTTTCTGAAACCCTCAAGAGAGAACGAGCGAAGCAAGAGACTTATATTTTTTTAAGATAAGGCCATTTGAATACAGCTGATTAGATTTTTATCTGTGTATACGTTCGTTTTTCTTATTCTATTGAAAATCCACACAGAATACATATATATAGGTTTTATTGGGTTATGTAAATGTTAAAGAGTGGGGAAATATATTTTTATTAAAAGCAGAAAATATTATAATAAAAGATATGTTATATTAAGGTATATTGCAGTGTGTGTTTTATTATTTGACTCATGGAATATAGTTTATAAATTTAGACGATTGATCCGAGTTTCGTTGTTGGTTGCATAGAGTTTCTCCCGTACATTTTCCTACGGTTTGTTGGCCACCCGCCCTGAGTACTGAGCTAGTGGAGAGGCCCTATTACTATCGTATTCTTCTCTTCCAGCATAATACTTATGTAAAAGTAAGTTTGGCGCTTGGAGGTCAATGATTGACGTCCATAAATATGCTGTGAGAGAAATACGAATTTTCTTTTACTATTTTTTTGGCTTCAAATAAAAAAAAATTATCTTTTTTTTTTTTTATGAAGCCAATAGTGATAAGAAAATTCGTATTTCTCTCACAGCATATTTATGGACGTCAATCATTGACTCCAAAGCGCCAAACTTACTTTTACATAAGTATTATGCTGGAAGAGAAGAATACGATAGTAATAGGGCCTCTCCACTAGCTCAGTACTCAGGGCGGGTGGCTAATAAACCGTAGGAAAATGTACGGGAGAAACTCTATGCAACCAACAACGAAACTCGGATCAATCGTCTAAATTTATGAACTATATTCCATGTGTCAAATAATAAAACACACACATGCAATATACCTTAAAATAACATATATTTTATTATAATATTTTCTGCTTTTAATAAAAATATATTTCCCGCACTCTTTAACATTTACATAACCCAATAAAACCTATATATGTATTCTGTGTGGATTTTCAATAGAATAGGAAAAACGAACGTATACACAGATAAAATCTAATCAGCTGTATTCAAAATGGCCTTATCTTAAAAAAATATAAGTCTCTTGCCTTGGTTCGTTCTCCTTGAGGGTTTCAGAAAACGTAATAATATTTGGAAAATAAAATATCTTAAGTTCATATTACCTGCAATTTTGTCCGATGTGATCCCCGGGGATATCAAAATAAGAAGAAAAACACATGAAATCCGAAGCAAAACGTACGAGACAGTTCATCACGCTTCAGTTCATTCCGAGTCGGATCGATTCCCTTGCGAAAAGTTGATAGATCTCCGGTAGATGTTCTCCGGTCACTGCCGCATGGCCTCTTCGGGGCAAGGTCCAGAAATCCCAGCACGCTTAAGCCTTTACCCCACTGTACTCATATTCGGCCGTAGCCTTAGCTATTCTTCTTCAATATATATAAAAAAAATGAAAATATTTCTTTTTTTTTTTCTTTCCTCTTTGAAGACCAAAAATAAACTGACACTAGTTTAAAAAAAAAAAACTACATCTCACTCTCCCTGTCACTTTTTCCTTTTCCTTTGTTTTCGCAAACACAATCCGTCCCCTTTTTCCCCACCACGTGGTATAGATGGCCAGTTAAGCTAATAAGCAGAAAGAACTTTTCGCACCTTCGGACATTTTGGCAATTAACATTCCGGAAACTTTTTACCTCAACCTTCTTTTTAATTTTCATTCAAATTCCCCAGATAAGATTTTCGATGTTTAATATATCTTTTTTTTTTCTTACAATAATCTCTTATCTTGGATCCAAAAATGTATTCATACGTTCGTTTCTAAAATTGTCTATCCACACCGCAAATACATACATATACCACTTTTACAAAAATAAACGCAAATTCCCCCCCACTCCCTCTTTTCTTACTTTAATAACATTTTAAATATTTTCTCCCACTAATAACATAAATACTAAAACGAAATAAAATCAAATTATATGAAACTAATTTTAAACTATATAACATATGTGTGCGCCTTTCTACATTGTAACTAGGGTTTAAACCCGACTGTTTACAATACCCTCCTCCCGGAAGCCTTTAAATACGGTCTACGTATTTGAACGGCTCATTCCTAACTTATCAAATAAAATGATGCATTTTTAAATATTTTCCCTTTATAACTTTCTGCCCTGCGGCTCTAGAACAAAAGAAATAAACGACCATCAATCCCAACGATATGCTATAAGTTCAACCACCAACTCACACGCATGTGATATGCAACGCACCGCATACAATCAATTCCACACAGACTTATTTGGTTATGTGACCGGAAACACAAAAAAAAAACCTAAAAAAAAAAATTTCCCTTTTTTTTTTTTTTTCTTTCTACGTGTCAGGACTTTCTAACCGCACTCTGCTACTTCAGAGTCTTATGAGCGTGGGTAACTAGAACAAAATCCGACTTTTAAGTAGGGGTCGTCCAAGACCGTGCTCGCATTTGGAGTTTTGTGGGTGGGATGGTATGTGAGTGCCGTGCTCTCTTTGGAGACTTATTGGCTTAAGTTTAAATAGGCCGGTCAACCATGTCGGGAACAACATTTATATACAGGACGCGACACACCACATGCCCAATCCAAGCAACCAACCCCACCATCCACACCGTCAGACTCGATAGACCGCTCCCATCTCAAATCTCCCTAGCCACCTTTATCTAACTCTCTAGCCTACAAAACAATGAAGGAGAAAAAAAAATTCAGAGCACATATATAACTTCAAATGTGGCCTTATATAACGGCCCCTATACTTAATAATATCATTGTTAAATATTAAACCCATACCCTAATAAAATAATTTAAACAAACACACAAAAAAAAAAAACTTTCAGCCTATGTCCAATTATGTGTATATATCTTAACTCTATCGGCTATCCTTTTTCCCGGATGAACTCAAAATCTTTCCCTGTCCATAATTCGGCTTGCGTGGCGGTCGTGGCTCTTCATGTTCATACTGCCATTCCGGTCTAGTATTACCATCCCCTCGTTCGGGGTCCTGCAAGTTCCAATCCGACCCTCCTTCTTCCGTCCCAAATTTCACAACTCGAGTATCGTGAGTTTCTTTTCCTCGCTCTATCGGTAAATTATAATCAAAGGTGCTCATATCAATCGCATTAAGTAGCTCAGCTACCTCCTCCATGGACGCTTTCCTTATGCCTAACATCATTTGTTCCACCTTCATCGGCATGTTATGCCTCACGATCCGAATGATGTGGTTTTCCTTTAAATTGCATGCGTCTAACGTTCGCAGCTTTGCCACTTGTCGATGGAAAAATTGTGAAAAACTTTCTTGCTCTCCTTCCCTATATTTCTCCTGCATAATCCGATATCTAGCCAACTCTTGACGATCCTCTGACCAAAAACTATCTCTCATCTCTCGTTGATATTCTTCAAATGTCGTAGGTTGTTGAAACAACGAATTCCACCATGATAGCGTTTCCAGTTAGGTTGCTGCAAGCAATAGCGATTTTGCTCTCCTCAGCCATCGGGTTAACGCTAAAATATCTTCCCAGACTTTGTAAGTGTTCCACGGGAGCTTCTCCCATTCGACGGCAAATGGCCGAACCTTTAAAAATTGGTTTACATGGGCCTGTGCTGGTACGTACTTCGTCACGGCTTCCCTTTCTTCTGCTATTTTTGTCTTTTCGCCCTCAACCTGTTTCTCATCTACTTTCTTTCCCTTAGACTTCTCGTCTTTATCTATACTTCCTTCCTTCTTTGACTCTCCGTCGTTCTCTTCTCCTTGATTAACTCCTTTTATTCTTTCCATTTGCTGCTCTAATTTTTGCAGTCTTTCCTCAAATCGATCTTCGAATTTTTGAAATCTTTGTTCCAATCTTTCCAGAATGACCTCCAAAATCTTCGATTCTTCCTTCTTTTCTTGGTCCATTTTCTTTTGGAGTCTTGTTTTCATTCACACTATATTTTACTAAATATATTTTGATATCTTAAAAAAAAATCGTAGTAATTTGTTTTGACCGCTTCCAAAATCACAACGTGGTAGGTTTTCTTTTCCCCCCCCCCCAAAGCGCCATGCTACGTGTCTAATTTCTTTATCAACCACTCGGAAAACTATTTTCTGTCTTTCAATAAAACTATTTTAATCGAAACAAACTTCACGTCTCTCTAATATTTCTATTTTACTCCCCCTCCTTTCCCTTATCGAATTTTTAATCTTTCTACTCGGGCCCCCATACATTCCATTCTTCATAAAGCCTTAGTTGGGACGCCATTGTAACGGGTGTACTCGTTTACCGTATACTTACTTGTTCTTATCTTAAATAAAAAATATCTATTTTTTTTCTTTATGAAGCCGAATAGTGATAAGAAAATTCGTATTTCTCTCACAGCATATTTATGGACGTCAATCATTGACTCCAAGCGCCAAACTTACTTTTTACATAAGTATTATGCTGGAAGAGAAGAATACGATAGTAATAGGGCCTCTCCACTAGCTCAGTACTCAGGGCGGGTGGCTAATAAACCGTAGGAAAATGTACGGGAGAAACTCTATGCAACCAACAACGAAACTCAGATCAATCGTCTAAATTTATGAACTATATTCCATGAGTCAAATAATAAAACACACACATGCAATATACCTTAAAATAACATATATTTTATTATAATATTTTCTGCTTTTAATAAAAATATATTTCCCGCACTCTTTAACATTTACATAACCCAATAAAACCTATATATGTATTCTGTGTGGATTTTCAATAGAATAGGAAAAACGAACGTATACACAGATAAAATCTAATCAGCTGTATTCAAAATGGCCTTATCTTAAAAAAATATAAGTCTCTTGCCTTGGTTCGTTCTCCTTGAGGGTTTCAGAAAACGTAATAATATTTGGAAAATAAAATATCTTAAGTTCATATTACCTGCAATTTTGTCCGATATGATCCCCGGGGATATCAAAATAAGAAGAAAAACACATGAAATCCGAAGCAAAACGTACGAGACAGTTCATCACGCTTCAGTTCATTCCGAGTCGGATCGATTCCCTTGCGAAAAGTTGATAGATCTCCGGTAGATGTTCTCCGGTCACTGCCGCATGGCCTCTTCGGGGCAAGGTCCAGAAATCCCAGCACGCTTAAGCCTTTACCCCACTGTACTCATATTCGGCCGTAGCCTTAGCTATTCTTCTTCAATATATATAAAAAAAATGAAAATATTTCTTTTTTTTTTCTTTCCTCTTTGAAGACCAAAAATAAACTGACACTAGTTTAAAAAAAAAACTACATCTCACTCTCCCTGTCACTTTTTCCTTTTCCTTTGTTTTCGCAAACACAGTCCGTCCCCTTTTTCCCCACCACGTGGTATAGATGGCCAGTTAAGCTAATAAGCAGAAAGAACTTTTCGCACCTTCGGACATTTTGGCAATTAACATTCCGGAAACTTTTTACCTCAACCTTCTTTTTAATTTTCATTCAAATTCCCCAGATAAGATTTTCGATGTTTAATATATCTTTTTTTTTTCTTACAATAATCTCTTATCTTGGATCCAAAAATGTATTCATACGTTCGTTTCTAAAATTGTCTATCCACACCGCAAATACATACATATACCACTTTTACAAAAATAAACGCAAATTCCCCCCCACTCCCTCTTTTCTTACTTTAATAACATTTTAAATATTTTCTCCCACTAATAACATAAATACTAAAACGAAATAAAATCAAATTATATGAAACTAATTTTAAACTATATAACATATGTGTGCGCCTTTCTACATTGTAACTAGGGTTTAAACCCGACTGTTTACAATACTAATGGCTTATTGTGATTTTGGTTATCCATTAGCAGCAGGCATCAGTCAGGCAAAAATTGTTCTAGCACCATTCTACATTTTTGATGTTATACCACTCTAGCTCCAACCGGAAAACAATGAGAGAGAGAGGGGAAAAATCTACTTGGCCATTTCAATTATAGCACCCAAAAATTCTTTAAGTTTTCTTTGAATGTTGGTGGTTCAAAAATCTACAGCAGGGAGCTAGTATAATCCTGGTTGCAGAGAGAGCTCTGTCTAAAAAAACCAGCTTATTGCTTTCACTTCTTTCGATTCAAACAGTTTTATTTGCTGCTTTTCAACAATAGAGCTTCTGTAGGTACAAGATCAAGAACAAAAGATATGCTCTCAATTTATACCTAACTTGTTGGCCATCTTACATTCCAATGCCATTGTTCTGCTATCTTACTTTTAATTATAATGTTTTTAATTAATTATTCCTATCTAACTGATCTTTTTCTTTAATGAGTTTTGTGATTCTAAAAAACTTTATTTTGTTATCTAAAATAAAATCTTGTAATTTTATTTCATAAAATTTATAGAATGTTTTAAAGTTTCTATTTAATTTAAATGTAGCCTACATTCACTGTGGTTGGACTCAAGGTCTTTAGTTAAACCATAGTGAATGGTGAAGCAAACATATATATTTAATATTTATATATGTGTAGCTTCAATATGCTGTATTAGAAAAATAACTGAATGGTTTATTGCTTGATATTTCATAATAAGTTTAAGTACCCAAGTAACAAATCTGGACCATTATAATACTGCATCAATATGTGGGTCGGATTATTATTTTACTATTTAATTGCTGCAATTTGCTTTTGTTTGATAATATTTGCTTTAATTTCATATGTTGTATTATATGCTGTATTAATGAGATTTTATAAGTCTATTTAATATTATATATTATAATATACATTTGTCATATAATATATAATGTTTGTAATTATTACATGCAGTATATTTATCAAATTTTATAATTCTAGAATATTTAATGAGTGCCACTTATCATTGGGAAGACAGATAGTATATGTAAATATTTGTTTTTTTTGTGATCTAATTTAGTTAGTTGTTTAGATTTGGCATTTATGGGCCTGGTTTATGCTTTAGCACTGTTATTACTGGTCAATGAGCAATGTTTATTTGTTTGTCATTTATGCTGTAGAGGAAAATAAATAGCATATTCTTTCATATAAATTTATGAATGCTAAATATTTAATCAAACAGATGCATAGTTTATAAAGGTAAGACATCACAAACAAATAATGAAAAGTGTTCATGAAAGTAATTAATACTTAATCAAAACTATAACAGATAGCTTTTCATAGGCTTCAAATTTTTATATGCATTAATATAATCTATTCTGCCACTTATATCTTGATAAATTTGTCAAACTTTTGTATAAATTCAATAATTTTAATGTTTAATATACAAGTCAAATATATTTTTAATTACTAAAAATCAAATGCTTAATAATATTAAAAAATGAATAGGTTTTGCTTGGAAATTGATATAAAACTTGAGAATTGAAAGTGACAGAGTGACAATAATTCATGGATACTGAGATTTAGTTTTCATTCTACCACTGCTAAGGTACATGCTATTTAATTAAATATAATACAAAACATCTCACACAATCAGATAAAATAAAAGCTACTATGATAAATATTCATCACAATATACACATTTAAACATCTACATTAAGATGTGAATGGCAATAGGGAGTACTGACTGATGAAGTCAATATGGTGAGAAATTGCATTTCCACAAATTCTTGAGCATTCATCTTTGCTTTAGCTTTTGTAATCCTTTGTCAGTGATATTAACAAATTTAGTAATATAGTAGAGAAATCTTATATATATATATATATATATATATATATATATTGTAACCGGACCCGCGTACAACCCTTTTATCACATCAGTTGTAATTATTTTCTGATGAGCATGCTGTAGGAAGGAACTATCAATTGACATTCCTAATGCAGATGTTAATGCCTCCTACAACAATATTTCCTGCTCATCAGAGGATGTAGTACTATAGAGACTGTGAACATCTAAACATTTATATGTTTGGTTTTCCAAACAGCGCCATTAGAGTTCCGTCTTACTACAACCTGACTGGCCTGGGTCTAGTTATGTCAGACGTAGCTCAGGAATGCATGAGATTCTCATGAACCAGTGCTATAATTGGTGAGTGATGCGATAAAACAAACAAAACTGAACAACTGGATAACCAATTTAATTTTTGGTAACAAAAAAAATTTATTAAATAACAATTAATTTGCAATTTCTAACGAAATTCACTTCTATCCACATGATAACTCATTTTTATTTTACTTATAAAAGAGTTAGAAGCAGTTCCTTTTTTTTTATCAATAGTTCATTTACAAATTCAATTATGAGAAAAAGCTTGGAAATATTCTAATTCAACAATAATTCATTTTGAATCCATTTATGAGAAGAAGCTTGGAAATATTCTAATTCAACAATAATTCATTTTGAATCCATTTATGAGAAGAAGCTTGGAAATATTCTAATTCAACAATAATTCATTTTGAATCCATTTATGAGAAAAAGCTTGGAAGCAGTTAAGCATTTATGATTTATATAACATTTTGTTATTTTATGAATTATTACCGATTGGTAAACATTTAAATTCAGCAATTCTTGGTTTGTGGAGTATTCATCATTTGGTAATTAAAGCATTTATAATTTAGTCAAATATAAAAGTATATTCTTATACATAAACTCTGTTACATTATAAGAAGCTTAGAAGCAGTCAAGTATTTATGATTTATACAGCATTTCATCATTTTATTAATTATTACCGATTGGTAGACATTTGAACTCAGCAATTCTTGGTTTGTAGAGCATTTATCATTTGATAATTGAGGCATTTATAATTTAGCCAAATATAGAAGTATATTCTTACACGTAAACTCTGTTACATTATAAGAAGCTTAGAAGCAGTCAAGTATTTATGATTTATACAGCATTTCATCATTTTATTAATTATTACCGATTGGTAGACATTTGAACTCAGCAATTCTTGGTTTGTAGAGCATTTATCATTTGATAATTGAGGCATTTATAATTTAGCCAAATATAGAAGTATATTCTTACACATAAACTCTGTTACATTATAAGAAGCTTAGAAGCAGTCAAGTATTTATGATTTATACAGCATTTCATCATTTTATTAATTATTACCGATTGGTAGACATTTGAACTCAGCAATTCTTGGTTTGTAGAGCATTTATCATTTGATAATTGAGGCATTTCTAACTTATATAGTAAATACGTTCAAATATTTTAATAAATAAATTTGCATATAACTATTTCATAACTTCATTTTATAATGTATGATAAACATGTTTTAATATTTTACAAAATAAATCCCACACAACTATTTTATAACTTCACTTTATAACATATGATAAAGATGTTTTAATATTTTATAAAATAAACTCTATGTAATTATTTCATAACTTCACTTTATAACGTATGGTAAAGATGTCTTAATACTTTATTAAACAAAATGTATGCAACTGTTTCATAACTTCACTTTATAGCATATGATAAAACTATTTTAATATTTTATAAAAATAATTTTTATGTAGATATTTCATGATGTCAATTTATAATTCATGGTAAAGATGTCTAAACATTCTTATAACATAATTACCTTCCAGTTTTGCAGTCCATTTTACTCAAAAGAAGGTGGGTTATTTCATCGATGGAAAGTCATGGCACAGCGTGGAGAGAGTGAAGCCGCTAAATTACCCCATTATTATTATAATTCCTCTAGCAAAGTTTTCTTTTTCCATTTTCACGTTTAGTTAAAGCTATATTTTAATTTGTCAAAAGGATTAAGTAATACACTTTCTTTTTTTTTAAAAAAAAAGATTTAATATGTTCTGCTTCTCTGTGTAAGACGAAAGTTCTTTTCTTTTAACGACGTGCCTAATTTGAATACTGCCTCAGTTTAACTCAAGTATCTTTTTTCTTTCTTTTTAATGATTGGATAATTAATTTCTTTTTTTTTTATTGAGACAGATAAAAAAAAAAAATAAAATAAGACGATATAACATTTTATTCAAATTCATCAATCTCAAAATTAAAAATATGATTTTTTTTTAAACAAATCAAAATTTATTGCGTTCCCAATTAGACTGAATCACGCTAGACATTTTTAAATGGGGGGGGGTCTTTTGAATATTTATATGAGGAACAGAATATCTGTTTCATTACCCCTCACCAAATTTTGGGATGAAATCGCCTGGAAATACGATTTCATTCCACATACTATACACATTATTTCTCAGTACTGCCTGGTTTTAGATATGCTGATGAATGGGTAAGATGAGCTGGAAAAGTGAATACATGAACCATAGCCTCCAATGCTGGGACAAATAGATGGCCAAGCACAAACTACCAGTACACACCGCCTCATGACGTCACGAGAAAATATCTCATTTTTAAGCACTACCTCTCTTGTACCTAGAAGTATCATCCAACCAAGAATAGGAGCCAGAGAAAAAAAATCAATTTGGCACTCAGCCAACCCTGCTCAGCTTCGGTGAGTCTTAGGGGCTATCATTTGGCCTATCCATGAGACCAAGGCCTATACATGAGACCTATATATACGCACTGCTGGACTACTCTTGGAGCACAACATCCAGGTCTGGATAGTGCCGAGCATATACTTCGGAGCATCATAACACAATGCATCCAAGCAGCTCCGCTCAATCATCCACCATCTCAACATGAAAAACACAAGTTCATGCACCACTACACCACACTCACAAACTTTTTCCATCAGCTATCTCTATTTTATTCTGAATCATAACTGCAACCTGTTTTGGGAGACTGAGGATCATGATCAGTTCTCCTATAGTCCTCTTTTGTATTATGAGGTGACATACTTCTGGATCGTCTCTTTGTTGAAAATTTATCATGTTTAACATTACTGTGATGTCTTGCTTCTTCACTTCTGTATTTTCTTTGGAGATCATTGTTACTGTTTGATCTTCTAATTATACGCGTCCGATATGGACCATGAACACCATCTGTGAATTTTCTCCTGTTCCTCTTCCATGGTGGTACTTCATTTTTATATAAAAGTTTCTTTTTAAATGGTTCTTCTGCCATAGTAATTATTTTTTTGGTATTTGCAAAGGTTTCTTGTTGTTTAATTTCTTTCACACTGATAAATCCCGAGTTTTCAGATTCCTTTTTGGTGTCTTTTCCTGCGTAAGCAACTATATTTTTAATAACTGTCTTTATATATTTTTTTTCTGTACTCAATTTTTGATTTGAGTTTATTAAGCTTTTGTTTATAATTTTTATATATGGCTGAGGACTAACACACTTTTCTTTCCATTTTATGGTTCCTTTCTCTATCTTTGTTACTATTTCATAGCATATATCAGACAATTTTTCTGAAACATTTTCTTCTATATTGGATAGTCCCTTTGTTATATGAGAATTAAGTTTTGATTATGTTCATTTTCATGTTTTTCATCTTCTTGAAGATCAGAAGATTTTAATTTTGCTTTATTAGATTCATTTTCATCCATTTGAAACTCTTTTACTGTATTTGATACAATTTCATTCTCAGCTTCTGTATATACTGTTTCTTTATTTTCAATTTTAGAGGTATATTCCACAATCAGAAGTTTTCCTGAAGGTAGACTGACAATTTCAAGATCACTCTTTGTAATTTCAATTTCTTCCTTTTTAACAATCTCAAATTTTGCTTCATCAGTAATAGGATATTCAATTTGTGATTCCTTTAAAATATCTTTGGTTGGAAATTCCAAAGTTTCCTCCTCATCCAATTTTTTAGGTTGAATTATTTCCTTTATCAACTGGTTTAACTTTTCATTCTGATTTTTGAATGCTTCTTTAATTCGTTTTTCTATTCTTTGGTTTGCTTCTATTGCTTGCTTGTTATATTCTTCTCTTTGTTTGATATCTTCTTCTCTTTGTTTATCCCATTTTTGGTTATCTTCTTCTCTTTGTTTATCCCATTTTTGGTTATCTTCTTCTCTTTGTTTATCCCATTTTTGGTTATATTCTTCTCTTTGTTTGATATCTTCTTCTCTTTGTTTATCCCATTTTTGGTTATATTCTTCTCTTTGTTTGATATCTTCTTCTCTTTGTTTGATATCTTCTTCTCTTTGTTTATCCCATTTTTGGTTATCTTCTTCTCTTTGTTTGTCTCTTTTCTTTTGGTCTGCTTTTATAATTTCTATTATCTGAGCTATCATAGCTATCTTTTCTGTTTTCTGAGCCTCCATGTTTACCATTTTTCCTTTGTTTTCTGAATCAGTAAGCTTCTCTCTCCATCCACACCATGACCTTACTCCATCTTCTTTGAAATGCCTGTTTCATTCTTTATGCCATTCATTTTTGTTTTGTTTTTCTTTTAAACTTTTATTTTTTTAACCTTCCTGAACAAATTACATCACTACATCATATGCACTGTTCATATCACAGAATCGTGATCTGCTTATACCTATGAGTAGGCTAGCTAGATCGGACCTCACAATAGGGTGGCAAATTAACCGGCCTATGCCAGATAAGGCCTCACAGTAAGGTGACAATGTAATAGGTGCCTATGGTTAGGCTAGCTGGATAAAGCCTCACAGTTGGAAGCCAAATGTAACCGGACCCGCATACAACCCTTTTATCACATCAGTTGTAACAATTTTCTGATGAGCATGCTGTAGGAAGGAACTATCAATTGACATTCCTAATGCAGATGTTAATGCCTCCTACAACAATATTTCCTGCTCATCAGAGGATGTAGTACCATAGAGACTGTGAACATCTAAACATTTATATGTTTGGTTTTCCAAACAGCGCCATTAGAGTTCCGTCTTACTACAACCTGACTGGCCTGGGTCTAGTTATGTCAGACGTAGCTCAGGAATGCATGAGATTCTCATGAACCAGTGCTATAATTGGTGAGTGATGCGATAAAACAAACAAAACTGAACAACTGGATAACCAATTTAATTTTTAGTAACAAAAAAAATTTATTAAATAACAATTAATTTGCAATTTCTAACGAAATTCATTTCTATCCACATGATAACTCATTTTTATTTTACTTATAAAAGAGTTAGAAGCAGTTCCTTTTTTTTATCAATAGTTCATTTACAAATTCAATTATGAGAAAAAGCTTGGAAATATTCTAATTCAACAATAGTTCATTTTGAATCCATTTATGAGAAGAAGCTTGGAAATATTCTAATTCAACAATAATTCATTTTGAATCCATTTATGAGAAGAAGCTTGGAAATATTCTAATTCAACAATAATTCATTTTGAATTCATTTATGAGAAGAAGCTTGGTAGCAGTTAAGCATTTATGATTTATATAACATTTCGTTATCTTATGAATTATTACTGATTGGTAAACATTTAAATTCAGCAATTCTTGGTTTGTGGAGTATTCATCATTTGGTAATTAAAGCATTTATAATTTAGTCAAATATAAAAGTATATTCTTATACATAAACTCTGTTACATTATAAGAAGCTTAGAAGCAGTCAAGTATTTATGATTTATACAGCATTTCATCATTTTATTAATTATTACCGATTGGTAGACATTTGAACTCAGCAATTCTTGGTTTGTAGAGCATTTATCATTTGATAATTGAGGCATTTATAATTTAGCCAAATATAGAAGTATATTCTTACACATAAACTCTGTTACATTATAAGAAGCTTAGAAGCAGTCAAGTATTTATGATTTATACAGCATTTCATCATTTTATTAATTATTACCGATTGGTAGACATTTGAACTCAGCAATTCTTGGTTTGTAGAGCATTTATCATTTGATAATTGAGGCATTTATAATTTAGCCAAATATAGAAGTATATTCTTACACATAAACTCTGTTACATTATAAGAAGCTTAGAAGCAGTCAAGTATTTATGATTTATACAGCATTTCATCATTTTATTAATTATTACCGATTGGTAGACATTTGAACTCAGCAATTCTTGGTTTGTAGAGCATTTATCATTTGATAATTGAGGCATTTCTAACTTATATAGTAAATACGTTCAAATATTTTTATAAATAAATTTGCGATAACTTCATTTTATAACGTATGATAAACATGTTTTAATATTTTACAAAATAAATCCCACGCAACTATTTTATAACTTCACTTTATAACATATGATAAAGATGTCTTAATATTTTATAAAATAAACTCTATGTAATTATTTCATAACTTCACTTTATAACGTATGGTAAAGATGTCTTAATACTTTATTAAACAAAATGTATGAACTGTTTCATAACTTCACTTTATAACATATGATAAAAATGTTTTAATATTTTATAAAAATAATTTTATGTAGAATTTCAGATGTCAATTTAAATATGTAAAGATAAACTTCTATAACATAATTACCTTCCAGTTTTGCAGTCCATTTTACTCAAAAGAAGGCGGGTTATTTCATCGATGGAAAGTCATGGCACAGCGTGGAGAGAGTGAAGCCGCTAAATTACCCCATTATTATTATAATTCCTCTAGCAAAGTTTTCTTTTTCCATTTTCACGTTTAGTTAAAGCTATATTTTAATTTGTCAAAAGGATTAAGTAATACACTTTCTTTTTTAAAAAAAAAAATTCAATATGTTCTGCTTCTCTGTGTAAGACGAAAGAGAAAAAAAAGTTCTTTTCTTCCGACGACGTGCCTAATTTGAATACTGCCTCAGTTTAACTCAAGTATCTTTTTTCTTTCTTTTTAATGATTGGATAATTAATTTCTTTTTTTTTTATTGAGACAGATAAAAAAAAAAATAAAATAAGACGATATAACATTTTATTCAAATTCATCAATCTCAAAATTAAAAATATGATTTTTTTTTAAACAAATCAAAATTTATTGCGTTCCCAATTAGACTGAATCACGCTAGACGTTTTTAAATGGGGGGGTCTTTTGAATATTTATATGAGGAACAGAATATCTGTTTCAATATATATATATATATTAATAATCATAGTGTCCATCATTCACTCACACAATAGGACCATATATTTCCCTATCCAAAACCAGTCCTACTTTTTCCTAACATATTTATTCTTGTTCAGCTAATTATTTTGGACTATTTTTATTTTATTTACCACTGCCATTCCTCACTATTTTAGTCACATTTCCACATTTTACTTTCTCTTGTTCAATATTGCTTTCTTTCTTTCAGGGTTTGTGTTTGCTATCATATTTTCATTTATTAAATGCATACTAAAATTCTGGGGGATTCAATCAGGCACCCACGTTGGGCAATAAATGTAGCAGGAGTGACAATTGAATAAATTTGAGCTTGCAACATTTGGGTTGCCAAATTTATGGGATTTATTTTTATTGAGCCAATTATAAATTGGTGGTGACAATATAGTTCATAAGCCCATTGTTGGTAATGTCAGTCTACCACAGTAATACTTTCTGCTCATTATATATATATATTGTACCCTCACTTCCAGAAATATATAGTATAATAAAAATGTGACTAGTTCAGATAAATGGTTATGCTCGGCTAAAATGTGTATAATTATTACTAAAGATATTCTACAATACTGTATCTTATCAAACTAGTTCTAATTAACAAAATATCAATATGGTTCGATGTTATAAACTAAATAAATAAATATTTACTAAATCATGAGACTATGAAGTGAACTTATAAGTGGTAATATGAATTACATTGAGACAATATCCCACAGGATACTACCTCAATGGCACAAGAATACTATTCCCTCTTTCATTACCTCAACTAATAAATCTATAGCATTCCTATGTCTTTAACAATAATTAATTAATTAAAGTAATATTAATAAATAGATTTTAATCTTTTATCTCAAAGTAATATAACTAAAATAATCTCAGGTTCTTTTAAATTAATTCTAGGCAATTAAGATTCCTGCAGTTAAGCATGGTAAGGGATTTAATATCAATCCTAACTACACCTAACTTATAACAATAATAATAAATAAATAATAATAATAATCTCCAATGTATAATTTAATCTTATCTATTTTCTTTATTATAGTAATAATCATTAATAACAAGAAGTAAATAATATACATGACTTTTAATCTTCATATAGTATCTTAAATAAGAATAATGTGATAGAATCTTATAATTTAATAGTATGTGGCAATGAATAATATTATACTTTTGTGTAATATATTGTAATTAACTTATGACCATTATAACAATAATATGCTAATGTCAATAAATTTCTGAAAAATCATATTAAGAGAATACTTTACTTCTTAAACAATAATTTGATTCATACTGTGCAAATATTATGTTTTAATTCAAATTATCTGTTGTCATATGTTGCGGTGTAAAATAATTGATTCGACACACAATTTTATAAACAAGTTTAACAAATTTTATTACATTAACTTTAATAAACAACTTATATACACTATTTACATCCCAAGAGGAAAAAAAAAAAAAATTCTTACATTATTATAATTTCCATTACCCAAATTACTCAAATATTCTAGACATTTATTAAAATTTTTGAAAAATAACAGTTAATAGTATTTAGGAACCTGCATCTCTTTTAAAACATCATTTAATATCAAATATTACTATGGTATGCTTTCATCAAAAATATACATCATTTGTGTAAAAAAATTGTAAAAAAAAAATAACAACTAAAATGTTTATTCCAGCTAAATATACTATAGATATTTTCTATTATAATATAGTTATCATATATTATATCTCCTAATGAGTATTAATTTAATATCAACTAAATGTATGTGCTGGTGTAACTCCTTAATATTGAGTAATATTTATCAATTATATAATTATTTATTTCATTCCGATGTTGTTCTATTATAATATATCACTTATTAAAATATGCAATACATGTAGGTCTTTTTTTCAAAAAATAATACTTAAAGTTGTTCAACCATTTTGCAAAACAAACTTTACTTATAAATTACACATCTTCATAAAGTTACTAGATTAAAATAAAAAAAAATAAAAATTCTATGATTCTTTTCTTGATTTAACTTTTATTCTCTACTTGAAGTGATCATATTCACATAACTACTAAAATCATATTCTATTCCTATTCCATACTAATAAAATTCTATATTTAAATATCCTTTTAATCTCATTTTAATTTATTTTCAATTCACTATTTATTTATTTTTGAAAAAAATTGCTATACAAACTCATCCCTATATCTCATCAACTAACAAATAAATTTGCATATAAAAATATTAATTTAAACTGTCTAATAAGAAAAGATTACTTCACTTCTTACTAATTTGTGAACAAAATATAAAAAAAATGACTTGTACTAATATAATAAATCAATACTTTAACCATATAACAGAAATATTAAAGTTCAGTCACGAAAGAATCATACAATTACTTCCCTTATTAAGTTATAATAAATTTATACTATAAAATAAAAAGTATGCATATTTTAAAATAAAATAAATTTCTATAAATCTTATGCGTGTACAATGCGTTCACACATTCATACATTCATTCAAAATCATATAATATTTGGTTCAGCTAAAGAGAAGAAAAATCAAAAATACATTAAAATTATTAATATTATACAATCATTACCATAAGTGATATTCCCACTTGTTAATCACTTAGCCGATGTCTTCTCGGACCATAAATTAACAAAATAATGTAACATTCATACATTACAATCATACTCAAAATATTAAGCTTTTAAATTATTCTTTAAAAAAAAAAAAATCCTTTATGAAATTAAGTATTATACTAATATGTAAGTGATTTTTATGTATCTTTTTTATCCCTAACAGATAAATAAACAACTTAACATTAAAATTATTGAAATAAATCAAAAAAATAACTACGTTAGTCTCCCACGATGTTTTCACAAAATAAAATGTTCTTTTTTCCTCGGGTAATGAAACTTTCAAACAACAACTGCTTCCTTTTCCTCATAGCACATATGCTTAAATAATTTCCATAAAATAAAACGAACAACAGTTCTTTTTTAAAAGAAAATAATAAAAATAAATAAATAAGTTCCACCATAAATAAATAAGTAAGTAAGTCGACTTTAAAGGATCCGGATTTATTAATAAAAAAAAATTCTTCAAAAGTTATTACTTTCCTAGGATTAAATGATGGTTCGTAGTGTTTTTCTTTAAATACGATAAAATTGATTCAGGCATCTGCATACACTTATTGCAGCACTTTCTTAAAAATATTTCAACAAATCAATTTTTAAATTCTTCTATATAACCAGTATACAGAATTTAATACCATGACATTTTCTTTTCTGTCTACAGGTATTTATTTGCTATTAAAGTTTTCCAAATTATTGGCTTTAAAAATTATTTACATACGTATAGTCTTTTAAAACAACAAAGACTTAATATATCACGTATTTCAGTAATTATCTGTAATTTTCATTTTTTTTACCCAAAGACAGTTTTAAAATAAATTATTTTAAATACTTTCTTCACAAAGAAGTATTTTCTGCATTTTTTTTTTTACAAAATATCTATTTTTAAAAATTACTACAAGTTTTAAATTTATTTCTTTTACCGCATTATTTTGCCGGTCTTGTATAAATATTGTCTTTCCATGTAATGTCCAGCATGTTAACTTTATCCATAAATCATTTATTTTAGTTAACACTGCTTCCACTATATTTTTTATCAAATGATTCCAATATATTTTATATAGATGTGGTACTTCCATGAATATTTGATAGTAAAATTAGGTTTTGGCAAAAACGGTTGGCAAGGGATTATAATTAATTAGCACTGCATATTCAGATGGTACAATTTCTTAATTTATTAAACTACTCTCTTTATGAAATAATAATTATTAAGAGAGTGGTTATAGCATTATACTTGGCTATATTAAATGGCACACTTAACTAACAGAAGAAAAAGCACACCAAACAATTGAACCTCGGCTTTTTATACCGGAATAAATTACCCACTTGATTGGTAAATTAAACAATCGCCTTGCTAGCCTATCTACATATCTAGCCAACAATACAAAATCAAAACTAAAAATAAATAATGACTCATCTAATATTTATTATTTATTACATTATTTAATTCCCAAATTAATTTTTATCTTTTATTTAAATCCATTAAACTTTTTTTCTTTTTTTTTTAAAAAAAAATCTTTTACTTTATCTCACTTTTAATTTTTAATAGATCTATTTTCCAAATAAACTAAAATCTACTTTTATTCATTATATTCATTTTTAAAACAAAAAAAAAAAAACATGATTTAATATTTTATACTAATTAATTTTATTTTTATCTCGTGGTAGTCCAATATAATATTTTAAATTTTATAATAGAATTTTTAAAACAGTTTTGCAATTTTACCTAAAAACTCGCAAGCATATGTGTACAGATGTCTATCTGTCACATGACTTACAACACAGATAGAAACGCTTATAATTAGCTGAAAATAAACTAACAATTCAAAATTTTTCTTTTTTAACAAAATATTTTTTTAAATAAAATAATATAATATAACAACTTTTAAAATAATAATTCGATATTATAAAATCAAATATTCATCTTCTACCATATACTATTAATAAATAAATATTTTACATTCAATTACTAAATATTAATTTTTATTATTAATAAATATACTATTTATTTAACTTTAAGTTGTTACTTTTAAACTTTGGTTTTAAACATTTATTTACAAAACTTATTAATGCAGTATTTATCATGGCCAGTTTTCCCAACCATATAATATTACCATTCATCCTTATTTAACCGTTTTTCTCAAATATTAGCATAATTTTACACATCAAATATTCTTATTTTACTTTAATTAGACTTTTAAAAGATTGTTAACAAAACATCAACATCACACCACTGAAATACATCTTAAATTTAAATTTTTTTAATAAAATTGATAGAACAATTTATGAAGACCTAAACAAAAGGGTACAATATATATGTCTTTAATACATTCACATCTATGAGAATATGGTTTATGAGACCTGAGATTACTGGAACATTTATTTATTTAGGGTTGGTAATATTTTTGAAACCCATAACAGCACCACCAATAACTCAGGTTTTAATCCATATCTAATTTGGGATCAATCTATGGATGAACAAAATTCAACCACAATATTATACAATTTAGTTTAATCCTCTGGTAAAAATCATGAAATGCATAAATGAGTATATTGTAATATTAGCTATGAACAGAGAAACCAACTGGTGATGTGGATAAGCAAAAAGCAAATGATAGTTTTAGAATAATCCATTAAATAAATAATCAACAATTATATAGCAATAAAATTGAACAGTAGTATTTGTGGTTTGATATATATAAATTACTACAATATAGATATTAACAACCAATTGCTTCTACAATTGTACATTCCAAATTTCACACATTGGAGAGCATGTTCTCAGAGCTATGGGGGTTTTCTTTCTGCAAGTTGTATGTATGTCACTAATGCTGTATAATTATTAGAATGTATTATATAAAATAACAGGTATTATGACAATATAACTAATTAAATATAATTAACTAGTATAATTTTAGAAAACAGAAAACTATTGTAACCAATACTTGCTTTAGTATATGCATAAAAATAACAATTAGGCAAATTAATAAATAATAAAATAATTTATTACCAAAAAATAAATTAATATTGTATTATTTGTAAATTCCCTCTTGGATAATTCTCAAGTTGAATATCATGACAAAAGTTCACATTCTATATATCTCTAATAATTGATTATAACTTCTCAGATAATGTATATAAAAATAATTTATTTATTTCAATACAACTGTCATTGAAATACTTTCATTCATATTATTCTCAGTGAATTATAATATAGTTCACACTGTGAATAATTCAAATTTAAAGATTTTATTTTTCTCATTTATTCATGAACACATATAATGTCATGTATTACACTTTGAAATTTCAATTTTTCATTCTATATTCTTTTATAGTTCAATATATATTTATATTTATTCATCTTGAATATTCAACAAACAATATAAAACACTAAAGCTCTCCCCCTTTAAACTATCTTTCCATTATGTCTTCAAAGTCTTTCTTCTTCCTTTGAATATATTTCCTCTTTTATTTATTATCACACACACATTAAATACAGTAACATGTAGTGTTAGTTTTCTATTTTTTTAAATAAACACTTTCTTATTTTTTCTGCAGGATTCTGTTTCTTTTCTACTAATAGTTGACAGGATAAACACTAGATAATGCACTGAGAATAAAAAACTGATGTACTATTTACTTCAGTCTAATGCTCCATATTAAAAGGATATCTGTATACAATAAATATTTTCATAATTTTTAATAAACCAAAGTAATTATAAAAAAAATGATATTTCTTGTGTCATTTTTTAGTTGATAGTTAATTCTTTTCCTCTTCTATTTCAAACAAAAATGAGTGTGTGTGTGTGTGTGTGAGAGAGATAGAGAGAGAGGGAGGGAGGGGGAGAGAGAGAGAGAGAGAGCGCAATTTATCTTCTTTGTATATTATTGACATCATTCACATATGAAACTTTTTGTTTTATTTATAAATTTTTGGGATTGTCTCCTTAGTGAATTTTTACAGTCATCTGTTTTTTAACAAATGGAAAATTAGGAAAAGAATCTATCAGTGTGTATTCACTAAATTAATAAAATCTTTATTCACATAATCATTTTCTGCATATGAATATTTCCTTCCTCATTTGTTTATTTCCATTTAGTGTGTATATATGTGCATAAGTAATCAGACATGATATTTAAAAACTTTGGCATCACTGTGACAATAGCTACAATATATATATATATATTAAGAAAGCATGTAAACTGCAGATGAATGTGCATTAATATTATACTTAATACTAAATATTGGTTGTATATAAATATTTCATAAAGTTATTAAGTTGTCAATAGAAAAATTGATGACATTCTTTTTAATTATTTGGGAGGAAATTTAAACCTTTCATGAAAGCTGATATTTATCTGCCCATTTTATCATTAAATTTAAATACTTATCCATGATGCAATAGTAAGAACAATGTTTGCCATGTTCATTAAATTTGAATTCAAGACAATTAATCATGGATTTTTTCAGATTTCAGATTCTTAGAATTTGTTTTTTTTTTATAGTCATACCAAAGCCAACAACCTAGACAATCATTTAATTATTGTGTGGTAGATGAATATATAGCCAATATTAGCTAAATAGAAAAAACAAAAATAAAAAAAACTTCTCACCTTTCTCACTCATCTGTTAAAAATTATTTAAATGAATTCAGAAAGATATTTATCTTATAACTATTTATTTAAAGTATTGCATATCTGTCTGTCTGTCTACCTGTCTGTCTGTCTATCTACCTACCTACCTACCTACCTACCTACCTACCTACCTACCTACCTACCTACCTACCTATCTATCTATCTATCTATCTATCTATCTATCTATCTATCTATCTGTCTGTCTGTCTGTCTGTCTGTCTGTCTATCTTTCTGTCCATCTGACTATCTGTCAAACTAGTTATCTCCCTATTTACCTTAGTATAATGCAAACGCGTTAAAAGTATAATTGATGCTAATAATTTAATAAACATATTTAACCTCCGACTTAGTATGTCTTTTTATATTAATATGGCACAGTATTAAGATATATATAAATAGAATCAATGCTAAAGGGCATTTTAAATATTATATATATAATTATTATTTAAAATAGATTTGGTAAAATTTTTACATGACGTTTTATTTATTCATTACTAAAATATTATTTATCATTATGTATATAATATGTGTTAATTTATTATAACGTTTTAAAAAGTGAGTGAAAGATCTCCACTCTATACATTTAATATTAGTTAGTTAAAGATCAATTTACATTAAAAAAAACAAAGACTGATTTAAATTGGCACTCTAGCTGTTATTGTTCTGGATGGTTGTACATAAAAATATCTAGGTGGTCCACTCTCTTATTTTAAAAAGTTATTGTACTTGGCAGCTAGAGGGCAGTTCAAAGCGAATGGAGCTATTTACTGGGGAAAGAGAAGACAAAGATTTCTTATTGTGGGATATAAAGTTAAGTATGGTGAACAGATATAGTTATTTGGGAATCATCTTGAGTAATAAGAAAAATTGCTTGGATCAATGGGAGAAAAAATTGATAAATGAAGCAAAGAAAAGAAAGGGATTGATAAAAAAAATTAACAGTGTTTTCATATAATAAATATGATGTAGATAGAATTTTATGGAAGGGCGTGGCAGTAGCAGGGTTAACATACGGCAATGATGCATTATGTGTTAGTAAAGGGGTATTAGATTGCTTAGAAAAAGTACAAAGGGAAGTAGGAAGACATGCATTAGATGCTGAGGTGTGGACAGCAAAAGAGGCAATTCAAGGAGAAATGGGGATGGTCAAGTTTTTATATGAGGGATGCAAAAAGCAACTTGAAAATGTTCGGTAGATTGCAGTTTATGGATAATAAAAAAATAGCCAAAACAGTATTTAATTGGGTTACAAGTAAAGGGCAGGCAACAAGATGGGTGAGAAAGGTAATGCGGTATGCAGAAGATTTAGATAAAGATGTCAGTATACTTGTACAAAAGATGGGATGATTGTGTTAAGAGGATTGTTGAGTGTTATAGTGGGAAGGAGTGGGATAGAAGAATAGATGTCCTAATAAAGAATAGGGAGTTGGAGAGATGGAGAACTAGTATGGAGAGTAAAATGAGTTTAAATATATATAGAAGTAAATGGAACATTGGGTGTGAGTTAATTTATGATAATAGTAAGGAAAGTAGTTTATTGTTTAAAGCTCAAATGGGATCTTTAGCAACAAGAGAATATACACATAAATGGAAAAATATGAGTGATTTAGTCTGCAAGTTGTGTAAGGAAGGCATAGAAAATATTAGGCATTTGTTACTTCAATGGAAATTTTTGAAAGCAGTAAGGGTACAAATAATGAAGTTATGGAAGGTTAAATATGAACAAAGTGATTATACAGAAAGTGAGTTATTGGTTTTTATGCTAGGTTTGGGAAAAAAATAAGGGGGATTTAGATATGAAGGTTATGGAGTTGACAAAGATTATGTTGTGGAAATGGAATGGAGCAGATTATGGGAAAACTTAGGGTGGACAATGGAAAAGAAAAGTATAAAGTGGCTAACAGGTTTCTCTGGGCATAGCTGCTGAGAGATTCCTGACTCTGTTTAAGGAGACATCAAGTTGAATTTTGATATTTTTTAAATTTTTTTAGTTCTATTTTTCTTTACATGCAAGATTGATCTTTTGAGAGCAGTAATATAAAGACTAATTAGTGTGTATGAAAGTATAAATTCAGATCAAGAGAGTGAGTTATTTGAAAGATTGAAAATTTTTGTGTTTAACTGTTTGAAAGGTTTTCGTTCAACATTTTAGGGTTAGAAGTTTTTTTTTAAAAAAAAGTTGTTCTTGTTAAATGTGTGTTAGCGTAAGGATATTTATAAAAAAGTTGTATGTAAGTTTAATTTGTTTTAGTTAAGTTTGTTACTGAAGGTTTTTTAAATTTTAAAATAGGTATTTGTCTTGAGAAAAAAGGCAACATTTGGGAGAACTAACATTAGAAGACATGTGGGTATAGGTTTGATCAGGTTTGGGAAAAAGTAAAAAAGTTTTTCTTTTTCTTTATAGGGTGTTTGAAGAATAGGAGAGGTATTATAAAGAGGTATTTATAAAAAAGTTGTATGTAAGTTTAATTCATTTTAGTTAAGTTTGTTATTGAAGGTTTTTTAAATTTTAAAATAGGCATTTATTTTAAGATAAAAGGCAATGTTTGGGAGGCATAACATTAGTAAACATGTGGTTATAGTTTGATCAAGTTTGGGAAAAAGTAAAAAAGTTTTTATTTTTCCATATAAGAGTGTTTGAAGAATAGGAGAGCTATTATAAAGTCAAATATAGAATAGGTGACTTGAAAAATAAGAATATGGATTGCATTTGTAGGGCACAATGTATATACGAAAGGAATTAGACGAGCACTAGTAGAGTGTACAGTGTGTGCTGAGGTGTAGCATTTGAAATGTTTGAATAAGAATAGGAAGGATGTAACAGGTTTCTGGATATGTAGTCAGTGTGTAAATGTGATTAAAGAGATGAGAAAGTGGTTTTTAAGTGTAGGTAGTCTAGAGAGAAAGTCAGAGGAGAGGGAGCAAAATGTAGTTAAGGAAGATAGGACAGAGTATGGTTTTAGTGCAGTGTAAGGAAATATAAGTGGAGGAGGTAGGAATACAATGGAGATGGTTAGACAGAGAATAAGTAAGATAGAGAAAAAAGTGAAGGATGTAAAAGTAAAATTAAAATTGTTAGAGATGAAGTGTGAGGAGGTAAAGAAATTATTGAGTAGAAATGATAAGGAAGAAATGGATAAGGAGGTACAGAAGGTCGTAGAAAAGGTTACAGATGGAATAGAGAAAGTAGACTATGAGACAGTATTGATAGGAGATTCACTAATAAGAGAATGTGGGGATATAATTGCAAGGGAAAATAGAAGCAGGTATGTTAGAGTATGTTTGCCTGGAGCAAAAATTAGGGAAATGACAGATAAAGTAAAAAAGCAAGGTAGTAGAGATGTATATGTAATGGTAGGGACTAATAATTTGTTAGAGCTATTAGAGAGAGTAATGGATGAGTATGTAGAATTGATTAGGAATTTGAGGGAGATTAAAGGAAGAGTAGGAATAGTGAGAGTATTGCCAAGATTTGATAAGAGGCATTTGTTAGATAGGGCATGTTCTATAAATGAGAGTGAAAAAATTGTGTGAGAGAAATAATGTTGTGTTTGTGGATGTATGGGATTGGTTTATTGGAAAGAGGGATTTATATAGTAAAGATGGTTTGCACTTAGGAAAACAAGGAAGTGAAGTTTTAGGAAGTCTGATATTTAAAGAATATAATTTGGGAAACTTTTAAAGGGGGGTGGGCTTTTAAATTGTAATATTATCAAAAAGAAGAAGAATGGAGGGGATATAAGAAATAAGCAAAAGATGATTGATTTAGATATAAGTGTAGATGTGGAGAGGAAATAGTTTTGTAAGATTACTGGTAAGAAAGTTTGTTATAAATGTAATGGAAAAGAAGGAATCAAAAGAATTTATAAAAGAGTAGTTAGGAAAGAAGAAATTGTTAAAATTGGGTTTTTGAATATGCAAGGTGGTAGGAGACCAGAAACGTGGCTGGAATTAAATAAATCAATTGACAATGAAGTATTAGCAGTAGTGAAAACTCATCTAAGAGAAGAAGAAGAACGTATTCTGGAAGAGGTAGTATGGCAGGATATAAACAGAAAGGAAAAAAAGGGGGGGGGTCATGGTATAGGTCTTATATCAAAAAAATAATTAAATATTGTTAAATGTCAAGAGCATTTGTGGTTTGAAATAAGGTTAAGTAGAGAAGAATGGATGGTGGCTGTACTGTATATTGCTACTGGAGATAGTCAAACTGTAATGGAGTGGAACAATAGTATATATGAATGCCTAGTTAAGGATATACAGAGTTTTAAAGAAAAGGGGAAGGGAATAATGGTTATAGGGGATATGAATGGACATATTGAAGAAATTGATGATGTAGATAATAAAAATGGTCAGTTTTTGAAAAAATTTTGTCAAAGAGTAAATTTGAGCATTGGGAATTTATCAAATGTGTATGAGGGACAATACACATGGTCTAGGAATAATGTATTTCACACAATATATTATGTATTGGTAGAGAAAGAGGGAATGAATAAAATACGGAAAATTAAGGTGTTTGATAATGAAGAGAGAGTATGTAATAGTGATCATAACTTTATTGTAATAGAAATGATTAGTAATGTGATGAAGGATAGAAATAAAGGTAGAAATAATAGTGAAAGATGTGGATGGAGAGTGAATGATAAGAATAAGTTGGAAGAGTATAAAATAAAAGTTGAAGAAACCAGGGAGCAGTTGGTTGGGGATGAGTATAAGGACTGGTGTGGTGAAATAGAAAAAGTGGCAAAAAGGGTTTTAGTTGAGAATATACAGAAGAATAAAAGTAATAAAAAATGAGAGTTAGTAAAAGTGTAAAAGAGAGGAAAGAAGCATGCAGAGAATATAAGCGTGCTATTAAGAACAAAAAAAGTGAAAATGATATTAATGCTAAATGGGGAAAGTACTTAGAAAAGAAAAAGCTGGATAAAATGGATAATTATAGAGAAAAAATGAAGTTAAATAGTAAATTGTTGGAGAATATTAATAAAAGTGGAAAAGATGGGAGTAAAAAATTTTGGAATTACATTAAAAGGAGAAATGTAGAAGAAAGAGAGATAGTATTAATAGATGATGAGGGAATAGAATGTAGCTCTAGAGGTGAGCTAGAGAAAATCTTAAATAGATATGTAATAAATATAGAAAAGATGTTAGATGTGAAGAAATTAGTGATAAAAAACATGAAAGCAGTTAGTAATGGGAATATTAGGTTCACAAAAAATGAACTGAATGAGGCAGGGAAAAGATTGAAAAGTGGAAAGGCGAGAGGTTTAGATGGATGGGCAGCAGAGATGGTAATAAATTTAGGGCATAGAGCAAAAGCAAAGTTATTATCATGTTTTAATAAGATGGCACAGAAGAGAGTTTTTACAGGTAGTTGGAGTAATACAAGAATAAGATTATTATTTAAAGGAAAAGGTAAGAATCATAGAAAGTTAAATAATTATAGATTGATAGTGGTAACATCAGTTTTATATAAAGTTTTCTCATATATGGTAGCTGGAAGAGTTGTAAAATGGATGTAAGAGAATAATGTAGTGGGGGAAATGCAAGGAGATTTTAGGTCAGATAGGTGTATAGGAGATAGTTTGTTTGTAGTTATACAACTTATGGAGATGAGTAGGAATTCAGGTAGATCATTATATATGAGTTTTATAGATATAGAGAAAGCATATGATAGAGTAAATAGAAATAGATTATGGGTAATATTAACCAATTTGGGAATGGATAAAGCTTTAGTAAATATTATTAAGAAATTATATGAAAATAATTATTATACTTACCAATTAGGGGATATAGAATCAGTTAAATTTAAAAATGGGGTGGGATTAAGGCAAGGATGTTTATGTCACCTATTTTGTTTTTGTTGTTTTTGAGTGAAATGGAGAAAACAATAGAAACACTAGGAAGAGGGGTAGAGATACTGTTAATAGGTGGCAAGGGAGTATATACTTTGTCGGTCTTTTTTTGCAGATGATATCTTTTTATGTGCAGAAAGAAGAGAAGATATGGATATTATGTTGAGGACCTGTGCAAGGGTGGGTAAAGAGATAGGGATTAAATTTAGTGAAAACAAATCAAATATAATGATGGTTAATACTGGGGAAAGAGAAGATGTAGAATTTTTATTGGTGGATATAAAGTTAAGTGTGGTGAATAGATATAGGTATTTGGGAATCATCTTATGTAATCAGGAAAATTGTTTGGATGAATGGGAGAAAAAATTGGTAAATGAAGCAAAGAAAAGAAAGGGTTTGGTAAAGAAATTAACAGTATTTTCATATAATAAATATGATGTAGCTAGAATTGTATGGAAGGTAGTTGCAGTAGCAGGGTTAACATATGGTAATGATGCATTATGTGTTAGTAAAAGGGTTTTAGATTATTTAGAGAAAGTACAAAGGGGAGTAGGAAGACATGTATTAGATGCAGAGATGTGGACAGCAAAGGAGGCAAATCAAGGAGAAATGGGATCGTCAAGTTTTTATATCAGAGATGCAAAAAGTAAAATGAAAATGTTTGGTAGGTTGCAGTTTATGGATAGTAAAAGAATAACCAAAATAGTGTTTAATTGGGTTATGAGTAAAGGGCAGGTAACAAGATGAGTGAGAAAGGTAATGCGGTATGCAAAAGATTTGGATAAAGAATTTATATTGTTGTATAAAAGGTGGGATGATTGTGTTAGGAGAGTTGTTGAGTGTTAAAGTGGTAAGGAATGGGATAAAAGTATAAAAGCATTAATAAAAAATAGGGAGTTGGAGAGATGGAGAACTGGTATGGAGGGTAAGAAGAGTTTAAGTATATATAGAAGTAAACGGAATATTGGAAGCGAGTTAATTTATGATAATAATAAGGAAAGTAGTTTATTGTTTAAGGCTCAAACAGGATCTTTAGCAACAAGAGAATATACATGTAAATGGAAAACTATGGGTGATTTAGTGTGCAAATTGTGTAAGGAAGGTATAGAAAATATTAGGCATCTGTTGATTGAATGTAAATGTTTGAAAGCAGAAAGGGTACAGATAATGAAGTTATGGGAGAATAGGTAAGAACAAAGTGCTATACAGAAAATGAGTTAGTAGTTTTTATGCTGGGTTTGTGAAAACATAAGGGGGATTTAGATTTAAAGGCCATAGAGTTGACAAAGATTATGCTGTGGAAATGGGATGGGGCAGAATATGGGAAGACTTAGAGTGGGGAATGGAAAATAAAGTGGCTAACAGGTTTATCTGGGCATAGTTGCTGACATATTCTTGACTTCATTTAAGGAGAAGCCAAATACATCACATCACATCACAGATTTGGTGAAATTTTCACATGATGTTATATTTATTCATTATTAAAATATTATTTATCATTATGTATATAACATGTGTTAATTTTTTATAGAGTTTTAGAAGTGAGTGAAAGTTCTCCACTCTATAGATTTAATATCAGTTATATAATGTTCCATTTAAATTAAAAGATACAAAGGCTGATTTAAATTGGCACTCTGGCTGTTATTGTTCTAGATGGATGTACATAAAAAGATCTAAAATACATTAAGAGGTGGTCCACTCTCTTATTGGAAAAGTTATCGAACTTGGCAGCTAGAGGGCAGTTCAATTATTATTTAAATAGATTTGGTAAAATTTTCACATGTCATTATATTTATTCATTATTAAAATATTATTTATCATTACATATATATAATGTTAGAACATAATAAATCAAGAAGCATATCTCTTATTTATTTGAAATTATATGTATTAATATGGATAATGTTTTTTTATTTTATTTTTTGTGTATAAATATCCAAGATCTGCCTTTGCAATATTTTGGAGAAAAAAAAAAATTTTTTTTAATTTTCTGTTTAAATAACATCAGAAAAACTTTTCTTGGAAGTACTCAAAACTAATCTCAATGATGGCTTATCAAATTTAAATCAAAGCTTTGAAAATGTTAACCTAAATATATTGCTTATATTGTGTCAAATAATCCTTCAACAGTTTTTTTTTACTCTGTGATAAAGAGCATAATTTCGAGACAATTCTTATAATAACTTCATAATACAAATGTAATTTAATTGAGAAAATAAATTTAGAATAGAGATTTGACAAAATTTAAATATTATAATGAAATGTTTTTCATAAGTTTTTCTATAAATCTCACACATCATCTTTAAAGTAGACTCAAATATAATAACAGAATTTTGGAAATTCCATTTACTTTAATTAAGACAAAGAATAAAAACATATCCACCAAGAAAAATGGAAAAAGTATTTATGTTGCTGATCATTTAAATTTTAAAATAAAAAAATAGTGGTAAAAGTTTCAGTAAGTAGATTGAACGAACTAACAGTAGTGTATTATAATTAATAATTGATATTATGCATAAATACATCCATAAAGTAAGCTATGGCTGCATAAAGGTGTTTGCTGTTAACTGAAAGGAGACCCTTTCATTTCTCTTGGAAGCCTTAAAGGAAGTGAGCAGGGCAAATTTTTAATGTCCATGCCATATGTTCTTGTTCTTGTCATTGCAGCCGCTATTACTATGTGATTATTCACATAGTATATGAACATGGATAAGATATTCACCAACATGCAATAAACAGCATGGTGAGTTTACTGACTTTTTATCTCTGAGTTTAAGATTAATAAACACTGTGGTCTTTCTTCTCAGTTGCCTGATAAGGCAGTATGAATTTATGTGTCAATAAAAATTATTTCTCTAATAGACATATACAATTATGACAGACAAAAATAAATCATGGTCCTTATTTCCAGAAGGATGTAAAGTCACCAACCAAGGCAGAGATTGGTGGCTGAAGGCAGAGGGTGCTAAAACTCCTTTAGTTGCAGACCTGGAATTCCATTTGATGATGACTTTTTATTTAGGTAACTGCAGATGACTTTCAAGTGAAGAAAGATTGCAAGAATTAGAAAAAAAACTGTCTTATATTAAATGGGAAATTATTGGACTTTGTGAAGTTAAAAGAAAAGGTGAAGAGACAATTGATTCAAAAAGTGGACATGTATTCTACTATAAAGTTACAAATATTGGAAATACAAGTGGAGCAGGATTCATTATAAATAAAAAGAGGAAGAACAACATTGTGGAGATTGATGCTGTATTGGACAGAGTGGCAAGATTATTTATTCAACTTAATAGCAGATAATTCAAATTTATGCTCCAACAAATTCTCATAATGATGAAGTAATAGAAGATTTTTATATGGATGTACAAAAGGCTTTTAGCCAAACTAAATAACATTTAAAAATTATTATGGGAGACTTTAATGCTCAAATTGGTAAACAAATGAAAGATGAAAGTTCTGTAGATAAATTTGGTTGTGGTGTTAGAAATGAGAGAGGACATAGACTTGTGGAATTTGAAGAAAAAGAAAAACTTTATATTATGAATTTTTTTTTTTGAAAAAAATGTTAAAAGGAAATGGACATGGAAGCATCCAAATGAAGGTACAGCAGAATTGGATTATATTTTGACTAACAGAAAATACATATTTCAAGATTGTAATGTTCTTAATAAATTTAACCCAGGAAGTGATCATCGATTAGTAAGATGTAAGATATGTGTTAATGCAAAACTAGAGAGGCAAAAATTATTAAGAAAAACAATATTTACAGTTGATATTCCTAATCTTCAGAAACATTCTAATGAACTTAAATTAGAACTTGCAAATCGGTTTCAAGTATTAGTAGATTTTGAACATGATTCAGATTTGAATGAAATTAATAAGAAAATAACTAATACACTTAAAAACAGCAACAAAGATAGCTGGTAGAAAAAAGCAGCAATTGATCAATAAAATTTCTACTGAGACTAGAGAATTTATGAAGAAAAGAAGGAATATGAAGTTATACAAAAATGATGCATTAAAAAGATTGAATATCTCAAATTTTGTAAAATGGTGTGGAAACTAGGTGATAATGATATAAGAAACTATAATTGTGAACTAGCAAGGAATGTTGTCAAAGAGAATAAAAGTCTCAAGAGTGTAAAACAATTTTTTGGTATTGGTAGAAAATTTATATCTGCAATAAGAAAAAAAAGATGGAACTATTACTAAAAAGAGAAATGACATCATGAAATGGAAAGAAATCTTCTATCAAGAATTATATAGTAATAAAGAATAAGCACCTACATCTATTATATCTTCAGAATTGCCCAGAATTTTAAATGAAAAAGTGAAACATGCAATTAAATTTATAAAGAATGAAAAAGCTCCAGGTAATGATGGAATTATAATTGATATATTAAAAGAAGCAGGTGAAGTAATAGAAAAAAATTTAGCAAAGTTATATACCAAATGTCTAAATGATAAAGATGTATCAGATGATTGGAAGACTGTAGTATTAATATTAATATTTTAAAAAGATGGTAAAAAAGATATTAGAAATTACCAACCTATCAGCCTTTTATCTGTTTTATATCAAATTTTTGCCAAGATAATTACAACTCATCTATAGAGAACTAAGGATATCCACCAACCAAGAGAACAACCTAGATTTAAAAGTGGTTTTAGTACAGTAGATCATATTCAAGTATTGAGAGAAGTTATAGCAAGATCCAATAAATATGAGTTGCCATTATGTTTTGGATTTGTAGATTATGAAAAGGCATTTGATTCTATAAACATTTATTGAGTGATTAAAGCATTGGATCATCATGGTATAGACCCAGGATATTGTTATATTCTGAAGAATATTTATAAAAATGCAACAGCAACAATTAGATTACATAATGATACTAGGAAAGTCAGCATTGAAAAGGGTGTAAGGCAGGCTGATTCTATATCTCAAAAACTTTTTACAGCAGTGCTGCAAGAAGTATTTTGTGGATTAAAATGGGAAGTTAAAGGAGTGAAAGTAAATGGAGATTATTTACATCATTTAGATTTTGCAGATGATGTAGCTGTTTTTGAAAATAATGCTCTAGAGCTGTAGGAAATGATGCAGGAGTTTACAGATGAAAATAAGAAAGTAGAACTAACGATAAATGTTAAAAAGAATAAATTAATGTTCAATGGGTTTGTTCAAAAGATGAAAATAAAAAATTAATTATGATGGAGTTAGAAAAAGTTAACAACTACAAATACCTTGGTCATATTATTACTATGGATGGAAACATAATTGATGAAGTTAATCATAGAATTAAACTTGGTAGAAATAACTTGATACTAAAAGAAAATATTTCTATGTGTTTGAAAAGGAAGGTTTTCAACAAATATATTTTACTAGTTCTTACTTATGAATCTAAGACTTGGACACTTAATAGAAGAGCAATACAAAGACTTCAGACCACTCAAAGAAGTATGGAGAGATCCATGATAGGAATAACAAGAAGAGATCAAAAACATAATATATGGGTAAGAGAACAAGCAGATGTTACTGACCTTATTGAATAAATTAAAAGACTGAAGCAATGTTGGGCTGGAGATATTGCTAGAGGAGATGATAATAGATGGACAATAGAAATCTTAAACTGGATTCCAAGAGATTATAAAAGACCCATAAAGAGACCACATGTGAGGTGGATGGATGAAATAAGAAAGTCTGCAAGGGTGATGTGGAAAAAAAAGCTAAAATCGGAGAAGAAGGACTGAACTTGGAAAGACATTCATCTTTCAGTGGACTGATAATGGTTGATGATAATGATGATGATGAAAGTAAGCTATAGAGTAAATTCCCAAAAGCACACAATAATGAATTAATCTTCAATTCGCCCAACTGAAAATATTTCAGTATCTATTTGTAATTAATGTTGAATGTCAATCTGATAATATAATAGCTATCTATATAATCTCAGTGCTTGGAAAATCCCTGTGATTTGAAAAAATATATTTTAAATTTTTCTTTATTTAACAGCTTATCTATATATATATTACGATATTGAAATTTCTATTATTGGCATCAAACATCTTAAAAATCTGGATTTAATTATTACATATTTAGTTCATTAACAGATTGAAAAGTTATTTTAAGCTTTTAATTTTTTAAAAAAAATATTGTTAGAGAAGATGCATACATTTGAAATTAAAAATAGACAGATTATATTGGCTGAAGGTATAACTGTATATATGTAAACAAATGCTGATTAATTAAAAATTTAACATGATTTTCTACTCATAATATTATTTTTGAAGTTCGTTATCACTCACCGATGACAATAAAATGAAAATTGATTAAAAATTCAACATGTAAATAACTTATAGAAATAAACCTTTTTTATTATTACTTGTAATTCCCATGTTTCTAGACTCTAAGGTTGAAGGTCATACAATTACAATAAAGAAAACCTGCAAAGATAGTGACTTTTCTATAAAGCTTATCATTATACTGACTATTAAACTACTATAACATCACATGATCATCAATTATTATGCTTACACAATCTGTTAATATAGTAGAAACTTTCTCCACACACTATGGTCACTTAGTGCAAACCCTAGTAATCAGTGGTTGCTAGCATCTTTTGATTATTAGGGCTTTCACTAGGTGACAATATTGTATGGAGAAAATCACTACTGTGTTATTCTGAATATTAGTAACTACTTACAATGCTAAACTACTGCTACTTATTGAAAGCTTAGTTAATAAGAGATATTAAATATAAGTACTTATTAAATTTTTATCTAGTGCTGTCTTATCAGTTAAAGATTTTTAATAAGCAATATATTTACTTCCAGGAAATGACTTATTAATTTTAAACCAAAATAATCTTATATCATTTTTATGTTTAATTTTTTAAGTGATGTTGTAGAAAAATTATGCTCATTAATTTACAGTATAACATTTAGATTTCTCTTTTAAAGATGCAAAAAAAATGTTAAAGTTATTTTTTAAATATAAAAATGTCCTTTTATTTTTGTACAGTTTGGATTGAAAATTATTAAATTTTTTTTCTTTTTTTTTTACTATACTATAAATTGATCTAGTGATTTAAAAATGTATATAATATTACTGCTGAAACTTTCTTGCACAATAATAAATCAGAAAAAAAATTATATATCTTCTTTTATTTTTCTATCTCTAACTTCATTTTATTTCTTTTTTTTCTATTTCTAACTTTATTTTTCTCTTATGTTAGCATTTGTGCCATCATTTTGAACAGGTTTTCTAGCATCTCCTTCACATTCTCATTTGCTTTCTCTTCCAAACACTGTTTTTTGTCACCCTAGGTGACTCCTCCAGGTACACTGGGCTCTTCATGGCTTCATGCTGGATAGTTCTTACTTCTCCTTCAGTTCCCTCTTTTGTACTGCTATTATTCTCTACCATCTCTCTCCCTGATCTTAAGGTCTTTCCTTTGCCCTTAGTCTCCTTCTCTGACCTTTCCTCCTTAACCTCCCTCTCTTCCTCATCTATCTCATCCTCAGTACTACTACTATCCATTATTTTTTTGCACTACAATTATTTAAATCTACCTCTTATGATATTTGCTTACTCTTATTCTTATCCTTCCAATGGCTAATTTGCCACCCCCTTTCTAAAGAAATGGTCTGTAGTGTTCTGCCTTTGACATCTATTTATTTCTACTTTCAGCCCTTAATACCACAGCAAATTTATCAACCACCATCTATATATATTATTGCAATTATTATAAAAATAAAAAAATAATAATAAAATCTTACCAAAACCTCAGATTGTTGCAGAGCTGTCATACTTTATTCTTAATCCATAATTGTCAATGTTTATACAATAGTTATAATAAATTTTGACCACCAAGTACATGTATACATATATAAAGTCTTGCCTATTTTAATCAGTATTTTCACTCTCCATCCATATCCCTTTAAAATGTAATGATCAAAACATTTTAAAGAATGGTCCCATGAATTTCTCTTTCTGACAACAAATTTATAGAAGATGGCTCTGAATTTGTTAGAATCATCTCTGGGTGCCAATTGCCTGTAGGTGAGATCTACATCTAGAAGTAATAAGAAAATTGGATATATAAGTACTATATGCATTAACTAATATATATATATATATATTGTACTGGGTTCGAATATGGGACTTTTGAAACACCGGCCTCTTAGGCAGAGAAGAACATATTCGGAGAATATGTATGTCCAAACGATAGCTATAAAATATATAACTAGCATTACATTTCCAGGACATAGCTTCTTCTTGGCTGTTGAGTTCAACACCATGTTCAAAGCACTTTTTTTTGTTTGTGTATAAACATGGGCGCCAGCTATCTATTCAAGAATGAATAAATAATGCACTTTGAGCAATGGCCACTAACTCAATGCCTAAGTTTTACCCATAGTCTAGCTCAGTTACTTGTAATCACTAACAGATTATACATAATTAGTGGTTAAAAGGATTGATAAAAAGATTTGTAAAAGAATTGATAAAAAAAATTGATAAAAAGAATTGACCGACAAATAGAGTTTACATTTTAAGACAATTTATTAACTAACATTAATTTACTAAATTTAAACATCTTTATAATTTTTTAACTAATATAACACACGCACATTTTAAATTAATACACTATAATATATATCTTATGAAAAGGCATAAATAATGTTTGACGTTTATAAAATCATATAGCATTCACAAACACGCACATCAATAGTTCATTTTATGCATGATTATAGAGTTCAAATTACTTGTCTCTGGAGGCTTTATGAATTTTAATGCAATGGCTATTATGGTATAAATGAAAATAAGCAAATGTTTTATCTAAATTTTGAATGTAGATTTAGAACTTTATTTTCTTCTTGTTTGCTGCTTCTTCCATTACGAATACTTCCAGCCAGCTGGGACATTTCCTTGATGAGTTTCATTATTCTTCATGATTATTATTATTGAAGACAATTAGATATTGATGGAGATTTCCAAGTTGTTACGCTGACATTATTTCATGGGCAGATCTTGCTGTTTTCATCGGACATCAGACTGTGGAGAAAATGCATGTTCCCAAAAGCTACTCAGCACTGCATTTTGTTTCTGGATACAATTAACTCAACTGATTGTCCTCTCTTGACTTAACTGACTCAATTAATTTCTGAACTGAACTGATTATCCGATAAAATTTTACTATTTATACCTGCGAAGTGTTTTTTCTTTTCGATATCCTCCGGCAATATCTGTTGTCGAAATTTCATTGATAATCCTTTGACAATGTGTTTTGGAAGATTGTTTAATTAGTAATAGCCATGCAAGACGTGTTGTTTTATATTTTTAATTAATTAATAGCCATTGCCGTGTTTTTTAATGATAATCTTCTTTAACTTTCATTTATTTATAATAACATTTATTACGCATACATTTATTCTATTATTGACAATCGCACATATATACGCACATATATTACTTTTTTCTTTAATTCGAATGAAAAGAGATTTGTATTTTTTAAACTTTAAATTATTTATATTTTACTGAATGCTAATAAGAAAAACTCTTTACTTCCTTTTATAAAACTTTTAGTTTAACTCCCCCTTTTCTAAAAAACTTTTATTTCAAAAACTAATGATAGAAAACTATTTGACTCTTATCTTTTTCGAAAACAAACTGCAATAAACTCTTCAACATTTAATTTTAAGTTTTTTTCTTTTATGAAAGATTATTTTAATAATTTTTTTAGCTAAATTAATATGTGCCAATATCAATATTGGTACATTACACCACCCACCCACCCCTTTGAGAGTAAAATGCATCTATTTTTGACCATTTTATCTCTGACAATTTTAATTCTTAATTTATTATTTTCTAAGTTTGCTTTTTGATATCTTTTACTTTCCATACTAAGGGCAATCTCCAGTGATACTTTTCTTCTTTCTATGCTGGCAACATTGTTTACAATGTTCTGAGTCCTGGATAGTGACCACGAGGACAAACTAATTTTGTGGCACAGGGATCTTTTATAAACGAAGCTTCGGCTGCCGATTCTCTTGATCGGACTTTGACTAAGAAAAGGTCACTGTGAATGGCAGGAATTTTCAACTGTCCATTTCCAACTTATGCTTTGGAAAATGATTGCCGATTCTCTTGATCGGACTTTGACTAAGAAGAGGTCGCTGTGAATGGCAGGAATTTTCAACTGTCCATTTCCGACTTATGCTTTGGAAAACGAGGTACGAGATATGGGGATTCTCCCCTGAAAAGTGACTTGCGACTTACTCTGGTTGTCACCAGTGTGCATTTTAAAAGAAGAATGATCCCTGCCAATCTGTTACGGGTACTAAAATTTATCCAGTCGACAGCTTTAAACTTATCCTTATCTAAACTTATTTCTATACTACCCTCTTCCCTTAATTTCGAACCCTGATACTTTCCTAATACAACTTAGATTGACTTTCATTTATATTTATGAACATTACAATATCATTTTTTTAAATCATACGACCAATATCTATTTTAATCTTACAATATTATTCTTAAGTTAGCATGAACATATTTATTTAATCTTACAATACTATTCTAAACCATCACGGACATTAGTTTACATATTTATTTATATTACAATATTATTTTAACCCATTACTTTAACTTATGTATTAACGTGCATATATTCAGAAAACTATTTTATTTTACTGCTCTTTATTATTATACAAAGATTTTATTGGACTTGATTACTTTAAACCATTTATTTACTTCCTTTTATTAACCTGCGTATATTCAAAACTATTTTATTTTAACGTGCGTGTACTCAGAAAAACAAAACTGTTTTACTTTATTACGATTCATTATTACACTGATATTTTTTTTTGACTTGACTTTAAATCATTTATTTACTTCCTTTTATTACCGTGCGTGTATTCCAAAAAAAAAATCTATTAGTTTATTACGAGTCATTCTTTATTATTATTTACTACAGATATATTACGCTTATTTATTTAACTTGATTTTATTGATTTTATTTGACCTATATTTACGAACATTTTTCTTAATTACTTTATGTGCGTGGAGAAAAAAAATCTTTTATTTTACAAAGCCTCCATTATTATTATTACTTAAACAAATCCTGATTTTAACTTTACTTTTAATTTATCATTATTCATTTATTTTTTTAAATTTATTATTTTAGTTTTAAATAGAAGTTTCAGATTTAAATTTATCAAATTATTGACCTTAGAATAATCATATTCCTGCTCATTGTCCATTTCCGGTCCTTTTTGTTTATTTCCTTTACTATTCCACCCATTTACTAACTTTTAAACTATGTCAGGTGGTTCCTTCTTTCTTTCTACTAACTCACTAACATAAATTATACTCCATATTCTCACATCTCTCCCTCGATTAAAATTTATTGCTTTATCTCTTTCTCTTTCTGTTCTATTTTCTGCCTTGTAAATTAGAAAACCTTTAAGCTTCACAGACCTCCATATTTTTCCTAACTGTGAATATTTTTTCCTATGCTTTCTCTTTGTTTTAAATCTACATTTAAAACAAACACGAACTTTTACTTTAACCTTTTTAAATTTTTGTAAAAACATTTCTACGCTATCTTCTACCTTGAACTTATGTTTCTCTTCTATTTCTTGATCTACGTTTGTTTCTACCTTATCGGTCACAATGCTATCTGATTCTAATTCAATTTCTATCTCTTTGATCACCTCAACTTCCTTTTCATCTTCCTGACTTTCTTTAACTAAATCTACTTCTATGATTTCTTGATTTTTCTCTACCTTTCCTGTAATTTCATATCTTATTTCTCTTACTTCTGCTCTGAGTTCTTTAATTTCTCTTTTAATTCTAGCTGACCTTGTTCAAATTTCTGACACAATTCTTATTGACTTTGTTTAAATTCTTGCATTATATTCATCATCATTTTCATCATCATTTGCATCTCAGATACTTCTTTCTCTTTTTCCACTAACTGGGGATTTTTAAAATATATTGGGCTTTTTTTCGGCTCCATTTCTTTATTCAAAGTTGTTTTTATTTTTATGAAACTAAATTTAATATTATTATTGTTTATTTATTTTTCTTACTAAGACGGAAACACATGCTGACTCCACCCCTTTTGTCCATTTTTCTACCCGATCCTAATGCTTTAACTCCGCCCAAACATCCAACTGTCTCTGATTTAACATAATGATTTATTTTAAATAACGTAAATAGCATAAATCTCTTTTCATTTAAAGAAAAAAAAGTTTTTGGTCAATTCTTTTTTTAAAATTAAAACACTTTTACATGCGTAATTTAGCTTTTGTATAAAAAATTTTCAAACAAGAAACAAAGTATTTAATTACTATTGTTTCTTAGGTCCAGCCCCAAGTTGGGTATAGCCATTTGTACCGGGTTCGAATATGTGTCTATCGAAACACCGGCCTCTTAGGCAGAGAAGAACATACTCAGAGAATATGTATGCCCAAACAATAGCTATAAAATATATAACTAGCATTACATTTCCAGGACATAGCTTCTTCTTGGCTGTTGAGTTCAACACCATGTTCAAAGCACTTTTTTGTTTGTGTATAAACATGGGTACCAGCTATCTATTCAAGAATAAATAAATAACCTACTTTGAGCAATGGCCACTAACTCAATGCCTAAGTTTTACCCATAGTCTAGCTCAGTTACTTGTAATCACTAACAGATTATACATAATTAGTGATTAAAAGAATTAATAAAAAGATTTGTAAAAGAATTGATAAAAAGAATTGACCAACAAATAAAGTTTACATTTTAAGACAATTTATTAACTAACATTAATTTACTAAATTTAAACATCTATAATTTTTTAACTAATATAACACACGCACATTTTAAATTAATACACTATAATATATATCTTATGAAAAGGCATAAATAATGTTTGACATTTATAAAATCATATACATTCACAAACATGCACATCAATAGTTCATTTTATGCATGATTATAGAGTTCAAATTACTTGTCTCTGGAGGCTTTATGAATTTTAATGCAATGGCTATTATGGTATAAATGAAAATAAGCAAATGTTTTACCTAGGATTTTGAACGTAGATTTAGAACTTTGTTTTCTTCTTGTTTGCTGCTTCTTCCATTACGAATACTTCCAGCCGGCTGGGACATTTCCTTGATGAGTTTCATTATTCTTCATGATTATTATTATTGAAGACAATTAGATATTGATGGAAATTTCCAAGTTGTTACGCTGACATTATTTCACGGGCAGATCTTGCTGTTTTCATCGGACATCAGACTGTGGAGAAAATGCATGTTCCCAAAAGCTATTCAGCACTGCATTTTGTTTCTGGATACAATTAACTCAACTGATTGTCCTCTCTTGACTTAACTGACTCAATTAATTTCTGAACTGAACTGATTATCTGATAAAATTTTACTATTTATACCTGCGAAGTGTTTTTTCTTTTCGATATCCTCCGGCAATATCTGTTGTCGAAATTTCATTGATAATCCTTTGACAACGTGTTTTGGAAGATTGTTTAATTAGTAATAGCCATGCAAGACGTGTTGTTTTATATTTTTTTAATTAATAGCCATTGCCGTGTTTTTTAATGATAATCTTCTTTAACTTTCATTTATTTATAATAACATTTATTATGCATACATTTATTCTATTATTGACAATCGCACATATATACACACATATATTACTAGTTTTAAGATTATTTTTTCTTTAATTTGAATGAAAAGAGATTTGTATTTTTTAAACTTTAAATTATTTATATTTTATGAATACTAATAAGAAAAACTCTTACTTACTTCCTTTTATAAAACTTTTAGTTTAACTTTTTCTAACAAAACACCCCCCCCCCCCTAACTTTTATTTCAAAAACTAATGATAGAAAACTATTTGATTCTTATCTTTTTCAAAAACAAACTGCAATAAACTCTTCAACATTTATTTTTACATTTTTTCTTTAACAAAAGATAATTTTAATAATTTTTTTAGATAAATTAATATGTGCCAATATCAATATTGGTACAATATATATATATATATATTTGTCATTGAGCCATAGTGTTCAGCTCAAAAAAAATTTAAAACTTCCCAATAGCTAATGACCTATTCAGTATGTGAAGAAATAATCAAGCCCATGATTGGTGTCTCCATAACCGGGAAAAAAAATTATGTATATGAATGAATTTCAACACAATACTTGAGAGTCCATACCCAAGGGAAAAAACATATATAACCATCATATTTGCACATTTGTGCAACAAAATCCAGAGTTTTGGCAAATTATACCAAGGCTGATTTTGACAAGGGGTTGAGACCTTGAATATGATCACACCTCAGCTTCTTCACCAATGCTCCATGAATTGCTACATTATGAATGACATATATGAGGCTATACTTGGACTTTCTTAATTTTCATGTCAGCAGTAGCAAAGGGTGGAGCAAAAGATTTGGGTAATGAATGATTTAAATTTCTACATAAATAACTCAACACACATATTTATGGCTGGCTAGATAATGCATATATTAATAATTAATGCTAGTACTAAGAAATTTAACTAGGATTTGGAATGGACTATGAATAATATGCAATACTTTGTATTTTATTAACTATAGATTAAATAAACATGAGTGCATTGAACAACACTCACAGGTGTAACAATAATGAGAACAGAATCTCATTTGATGCACTATAATTTAAAAGTGTTTATTACAAATTTAATAATCTATGGTCTACTCATGCCTTACCTTTACTATACCCTTCCCATTAGGTTTGCACAGTTAAATTGGTGCAAGAATAATGATTTATTACCATAACACATATAAGAAAAGACCATTTAATAATACATGATGAGCTGCAATAGGCTCTCTATGCAGATTATACATGTATAAAATGCCACATATTCAGAACATTGCTGAAATCCTATTACATTATGGAGGGATGAATGGGAGCTTTGTGGTGTGACTTCAGATAGCATGGCATTATATATATATATACATTACTAGAGATGTGTGCATTTTAAATCTGTAGTTACTCAGGGGATTCAGTATCAGGAACTCGGTTCCTGTTGACCATACAACTTGCTGTGAATAAATTGAACATATAGTTTAATGATCATAGCAGCTTATAAACCAATCTGGTTCTTTGTGTTACATTTCTAAAGGAGAGCTGTCTGAACTAAGTAAATGGGATGGCCATTGAAACCAGAAGCCATTCATGAAAGAAACATACAGCAATGCATAAATGACCATATGTCTTTCCTAAAGACACATCCACCATGATAAAGATAATAATATTAATTAACAACTTAGGGTGCACAAAATTTTATATTTTCATTCTGTGAAACTACCATATGCCAGTTCATAAACAGCATCCTTAAAACATGCAAAAAGGGATACTTAAAGTAATCTAATTTATTGACAAATCTGTATAGTTTATACTATACCTCAAAAGAAAGCTAAAGTATATCTGGGACTTAAGCAATATGTATAATATGCTTTATAACTCATTTTTGCATTTATTAACCATTCTAACAGCAACAATAATATAAGCTAAACATAATAGCTTAATGAATATATTTAGTTTTTTAGAGTGTAGATTTATGTGTTTGTGCTAAATAGTGAAATTACTGAATTATGAGAGAGCCTTTAATCATCTCCCCCTCAAATTTTATTCATATAATCAAATCTCCATTTTGAACTGGGCATAGAATAAATTATAAAATAAACATATATAAAACAAATAAATAAGATATGCCCACAGATTAGCAAGTAATAGAATAATAACTGAATAAGTTATTATTTAACAAGCAATTTAGAGTTTTAGAATTTAATTTAAGAAATAGGCAAGTTTAAAGGTATTATTTTATCAGAATTTTAAATTATTCTTTACAGATTTAAATCAGCATTAATTATTAGAACATTATTACAATTTAGAAGTTGATGCACATTACAGATTTGTAGCTAGCTTAACGTTTAGATAATTTATTATAATTATTTTTAAAGAGCTCTGCAGGAAAAATTGTTACCATATCTTCTTTGCTGAGGCTTCTCTGTGGCTGTAGCACCATCATTTTTGGCAGGGCTGATCACTTCCTGATGTCTTTTTGGAAGTCTACAGGTCTCCCCATTTTTCCATCTCCATGGACCAATCTCTCGAAAGGAGAGCCGGCAAATGGTATAGCCTTAACTAACAAGCTCTGTTTTCTAGTCAGTCATAGTGACTGGCAGCAATTACTATATCAAATTATAAAAAGTGAATACCCCTATTTAAAACTTAAGGTTATTTATACAAAAAATATTGGTAACTTGAATGCCCTGTTTATAACATTCTACAAAATTTCCATCAATAATTTAAAATCCATAAAAATGAAACCTTTGGTCATTTCTTTGCTAAAACAATGATGGTTAACCAGGTCACACTTTGTTCTTAGTTTTTATTTTAAAATACATTTAAAATTTCAATCCCAAATTTTATTAATTGCTTACAGATGGTTTTCTAAGAATTTACAACCTTTTTATAAAAACAGATAACTTTTTTTAAAAAGAATTTAGGTTCTGTAAACATTATATATATATATATATATGAGAGACTATCACAGGAAATAAAGAGTTTTTAACTGAGAATAATTCAAATTTATATTAATTTAAAAGAGTTGAAATGCTTTTTTAAATCTATCACATTACAGCTTCTTTTGCTTATATATGTAGGTGGTTATACACATAATAATATTCACACAACTTAATTTAATTATATAATTTTATTAATTTTAAATTTATAACTGCGTATACATTACATGCATACAGAGATTAATATATTAGATGCACACACATATCCATATATACATGTAACTATGCTATTACAAATCAAAATAAATTATTATAAAATTACATACATGGACTGGGAGGGTTCAAACTAGGAGGAAAGATACTACTATGGAATATAGTAGGTGAAGTAGGATGATGGCTAAACAATACCATCTCAATATATATATATTGCATTGGGTGACTTCTTTGTCATAAGGAAATCATATAGTTATAATCTAATTTAGCCTAAGAGTCTCTCTCTCCCTGAACACTGAGCTAATTAAAACGAAGCATTATGTAAGGTTGAAATGAGTTGTGATGGTATAAGTTACCATAGTGGTGATTTTGCTATTGTCTGCTCATTTCAACTGTTACAATATATATCATTACGATAGAATGACAGCCTGTTAAGTTAAATTGCGCAGACGCTGTGAGAATGTTGTTAATAAATGAATACCTTCGAACAACCACATTCTCACAGCGTCTGCGCAATTTAGCTTAACAGGCTGTCATTCTATCGTAATTATAATCGCACACAAGACGTTATAAAATAAATGCTTAATATATATCATTAAAAACCAGTCAACACTTAGACAATGCCAATATCAATAACAATCAACAATTTCAAGGTGTTCTCAAGACAATCTTCTTTTAATAATAAAGATGAAAATTTAAATAAAGCAAAATACATATACCATGATTTTAGAGGTTACTATCCTAATATTGATTTTAAGACATAAAACGTTCAACTTGCTTTCCGATTTTAGGAGTTGTCTAACAAATATTACAAATGTACAGTAATTCATATATTGGTCAGATTAAAATTATATTTGTATCTAACTCTTTGGCAAATTTTGATTATAATAATATTTAGTGCTACGGCATAATGAAAATATTCAAAAAGGTTACAATATATCATATCTAGATCTTTGAATAATCGTTTCTTTAATAAGCATATTATATTATGCACCTTAAAACAATTAAATTCATTTATCATTTCCATAAGTGTTACAATTAATTGAGGAGTCAAACTGATCATAATTTTTATTTTAAAGAAAAATAATTTTGTATTATTCCATAATGATTAAATATGCTTTGATTTTTTTAAAAAAAACAACAAATCCTTTTTAGGGTTTTAAAAAATAATTACTATTTTTACCAATTCAAATCCTAGCCATTAATAAGCATTAGACATTCTAAGCAGAACTAGTATTAAGTTAATCTTGCAAGCATATGCAGATATATTTATGTGTGTTACTTACATATACTTCATAAGGCTGAAAAATCTAATATTTATATATAGTATTTACAACATAGTTAAATTGCTAAAGCATTTATATATATATATGTTTGTATTGTTAAATGTGGCTGTTCTGCTTAACAAAAAAAAAATGTCAAAAATAAATTTACCAGATTTAATCATGTTTATCTCAAAAGCATTTGAAGATACAGTTTAGTAAATTAATTTTAAAATGTTATTTTCTATTTATACTTTGAACTAATTCAAGTGAAGAAAGATAAAAATAAACATAAATATATGTTCATTTTTTAGTTTAAAGTGGGTTGGGTTGTGATATGATAATTTATTGACCATATTATCAATCTGCTCAGGCTACAAAAAAGGGGACCAATTTCTTAACAGAATTTATTTTAACTATTAAATATAAAAAAAGGGAAACCAGCATTTTTTTTAAAAAAATAGAGCTCTGTAGATCAAAATCTCTTGAACAGTCTCATAAAGGTATATGTTAGGAAGACAGAATTGAGCAGTTATCCATCCTTGTTTTACCTCTAATAAAGAATGATTAGTTATTTATTTATTTCCTGATCAATATTGGTTGATTAATTGGATTTGGTTATGGACCTGATACACAAAAATATTTCAAGCTTCTAAAGTAAAACTTTACTCAGTCTAAATTCAAACCCTATTCAGAAGTATAGCAGATGGATTTACTATCTAACTATCACAAGACTCTTCAGTTTTTTAATGTTTTAAGTTATAACAAAATTAGAATAACTTTTTACATCATCTGAAGATGCACAGTAATCATACAAATTCCTGCTATGACAATTTGTATCAAACTTGAAATTTTTTTAGGTAGTTGAAACTTTCAAAATAATGCATATTTTCTCTTCAATGACTATCTTCATGGTAAATTCTTTATAAATTTTATAATCCAGAATGAAATTACATTACACATTCTATCGTTTACATGTAAAGTAAAACAGCTCTTTTAATAAACAGACTATGGCAAGGCAAAGTTTCTCCAACAACCACTTATAAAGAGATAGTCTATGAGATAAATAGTGTTGATGACACTCCTTAATCACAGGGTTATGAGACTAATTTTTTATCTTTGTTTTACCCACTAATTAATAATAGTAAATACCAATTTACTGACCACTATCAAATGGTTAGCTATGTTAGTTGTGGACAGATACCTGACAAATAATTTTAATCATTTTTGAAAACAATTTTACACAGTCCTAGGTGTTAATCTCAGATCAAGGTCAAAACAGGTACATATATTGATTCTGCACTACAAGGCTTTCCATCTCCTATACTTTCATATAAACTTTATCTTATCTGACTGTGTGACTTATTCTCTTTTACTTAAAATACAAGCATTCTTCATATACCTGGGACTTAATTTTAAATGTAGGGGATTTGAACTCAGAATTTAAACATGATCACACACACATGTAGAAAAGATAAATAATCACCATTATAAGTATTTCATGCTGAATACAGACTGAATATGTAATATTTAACTCCGTGTATAATATTTATATTTTAATTAGATGTTACTAGAGGGGATTTGAATTCAGACTTTTAAACTCCCTTTAGGCATCTACTCCATTTTATACAACTGATACACATGTCCAAATACATGCAAAAAGATAAATGATCTCTAATATATATTTCATGCTGAACCAACATTTATTATTTGGTATGAATCATCATCTCCTCTCACACATGCACATATATAATCAGTGCTCATTTTATATTAAGTCAGAAAACCTTCAAACTTTAATGGATATGCTTCAATCTTTTCCACTCTCCAACTCTTCAGCCTTCCATATTATTGAAAATCTGATGATAGCATGTTCAAAGCTTTTGTTTATCAATTTTTGTTATCTCATGCCCATGTTGACTGTAAGTCAATCTGCCCCCTCATATGCAGGACTTTAAGCCCATTTAAATATACAGAACATGAATAGGCAGAATACAGACAATATGTAATGTTTTAATCCATGTATAGTATTTATATTTTTAAGCTAGATATAACTAGGCAGGAATTGATCCCAGACTTTCAAACACTCTTTAGTCATCCATTTCTTCTCATACAATTGATACACATGACCACATACATGTGATAAAGATAAACAATCTCCAATATATGTATTTCATGCTGAACCAGTACTTACCACTTGGTCCAGATCATCATATCTTCTCCACTCTCCAACTATTTAGCAATCCATATTATTGAAAATCTTTTGATAACATGTTAAACAATTGAAATTTACAAAATCCCAAGAAATAAATTCATTAATGTATTCATTTATATTTATTGGTTTCTATTATTTTACTCACTTCAATTGTTTTACTAACATTTGGGTAACAGCAGATATCATTAATCAACAATGATGATTGCAACTTAATGCACATTTACCTATTGCTTTGTATTTTATAAGCTTTCTATTTTTATATGATATTTTTATCTGCTCATTATTTCAGGATGCACGTTCATCATCATCAACAGACAAATCTAATCCTTTTTGCTTATAATTTATATGATAATTTGTTGTGTGTTTTAATCTAAAATCGAATATTTTGTTGCTGAAAAACAGTGTGATGTTTTCTACCAATGGAGAAAATAAAAGATCGAGGATTTTATAAAAGCTAAGATATGGAGAAATTTTTTTTATTAAAGACTGCTAATAATGTGAGACCGTATCCCATCCTCTGTTAATAAAAAAGGAATGAAAATATTTTTAATAAACCAACGGCAACAAAAATAATAAACCAACATATGTATACATTATTAAGCATCGAAAGTCTAAAAATGAATAGATAAAAGCATATACAATAATAAAATAACATAAATATTTATAAAATACCGTACTAAAACGGTAAATAAATCTCATTTTTGACAATATGAATTCGGGTTTAGAAAATAATAAACACAGTACATACAATAAAAACAACAAATCTTTTTCCTTGATCATATGTCATAGCATCGACCGAGAGGCGAACCCACAACCGTCTGCAACAACTACTTGGTTGCAAGGCAACTGCGCTGACCTCTCGGCTAACAACGCTTGACAAAAACAACAAATCTTGTTTTAGAAAAAACAACTTTCTGTTCTAATGCCATTTATACTAATGTGATTAATCTATTTTTAAATTCCCGTCAATGCACTACCATGTGATAATCATTGATACATCAAACTAACTACAAATGATCCCAGAGTTCAGAGCTTCTCTTGCATTATTATATATTATGTTAACTAAAAAATAAATGATTTGTTATTTTTAAGATTAAACTAACCAGGAAAGGTATGGGTACATACAGTTAATAAAGATCTGAAAGTAGTAAAATTATTGTTATTAATTTATAAAGTCATATATGTTGGTTTGGGATAAATACCTTAGGATTGTTTAAATTTTAGTCTTCTGTCTTGAATATTAAAATTAAAAGTGAATACTAAATATGTAACTGTATTACCTTCAGTTATGAGTTCCATGTCTCAATGATAAAAAGCAAACAAACTAATCTGGGGATAGGGATTTAAAGTGTACTATTATCTGATAATGAGTGATTACTCAGGCCTATCATAGATGGCGTTATAGTAGAGACTTACTCTTGTTTTATCAAAGATCAATAAAAAAAATTGTTTCAATATAATAAAAAAATATTTCTAAATATTAAATTAGAGATGATTAAACTAAATGCAAACAGAAATCATCAGAAGCAATTTTTAGATAGCCAATTAGCATAAAGAATACATTTAGCGAAATAAACATTTATTTGCTATTATATACGCCCTAGCATGTTAAAGCATTTGTAATATCAATTATATCTTCTGATACATGGTCGGATTTTTATTTTATAATTATATATATCATTTTAATATTTAAATATTCTGGAAAACTGCCAGGATTTTCCTCTGTCATGGTTTCAGTATCTAACATAATCTGTTTTATAATAGAATTTCTATTTCAATTTGTTTTTTAATTTAATTAATTTATTATTAAATTCATTTTTTGTGTGTCAGTAAAAATAGAGGTTTTTTTTTCTACTTTTCTATTTTAAGTTAATTTAGAATATAATAAACTATATAATTGTATTTGTAATTTAATTTAGGATCATGTGATTTTTTTAAAAATTCTCTGGAGTGAAAATCGCTATTTATAACGTCACTTTTTTTTATTTTGTTATTAATAATTATATTACCATTGTTATATGTTCAAAAAAAAAAGAATTGGAAAAATAAAATTAATCTAGATATATATTTCACAATTACTTATAAATTAAAAAATATCTTTAAAGTTGTATACCAACAATTGATCAATGACCAATAAAATTAAAATAATAGTGATGTGGATTAAACTACATGTAAGCAATTTTTTAAAATGTATGTATAAAATAAGAGTCTTACAATATAAAGTATATTCATCTGTTATTTTTATGACCTCAGTTTGAATCCAAAAACCAATTTTTTTTTTTTTCAGTTTTAATTAAGTTTAGATTTTTTCTTCTGGGTAGTCAATCTAACTAACCATCAAAAATTGGTCAAAAGCTATTTTTATCTAGAATACAACACACAAAAGACATGGAAAAGGTTCAAACCTATACCAATTGTCAAAGAAGCAATTCTTTGACTATTTTTTACAATACGCTTTTAGAACATCTTTGCCTGTTTTAGGTTATTTAAAAGTTATTACACTTTGACCACCTTTAACCTGGATAAGAAGGACAATTGATTCCCCAAAATTCATCATAAATGAAAAATCTTGCCTAAAAAATAAGTGAGAACAAAAATTAAGTTGTTACTTTAAATTCAAAGTATATAAAGGTTTTATTAAAATCATAAGTTAAACTTGATAAAACATTCTTAATTAATGAATAAATATTTTACTAAGCACACTATTAAAAAATAATTGCTAATATGTAGTTTAATATAATGTATAAAAGAATTTTGATAGCTACAATTTTAAAATATATATATAATTTTTTTCACTGATGGTGTGACATTTTGCTTTTTACATAGTGAGAGAATATTTCCTGCATCATAATTCATTAAATTAAAGCATCAAGAAAAAAAAAAAAACTAACCATAATGTATTTTTAACAAATTATTTTGGTTACACTTTACAAGAAAGAAAAAAAAACTAACCACAATGTATTTTCAAAAAAATTATTTTGGTTACACTTTATACTTTATTACTAAACTTTTTTATTTTTGTTATAACTAACTAATAAAACCTTTTTTTTTTGCACTGTTATTTTTTTTTAAAAAAATACTTTGGAGATTTAATTATTTTACATAAATATAGTGGAATTAAATTTAAAAATTTATTTTAAAATGTAGTATACAGATGATTGCTGAAGCTCTAATAATTTAAATGATTCAACCTTTTTTCCCCACCAATACTGTAATGGTGTATTTTTTTAATGTTTACAATAAAAGTTGTCATTATGTGGAAACAAATTATGAGGTTATTGATTTTAAATTAAGAAAGTAAAGCTATTTTTAATTTATGATGAGTTGTACCTTTGATTATATAAAGTTGGCTATTGGACTGCATAAAATGCATTTTTTTTCTCTTTTCATTTCTCAAAATAATTTACAATTACAATAACTGTATTTTGCAATTACAATTAATATATTTTTTGCCACAAGCAAAATAGCATTCATAAGAATTTTAATCCATAAAATTGATTAAGTGAATATATTTTAACTAATGTATGTATTTAAAATGTAATATTATTTCACTTTGTTGATAATCAAAGTATGTTTGTGATTACTTATTGTACTGATTGAAATACATTTTTTTTATTTTGCAATCATTAATGATGAAAATCATTATGTTGGATATCTCATAAATGAATGCACTGTCTATTTTGCAAGGACACTGGATGTAAATTGGATTAAAATATATTAATTGTATTTTAATTCTATAATAAATACTTGTATAGTGTATAATAAATAAACTGTAATTATAATTTTAGCATCAAGGTCACAATTTTATTATTAAAGACTCAGTTTTAGCAAAATCATTTTTCTGTGATGTCATCAATCTTACAAAATGGATGTCATTTTGAAAAAATGGCAGATATTTTTTTTTTTTTAATTTCCATATTTTTTTAAAGATCATTGTAGAAAATAAAAAATTGTATATCAAAACAGTAATTACAAATTAATGATGATCACTAAAGTAAATCCTTGCATAAAGATCCAACCCTCTACAAATTTTCCAGGGAACTGTCTTGCTGCAAATGAATTATGGGATAAGGTAGCGAGCATTGGAGATCATTCCAACTCACCATACATTATGGTCCAGTTCTTTGATGAACATCAGCAAACAAAGTTTAAAAAACTGGGAAATTATGCCCTCATAATAGTGGGAAAAGATTTGCAAAACTGTTTCACAGGAATAATCAAAAATACCTATTTTGGATATGACATTCAAGCTTTTCAAAAATTAATATAGCCATACAGAAAAGCAATATATATAAAACAAATTCTTTTAACTGACACCCCCACACCAGTACACAGCAATAATTTCCACTTTAAAATCAAGCTTAAAGAAGCAGCAAATCCAGAAAATATACTTACCCAAATAGTTGATCAGGAAGCAATATTAGCATTCTACATGAAAGGCCTGAGACCAAAATGCTTTGCATGCGGAGATCATAGACATGTAGCGATTGACTGCAATATTGAAAAAAAAAACATTAAGGACCAACCAAGTATAAAAAATTGATTAATCTCAATTCAACATCAAAAATGAAAAGACACAAACCAACCAACAGAAACAGCTAACAAAAAAGAAAACATCAATCAGAAAGTAACATACCAGCAACAATCACAAAGCAAAAAAAAAACACAGAAACAATTGGAAATGATCAACTTTTAGATATATCAATAAAAAATACAATCAGGGTTCAAACACTTATCAAAGAGCAAATAACACAAGAGAAGATGCAGAAAGCTACACCACAGCTCTCATCACAAAATAAAGACCAAACTGAAAAAAATATTAATGGTAAAAACTCAGGAGAAGAAGCTAAATCTTCATATAATACAAAAGGTAATGTTAGCAAATCAATATTGATACAAAAGGCAAGAATTAAAAAACAACACAGCAATAGTAATAACACAAATAATAACCCCAAATATACCACAGATAATGCAACCCAACTTAGAACAGAAAATAAGGCCAGGGCAGCCCCCCAAAAAAAGCAGGGGGATCAAAAAAGTCAGAATAGAACAACCTGACCTCAATATTCTTAAGCCAGCATGCTAAGCAATTGAAACCATGGATAAAGAATTGGAACCAGAATATGATGATCCATGGAAACAGCCAACAATAGTGAAACAAAACCTAGATAATGACACAACATAGACCTGAACAAATACATATCTGTTAAAATCAAAATTATATGTATTGCATATATATGTAATCAATATGTAATAATTATTAAATTACCCTGCTTTTCTCTGTTGTAAATTGAACTCATATATACAATAAAAAACTTAAACAAATGTAGTAATACACTATGTGCATTAATGTCACAAACTCTTAACCCTTTGAAAGGTTGTAAACAACCCTTTCTCTCTTGACATTTTTAATTTCCATATGCACCAAAGTGTTAATGTAAACCTGACAAGTGCAATTGTAAACATATGTATGCAAAAAGAAAACTATGTAACACTTTTGACTAATAAAATGTTTTGAAACATCATAATACTAATAATAACAACAACAACAACAATGAAGACTATAAGAAACACAAAACAAAAATAACTGAAACACTAAATTTATTGCATTATTTAGAACAACTTTAAAACTACCACAAACAAAAACTTGTATTTAAAGAAATGATAAACCAGAACTGAAATTTTTACTCAATCAAATTGTAAATACAATGTAATAGAAATTATGTAAACCAAAGAAAGTAATAAAGTACCTTTTGAAACAATAAAAATAATAATAACAATAATAATATAATAATAACAATAACAATAATAATAACAATAATAATAATAATAACAACAATAATAATAACAATAACAACAACAACAACAATAATAATAATATAATAACAACAATAACAATAATAATGTGACTCTTTAAAATATTATGACTTTCAGTGAATACTCCATTTAGATAATATTATTAAATAGCATTCCTTAAATAATTATATTGTCAAATAATGAATCATTAATTTATGAAATTCTCCTTCTGTACAACATCTTATGCATAAATTATCCAATAATTACATTTTTAATTATAATAATTTTAAATAATTTTTGTGTTTTAATATGACTTTGTGATAAAAATAATTCTGAGTAGAAATAAAGCCACTAGTCTAAGATTTATAGTAAAATAACTATTTATTTTAACAATAGATAACAACTTATCAAATATTAAACAACATAGTTAAACTTTAAAATACATATGAAATAATTAAAATGTATGTACAATTATTTGCATTGAAAAATAAATAAATTAAATAAACCTACATCTTTTCAATTTAACATTTATATTATATAATTATTCTATTCCTCAAATATCAAATTCACTATTATCAACATGTTTACCTTCTTTTACATTGATATTTACATTTTACCATCCATGAGTTCTTATGGTTCAACTTTTTAATCCTATTTCATCTAATGATATAATACATTTCCTTTTGCAATATTCACATAAAAATATAATACTTTATTACCCTTCATAATGTAACTCTACATAAATTCTCTTCATAAAATTTACATAAAAAAATATTGGTTTATGTTAATATAACTTTCAATATAATATTGATATTATATTGAAATAATTAATTGAATCAAGATCTCTCATTAATAAATGGTCATTCATCCTGTATACTCTTTACGATTTTTCATTTACTTTTTCATTCTTATTTTTGATCTCATATTTTATCTTTTAGCATTAAATCAGTCAGATTTTACTTAACTACTAAAATATTTGTTTTGCATTTATTATTGTTCTTTTAGAATCAATATTCTACTACCTGAGAAGAAAACTATAATATTTCTAAAAATAACTAGTCTACACATGATGCTCATTATATATATATATACCTTTCTTTTGCCATATCCAAAACTCTATAGATAAAAAAAACTGATTTTTAAAAAAACTATTATCTCTAAATATAGGATGAAAGTCTCCTTTCTCAATGGAATGCTATAATTTGGCAACTACTCATTTTCATATTAATGATTCTACTTCAATATCCATGCTTATCTATTAAGCTCCTCTGGAAATTAACATCCACGTCTTGTAGAAATTCCTCTCATCTCCTCATATTAAAAGACATATATGTGTGTCACGTAGTTCAATTCCATTATACTATTTTAATCAGATTTTAGGAAGATATTTTATCCAATCATGGAATTGTAACTTATCTTACTATCCTGTATATTCTTAATATCAATGACCATAATCTACTTCACAACTAATATTACAATCTCATCTTTCCCACAAGTATTCTTCTGTAATAGTAACAATTATATTACAAAACAAATCATGTCTTATGACAAATGTCAACACTATACTTTGTATTACACAAAATTGAGATCATAACTATTTTCTTACTATTACCATTCATTTTCTTGAATTTCTTAATATTTTCATTTGAGATTCAGATAGCATAAGTATATTTTTTTTTCCATGAATCCCATCTCTTAATTCATTGTTATAAAACACTTTACTAATTGAATATATTTTATATTAAAATATAACTAAATTAATATTTAAATAGTTTTATCTTCTTATATAACTATAAAGTATTGTTTTACCCATACTCTCTTTTTCTCAACATTCATGTATATTATATTAACTTTATAAGCATATTTTTTATTATCATTTTTTTAAAAAATACATTAAACATATAAAATATATTAATATGTCATAATATCCAAATCCAATACATCTCTTATTATTACCTCATCAATAAACTTAATATCTAAGATTCCATTCACATTAATATTAACAATAATAGCTATAAAAAACAGTATTATTTTTTCTTTTTCCTTTTCTTAGTCCTCCCAGTTCTGCATCATTATAGTCTTCGGCATGATGCTTCACACTCCCTCATGAGTTACTAATTTTATTTCTCCATTTGCCAGCAACTTTTAGGATCCTGTATAAAACATTAAAAATCACTAATAACAATAACTTGATAAACCTCTAAAATTTTGATGCATCTTTGTTTGAGCTTTAGATCTGAGTATGTTCTAATATTAAATATGAATAACTATCATAGAAGTTTAATAAAACTCTATTTGAATAACTAACTAAATACACATTTGAGCATTAATCTCTCCACTATTAAACTTTATTATACATAGTATTAATTCATAGATCTTTTTTACTTCCACTTTTTCTTCTCATTATATTTTACTAAATACTTATTTCATTCTGAAATAAACATACATTAGTTCACTTCACTTTGTTACCCAGCAGTATACTATTTTATCAAAACTTTTCATAATAAAAATTAATAGTTCTTGCTAAATCTTTACCATTTTAGTGTTTTGTACTATAAGATAATCTTATCTGCTACACAAAATGTTCTTTCTTGAAATAAGCTTTTATTTAGTATAATATATAATAAATATTTATTATCATGTTCATTTATTTAATATTCCTTAATTATTAAATATACAACAAATGTCTATTCTTTTTTATAAAGTTAATTTGAATAATACAAATTACTTTAATTTAAAAGATAACTATTTTCATTCATTTCCATTAATAAACTATTTTAAAGTTCAGTAAACTAATTTAATTATTTTATATAAGTTATCACTTTGTATTTATTCTTGTTCCTCTTCATAATTAAATTATTACTTAAATGAATCAACAAAGTAGAGATAAATAAAACATATTTCTATACGTGATAGTATTTATACATTTTAATTAATTGAAGTTGAGAATCCTTATTCTTCCTGATTTCTCCAATCAGTAATAGTATATGTATTCTTCAATAGCATTTTTAATTGTGAATTGAATTTTCAGACTGTAATTATATTGCAAATGAAGAAATTTTAGTTTAACTTACTCCATCATTTCTAATTACTATTAAATATATATATATTTTTAGCATGACTAATTTACTTTTTTACTGTTTTCAAAATAAAATATATTAAAGTTTATAATTTTAAAAACTTTTATGAGAAACAATGTTCCACTTTCTCCTTTCTTATTTCTCCTTTCTCTTTTAGGTTGTCTGCATTTTTTTCTTTTTATATATCCAGACAGCATGACATAAAAAAACCAATTAATTACATTTCATTGGTCAATGAATTGAAAATCAATCAACAGTTTTTTGAATAATTAATTTACTGTCTAAAATTTAATAATAATAATAATAATAATAATAATAATAATAATAATAATAATAATAATAATAATAATAATAATAATAATAATAATAATAATAATAATAATAATAATAATAATAATAATAATAATAATAATAATAATAATAATAATAATAAAATCAATAAATATTTTAAAACTTATAAAGTTTAAACAATTTTTATTTAAAATTTAAAATATATTAGCATTTTAATTTATTTAAAGTAAGATAGTTCAATAATAGTATTTATTCCTGAAATATTATGACCACTATAATCTTTAAAAATATATCATTAGTTTATAGAAAATAAATTGTTTTACTTTTATTTATTCATTAGAATTCAGTGTAGAAAATAACACACTCATCTTTTACAGGATCAACATAATATAAAGTACTAGGATTGAATTTGTTCCTATTGTACCTTTTACTTAAATCTAACATATTTATACAAATAAATGAGTTTGCATTTATTAAAATTACTTATATCAAAATTACACTGTTAAAAAAATAATTACAAATAAACGATGTGTATTCTTTATCCCCACTGACTTCTCTCTTTAAATCTCATATATTAAACTATTTGTGCAAGTTATATTTCTGAAATTTAAAATTTGGGGCTGTAATATATGCTTTTATATACTCAATCAACTTAATTAACCAATTAAAAGGTTACAATATATATATATATATATATTAATACAAATAAAAAACTAATGTAATAACAATAAAAATAATAAATATAATGGTAATTAACTGCTACAAACAGTCTTTTAATCTGCAGAAGTACTTTTGGTTAATTTAATGGCAGTTGAGAAGGGTTAAGGAATTAACCAAAAGTACTTCTGTGAATTGAAAGACTGTATATAATAGTTATTATATATATATTAAACTATATAAAATTTGAATTTTTATCTATGGTTTATACTTGTAGATTACGTAGTAGTTTGTAGAATTTTGTTAGAGCTCAAAAATACTGTATGTACTTTTCAAATCAGTTCTCTTGCCAGTTTTTATATCAGTTATTCTTATTCAGTATTTTGTCTTGTGATAGGCAATATATAGTATACAAATCAATTATTTTCTAAACTCATGATTCATGAAACAACAACATTTTTTTTCTTATGATTAAAAATTTAACTGTATGTCTTCCTTGATGATTCTTGCATGACTGGGAAAAATAAATGTATTATAAAAATGCTTAAAAGTCTGTCTGCTCTAAAAATTTGCTATCATATTAGAGACATATAATTTGTCATAACGTCAGGAATGTTAATTTGCAAATAATTAGAGAATTATTCTCTTATTTCACCAAATTTTTATCTACAACCTTTAAATCTGCCAACTGTAAAACAATGTATTACTTAAGTGATTTGAGTAGCTGAAGGTTTAAACTGAAAAGAGTTTGAAAATAAATATAAGCTCCAGTCAACTTCTATTTATATTAATTCAATCACCCATGTAATATATGTTTTTTTTTGGGAAGCTTATCTACTTTTAAACCAGTGAGTACATCACTTAAGTTCTTTTTGTTTATAATTAATAACAGATAAATACATTAATTATTTTGATTTAAATTGGTTCTTACATTAATTATGTATAAATCCAAATATTTTATAATTTAAATTCACAAGTTTTTTTTATAATTTTAATTTATATTTATTTTTATTAAATGTTATTCTGATTCTAAATGCAATTGTCAAGTCTCATTTATTTACTTTCCACGTTTTTAATTTGTAAAATATAATATCTAAAATTAGAGAGAAGAACAGTTTTCTTAGTTTATGGATTCTATTATTTCTTTGTGTTATCCATTGTGAACATAGTATTAATAAACAAATTACAAATTGGCACAAAAATGAATTATTATACTTTATTTTAACTTTTTATCGTTAATGTAAATAATTGTATATACGAAACGATTAATGTGACAACTAAAAATTCAATAATTTCTAAAATCTGAACAAAATTAAAAGAAGTACATAAAATTTTAACAAATTCATTACTTTGATATGATTTGTGATTTATTTAAATAATATTTATATTTTAGGGTTAATTTTATCCTTTTATTTTTCTATATTTACAGAGTTGAGTTATCTAAAATAGTTTATAAATAGAAGTAAAAATAAGTCATTAGATAATTCATAAGTTATATACGTTTATTTTTTTAATAAGTTTTGCAACTAAGAGGAATATGAAATAAAGAATCCAGAAAAAAAACATGCAACATTAATTCTAAATTGAGATAAGAAATGGAATTAGATAATGAAATGATAAACTATATATAAAATTTAGATAATATTGTAATGCAATATTTATACTGTTTTATATATGTTTACAGATATAAGGGGGAAAAACTATATACAATGAAGACCAGAAAATTTAAAAGTATTAGATGAGATGAACAGATAGCAAAATATCAAATGTATTGAGAAAAGTTGTTGTGGATCTATGATTGATACCTCCAAAAGTATAATACTTTCTTGACAAATTAAGATGGGCTCAAGATAATATAATATATTTATTTTATGGTTAGTACATGAACAATGATGTGGGGGGTAGCAATAAACTTATTTAGAATTTTTCAGCTATCTGAAAAAATTCCTACTTTTCTTAACATTTGCACTCATGTTATAGCTATGGAATTCCCTGACAATTACACCAATGAAATACTTTTTCTGAACAAAAGGTAAAGAATAATAAAAATGTTAAATGTCTAGAAGTGTAGCAAAAAAAAAAAAAAAAATACAACAATATTTACAAGAAATGTAGTTTTTGTACTATGTGACCAATAGAGGACTCTGTGGGTTTTTTTTTAAAAGAGAATTTAAATCCGTTAAAATAAATACACACATTAATTCAAAATATATCTCAAACGACAAAATATGATATATAGATAAATATCAACAAATTATAAATTATCCAAACGTTTTCGAAGGCTTACCCTTCATTATCAAGGACAACACAATTTCCAAAAGAGAATTATAATTTAAAAAACAGAAAACTATTGTGCAGTATTATTCAAACTATTATTTTTATGATTAAAATATTTATTATATTAAAATGTTATGGAGAGAAAATGATAAATTTATGAAATTGACATTAATGACAAAAATTTAAAATAATTTAAAAAACTATTTTTATCTTGATTCTAAATAGTGAAACTTAGAAACAAAATACTAATTTAAGGTAAAATGGGGAATTGAATAATGGGTGAAAAGATGGAAAAAAATAATAGCATTGTTAATAATGGATATTTAAATATATATGGGGCAGTGTCTTATAGCCTAGTGGTTTATACATCTATGTATATCTATTTGTCATGACAATGACATGGGTTTTAAATCTGTATTAGATAAACTTTAGAAAATATTTTCCAGTTTCAATTAGATTTAAGATATTTTTTTCAGATATTCATCCTATAAATTTAGTTAGAAGATAGGCCAATGATGGAAACTGTTTAATCTTTCACCAATCAGAAAATAAATCTAATAAGTAATGCCTTCTTTTTTATTAAATTTCCATGTTGAGGCATATGCCTTGCAATTAACACATATATTTATATTCTAAATTGTATCATTTATTTATTTATCTATGGTCCTATTGTTCATAATATAATTAATATCTGTTTGTCACATAACTGTGGGGGGAAATAAAAAAATTTGAACTCTGCCTAATACCAGCTTTAAACAATAATATTTCTAAAAAACGTTAAGACATACAAAAAAGATTTTGAAAATACAACAATCAGTTGGGATTTCCATGTATACTGAATTTCTACTTTGCCAATTATCTAATAAAAAATGTGAGTTTTATGTTATGTTACAATTTGTTTAGAAGTTTTTATTATTTGTGCTTTTTAAAAAGAATTGTCTTTGAAACAATTCTATTGTCAACATCAGTTATTTAATAGGATTTTTATTTCATATTCTGAATATGCTTAACAATTAGCTTCACTTTTATATGTAAGCATTGAAAATATGATTTTTTTTTCTCTGTAATAAATCAGATGAAATCTTATTTATGGTATAACTAGACAATTATCAATTAAACCAGAGTGACAATCTGAAACCATATGATCTGGTAAATAACAAAAATATTTGTATGGTCCACATTAAGCTAAAAAACAGATTTTCTTCTAGATTAATATTTAAGTTGATATATAATAGATAAATATAACTGGTCTTTATTTATATTCATTTATTATCTTCAGTATTAAACTAGAATTAAGTCCATATTTTAACTTAACATGAGCTACACAAATGCTATCATTATTTACTGAACCATTTCAGATTTTCATTATTTATTTTGATTGGTGGTTACATGGTTACATCATAGCTAAAATATTGTCAAATTTATTATATGGAAAAATTAAAATTCTTATTATATTTTAAATGTTCACATCTTTAGTCCATAGAAATACTTAAATTAATGCATTATATATAAATGTGTGTAGATATATATAGAGAGAGTGAGAGAAAGAGAGAGAGGGAGGAAGAGAGAAAGAAAAGAATCTTACAGCACCCTCTACCTTAATAATTATGAAAAACATCTAAATGGTGATTTATAGCATATTAAATAAGCTATCATGAAAATTGTGCAATGGACAGATTTTTTTAAAATTCTTCTTTCAGCTTTTTTTAATACCAAGTTTTTAGACATTTTATTAAATTATAATTATGATTAAAAAAATTTATGATAATCTCATACTTGATAACATCATCTTTGATTATAATATGTGGCCTTTTAATTATACTTAGCTTTAACTGAATTTTGTTAAATTATTTATAATCACGGAATTTAAAAGGATTTTGATTCTGTAGATTATATATTTTTACAGTAAATATATATAAAGATTTGTTTTTAAACGGCATAAAAATAATTTTCATTTTTATTTTTTTCATTCCCATTATATTCATATATAAACCAATTATAAATACTTATCTATATTATATACTTTTTCTACCATAAAAATTATTATATACTCTTTCGTCTCAAATTAAAAAATTATTACCAGTATTTTTTTAGAAGTTTAGCTAAGAAATATCCTCTATTAAAAGGTAGATGGAAAAATGATGCATGATAGTAACAGATAATGCCTACCTGAATGTTACTACTTTATTTGTGCTATCAATTGCTTAGTTGTTCAAAACTACCAACTGGAACTCTTTTCTGAATGTGAAACATCGCATGACAGCAAAATATTATTTGTTTTGGAGCTTCTATTTTTCTACTAAATATCAGTTCACAAATTTTATGAAGAGTATTAGAAAACATTATTTATAAAATGCAATTCAGAATGTTTTCTTCAATAATATTATCCTACATTATTCAGAATCAAACTTTGGAGCTTCAATTTAAGCAGCCATTCCAACACTCTAAGCCAAGAATTAAAATCATAACTTTTACAATAATTAAACAAATCCACTTTACAAATTGAGTTATTTTTAAATTTAATTAGATATTAAAAATGATAAAAATTGCCACCCTCTTTAGTAATGTAGATTGCACCATATTTTAATCATGTTTAAAGTCAATATATTTGCAATCATCTAACTGACTTTGCATTTGTTTAACTAACTTTTTTGTTTCTTCTGACAGATAACAACACATTATCCAATATGTATAGATTAACTTCTTCAATTATGTTACTTTATTCCAGGGAAGTGGAGGAAATTAATAATTAACTTTATAGAGCTCTTTAAAAAATATAGTTGCATTAATTAAGATTCCTATAAATGACTATCTTCCATTTTGTTTTTAGACTAGGTCTCAATTAAACTTTACAGTTTATCTTAATATATACATAGGAAATGAATTTCAACTATTCATGCTTAACGTAGAACTCAATATAAATATTAAGATTTTTTTTTAAAAAAAAAAAATCTATTTTTTACATCATAGTCTGATAATAATTTATTTCAAGACAAGTCCAAGATAACTGAATTAAAGCCAATTAATTATTACATGACTCATAAAATTCTTTTATCAACGTTTTCCTGCATCGTAAATCATTCTTCAATATTGACAAATAAATTTTAGATTAGATTTCAAAACAATGTATAGTACTTAAATTTTTTTTTTTGTTTATAAAAACTTATATATAGTTTTCGTTTCTTTTTTTTTTTTTTAGGTTACTAATGTACAATATATGTATATACTAGAGCTCTCGTAGTGTGGTAACGGGTAATCTTTATCTGAGCAAGCAATAAAATTATTCAATCATCGCCAGGCGTAAAATAACATCACTTTTCAAATAAAAACATTTATAAAAATAAAAATAATCGATTTCTAAAAATAAAATAAAAACTATTCTGACGTTAAAATTATTACGTTATATTTTTAAAAAAGCTTTGCATTACAGGACAATATATAATTAAATTCTAATTATCCTAATGGTGGCGTTTGATTTTTTAAAGAAATTTGCACATTCCTTGGGTTATGGTTTTGACATTTATGTAATACACTTCACTATTTTATTTCTTCTAATGTGCTATTTGCATTACTATACATGATATTTCAATGCATATAAACAATCGATTTAGATATCGTTATTAAAATTTATTTTAATAAGAAACTTTTGCAAAAGGATAATATACCATAGATGTATACTGCTACATTTGTTTAATTACTTCACAAAAATAATGTGTTTTTTATGATGAAATAAATACATGAGATATTTTTTAAATTTTTCTAATAAAATTTCACAGATCTAAATAATTACCTTTTTATTTATGCTATAATTCATCACAAAGTATTTCCGCATTCATATCACTGAAATTTATGCACATACCTGAGCTTTTTTAAATAAAGAGTTCTTTTCAGTCGTTGGTTCAGCAAGTATTCCCCTTTCTAATCACTTTGGAACTATTTAACTATTCTTAACTTAAAATAGTTTAAAGAAATTATGAAAATCTTCACTAAACAGTAATTGACTAGCTTGGAGAGAACTGTTTTCTTTTTTTCAGTGTTTTTAGAAAAATACCTGAGAGGAATTTACCTGCAATAACCCAGTCAAGTCTGATTTACCTTTTACATTATAAATGGTCAAGATATAAAAATTTTAAATGCTTTGAAAAAGCACAAAGAGCAGTAGGATGGCATGTATTAGATGCAAATGTGTGGACAGCAAAGGATGCAATTCAAGGAGATGTGTATTAATAATGTATTTAAATGTTAAGTGGAGATTGAAGTACTTTTCTACAGTTGAAAATTTTAAAATAAGTTCTGGATTAGCAGAATTTTTTTCAGGTAACCATAAAATTCCTAATATATAAAATGGACTTCAGTTAATAGTTAAAATAATATTCCATAATCTTGGGTTTGAATTCTTATGGAGCTTACTTTTTTGAAATAATTTAAAATGCATCAAATGAGCTTAAAAATTTTACTAGATAGTTGAACCAATAACCAGTCTAGATAGTCATTCATTATTTTTCAGTAATTATCATATAATGTCTATCTCATTTTGTCTATGTGAATGTAATTGATAATGATTATAACTTAATTGGAAGTACTTCTACCTAATTTATATATTACTATTTCCCATTATTATAATTTAGAATTTACTTTTAGTATATTTTTAATAGATGTTATATATAATGCATATACAAAATGAATAGTTGTTCAGATTTTTTCCTTTATAGTAATGAGTGAAAGAACTATTACCCCCCCCCTTTATTGGAAGCAAGAAAAGTGATAATCACTTCTTTACTCTAAGGCCTTGAATAATTAGTAAATATCAGATGTATTTAAAACCCAGACCAATTTTTATCTTTTATCTTTATCAGTGAGACCTATGATTCAACACTGGAAGTAATAAATATTTTAATTTACGTATTGTATGCAGTAGATGTACAGTGTAAATTATATTGTGAATAGTATACAGTGAAACCATGAAGTATGTGGTTTTTATGCACAACTTCAATTATAATCTATTCGAAGAAAAGAGTAAACAAATAAACAAAAATGTAAACATAAAAAGTATTAAAATTCCCAAATTTTGTGATGTTCAAGCAACATTTGTTTTCTCTGAGTACCATACATATAACAGTGAAACCATTGCTAGTGTTTTATAATTTCTTGGATAGTCTGTTTGTGTGTGAATTTCAGATAATTTTGATTATTTATTGACTAGTTTATCTTTATGCTTTTAATGATAATATATGTATATTAATAAAATTTCTTCAGTTTATATTGAAAGAATATTCATTTTGTTCTTACTTTATTATCCTTTCCGAATTTAATATGCAGTATTTTGCATAATAAATTATTTTCTAAGGGAGCATATTTAAAGATAATGCTATCATAAATAAAAAATATTGTAATTTTTTGTTAAAGAAACTATTCTATTATGTTTCTATAGGAAAAAAGATATTGAAAAAAAAAAAGAAAACTCCCCAGAGCATATTTACTTAATAGCAAAAAAGTTAGAATATTTTTCTATTTACATTATTTAAAATAATGATAGTTAATTTTTATTTTTCTCTTATTTTTCTAGTTCAGTGAATGCATGAGTAAACATCATATTCAATAAAATATGAGTAAATATATTACACCTGGGTCTCTTTTTACACGGACTTATTTAACACGATTTTGAAGTTACGCGATTCGTGTTTCACCGGAAGTCGATTTCCGATAATGTGCTATTACTTTAAATAATAAATTTTGCGCACTTACATTATATTGAAAGTAATAGCACATTATGGAATTCGACTTTCATCTTACTAATTTCAATATTTTCAGTGCTTTATAATAGTAATATTTTATGCAATAATGAAATTAAAATCATGATTTCCACATTTTATGTATACACATATTAAATTTTACAAGATTGTAATGTAAATTTGTTCAAACATTGTGCGTGTTAATTTTGCATTTTAAATCACATTTTGTTTTTGCTTTTTAAAAAAGAACATAATCAATTATTATTTTCTTATTAATGACACTAATCATTAACGTGCTCTTAAATTCCAATGAGAGCTAAATGATTGTATTCTGGATATCGCAAGCTTCGTAAACAATTAATAAAACCATCATCTCAAAGATTAATTACGTTGTCACCAGTAAATCATAATAATTAAAACGTGTATAAAAAAATGTAAATTACTCTACTGTAAATTGTGCATAAACATATATTATTTTGAATAAAATTAAATATTATAGTTTAAAAAAGTTTGTCTTATATCAATTTTTTTCAAATTTGAAATTTTTTATTAGTCATATGTTATTTCCTTATTTTTTTTGCGCGCGAATTTGAACATAATTTTACGTTGGTGCTTTGCTTTTACGCGACTTTTGAAAAATCACAGACTGCATCCCCCCTTTTCAATGTAAGTTACGTCTATTTTTGCGTGATTTCGTTTGCGCGTGTTTTCTGAGGAACCTATCTATCGCGTAAAACGAGACCCAGGTGTACTTCAATTTTTTTATCAATAATTATATTGTTCATACATATATATAACAAAACATGCTGTGATATTACTAACAGTTGGTGCATATACTCACCTGTTTGCCATGATATTACTAACAGTTGAATGTATTTGGAATATTTAAATAAAATTAAACTTCTCTAAAGACATTCAACACACATATTAGATGATGGAAATAGTCCAATATAAAATACAGTTAGAACACCATCATCACGAACCTTCAGGAAAACATCTGTTATATATATATGTGTGTGCATGTGTGTGTATTGAAGCGGTAAAATCTGTAGTACATATTTTGCTTCATTGCCTGCTGACCTTAGAAACCTTAAAAGTAGGGTTTGAACCTGTTTTTATTTATTTGGTCACCCAGTAATGTTAGGCACACATATATACACGCATGACTTCCACCCTGTTTTATTAAAATGGGTATATTTAACTATTTTTATTATTATTAACTTTAATTAAATTTTATTTCTGAAATCGTAAATTCCCTTCATTACAGATAATCGTGTATGTGCATATATGTATTATAGACATGGAAACTAATATTATTTATGTAATAAAATATGTAGGAAATTCTATATATTATTCGTTTATAATTAATGTAAAGCTAAAGCAATACCAGAGAAAGTTCTGGAAGGTAATTATTGTAATTTAAAATGTTATAAGACAAAAGAATGTACATTAATCAATGTAAAAATGTCATTCTCATTTAGCTATTTCAACAATTTGCAAATTAATGGAAATCATATCTTTTAAATCTATTTCCAACTCAGAAATAAATTTGAACAATATGTTCTGGAACTTATATGTTTTACATCTTCCAACAGTAAAGAAAATGAAAAATAGCAGCTAAAATCAAACTAGGTAATTAATGCATATCTGGTTGCCTCAAGGAAAAAACTTTCTGGAAGGTTTGGTATTGTATAGATACTGCCAAATTTCGAGCACAGGGGGAGAAGAAAATGTTGTAGTCATGTTTTTTTAGTATACTCTATGAAAATGATTTGTAATTTCTCAAAATATACTTTTTAAATACTTTAAATCATATTCAAAATGAAAATCTCAGTGTTTTTCTTTATTTTCTTTGATCTGGCGGTTTCTTTGTTCTGTCCAGCCAATCAGAATGTCTTTGTCAGCTGAGAGCCAATCACTGACAAGCTTATTTATTTGTTTAGCTTTAAACACCGATTTATTGATTTTTTACTTGTAAAATAATTCAGAAGAGGGCAGCATCTTACAGAACTTTTAAAAACCTATCTAATAAGCGTAAAACATTTATTCTAGCATTAAAAATAATGGAATTAGAGTGACGTCAACTGTCAACGAGAGGTCTCATAAGAGGCAGGCTAAAGGATAATGATCTCTAACATTCAAACATTTCTAATAATATCAAATCATTCCTTTTCCACTTTCACTATAAACAGTAAATAATTAAACATCATTTATGATAGAATTTGTCTCTCCTCTTGCATTTACAAAAATTTACAACTTCCAACAGTCTAGTTCTTATTCTAACCAACTTTAAACTATCATGTATGACACAATATCCAGTGATGATTAATGGTGATTACAGTGAGAGACATGAATACAATAATAACTCAAACGAGTATAAAACAACATGTTTACGGTGTTTAAGATCACATATTTATCATGTACATTAAATTCCAGTCATGACTTCTACCTGAGCTCCTACTGAACTACGGAAAGAATGCAACTGTCCATGTACTAACTATACAGATCTTTGCTACCTGTATTTTATTTTTTAACTTACAACAATATGATTCATATATAATATTCTTTTTTAATATCCCTAACACCTAGGATTTCATTTTGCTACTAATTTTCCAGATGACTACATTCTGAATACTTCACCTAGCATTGCAAAGAAATACTAATCACATTACATAAAATAATCTCCAAACTACATTTCCAAAATAAATATCTAATATTAAATTCAAGATGGTGCAAAATATTGTATACATAAATTATTTCAATAAAATATTCATTGTTATCATACATTCATTCACTTGCGTTATACTACTAGATAATTTAGAGATCAACATTTGCATATTATTGTATCTAAACAGATACTATCCATAATGATATACTAGAAACTCATAATCATGTAAGAAATATATGCATATTCAAGCATCCATAAAAATTACTTAAATACCTTTAGATAATTCACAAGGCATTTTTTACTTTTATTTTACATTCATAAAGTAATCAATATGTTCATAATCATATAAATATGATTCATCTGGATTTATTATTCAAGCAATACAATAAATGAAATATGATATAAATTAAAATATTAAAATGTTTTTAAAATGTTTAATAATTTACCTTTAATTCCAACAACTATTGGAATTAAATATGGCGATCCCCTTCTCTTTTTGATCGTCTAAACATAAAATTCATTACCTATTTACATTTTCAAAATGTATAAAATTCATAATAAATGTTGAAGTTTCTTTGTATATTTTATTCAAAAATTAGCCTAGTATAAAAATGAGCTTTATAAAAAATAATTTTTCTGATTACATTTTGAAAAAGAAATGTTCAGCTAAAATTTGAACTTTTCTATTTTATATAGAACTAAAAATAAATAGTGATTCAAGTAATTTAACTTTTTTAAAATTCAATTTTTTTTTCATAAAAAAATATATATATTCTGAGAACATACTTCTAAATCCAATTATAGTTATATAAATTAACATAAATATTAAAACTGCTGCTTTTTTTACAATGAATTTTTAATATAGAATTGGAAATGTTTTGATTTTAGCTGTCAACATTTCAAATAAATACTTGTTTGTATACCTATGAATAAATTAAACTTTCTGACAAAAACATCCATTAAGGACATGCTATCATTTGTCTACTATGTCAAACAACTGATGATAATATTAAACTCTAACCATAATTATTTTACTCATTTCTGAGGAAGAGGAGTGTTATCTTTTAACCTTTTCCTTGTTCAAAATACCTACTGGCCGAGTGAATTAAAGTTCTAAACTTTTGTTTAATCAATTCACTTTAGTTTCATTTGTAAAAAGCAAATTAATAATTTGTCAGATTATGAAAGTGAATGAAAGTTTTTTCAAAAATAAATTTCTATTTATAATTATAAAAACATTCTATAACAGTGAACCTAAAAAGAACATTTGTAACCTATTAGAAAATGCTCCATATATCATTGATTTCTTTTTCAATTTAGGCTTGTGTAAAAGTAAAGAATTTTTACTAAAATCTTAACTATTTTTCTAAAATAATTATATTTTCAGCATATTTTATCAAAATAATTTATAATATGTAAAAAAATACTAATAAAATACTCTAAAATATTCATTTTCATTTTCAAAATAAAAACAAAAAACTTGCAGTAATGAAAATTATAGACAAGTACTCTCTTTTGTTCAATATGAGGAACAACCAATCAGCATCTAGGAAAGTCTGCCTTCTTCCATTGTTGTAGCTTCAAATTTAAATATTATTGATCTTTTTACTTCTAAAATAATACTAGAGAGGGCAGCATCTTACGGTACATTTTAAGCTTTAAAATGAGCATAATTTTTCTACGATAACATAAAAATTACTGGTTTTAGAGCAAGTTAAAGCTGTGTTTGACTTTACTTGAACCTAACAGTAAATGAATTAATGTAGAATAACATAAACATTTTGCTTTTAAAAATTAATATATAGAAAATTGGGTTTTTTACAGACATTAACCAACTTTACCTTCTTTATAAAAATGGGTTAGAAGTGTTAAATGGATCACATGGTTTGTTTGTTTTTTAATCTTGGTTAATATAATAATATAGCAATCTGATAGTAGAAACTAAAATTGCATAAAATTTGTTGTTATTTAATGTTGAAATAGTAATTTCTTTGATTCTGGATTATGTAAACAGTTGTGGATTTTGTATAGCTTAAGGATTGCTTTAACTTTTTTATAAAATGTATTACATACAAAAAATTTACTCACAAGACTTTTTTTTAATGCCTACTAAAACAATAATGATTTGATAATGTAATGGTCAAGTTTCATACATTCGCGTAACAGAATTTATAATCCAGACAGAGACCAAAGCTGACTAGACCAGGATTGCGACATCCCAAATTTGACCACACTTCAACTCATTTGACAGTACTCCATGACTCAAGACCCTAAAAATGACCCCACTTAAAGTTACATGTAGTATACCCATCTTTCATGGCCGGCATAGGGCAAGAAGAAACTGGAGACTTGGGGATTTAAATATATATATATATATTAGCTAATTTAAGCAGCATAAAATTAAAGATAACTTTCATAAATGCTTATGCATATATAGTTATATCACACATATATAATTAACTATGACTTAATTGGATTGAAATAACACAAAACCAGAATAAATTTAACATATATTTATTAATCAAACAGAACATAAATTAATGTGGGAAAAGCATGCAGGCTTTATAACATGAGTATTTAGCATGTCTCCTCATTAAATCTTTAATTATTAATATGAATGATACATTTAAAGAATCACTAAGTGATGCCTAAATAAGATTCTGCCGATTTCTATTGAAAGTGGTAGCTACTATTATAAAAATGCTGCATCAGTCTTAGGCAAAATACTTACTACCTTTTCTTTTAAATATTTTATTTAAACATTTAAATAAATATTTTAGGCAAAATATTTATTGCACATTATTATTTTAATAAAGTATGAGCATATAATTCAGCCCAGAGTAGAGATTGAACCCAAAAACCAAAGATATAAATTTCAGTTTAATACTGAATAATTAATTAAATTATGGGACTTAGAATTGGCTATACAAGACCACCGACATGCTACAGCACTGGAAAATTACAATAACAGAGCACCCTGTGGATGGATTAGATTCAAGGGTTTTCATGACAAACACCGATACCCTGGGACTGACCATCAAGCTGCTAAAGGGTCAGGGTGGCTGACACGACTGCTGGGAATTATACAACTCATCTTCCTAGTGTGCATTTTGAAAGAAGGTAAGATGGTATGGTCTTTCCTGAGATCCCATTTTAAGGAGAAGATGTAGCAAAATGTTAAACATTGAATGTGAATTTAATATATCTAATCCGCCAAGCGAAAGTATGACATTAATTATGACAAAAATATGGTACAATAGCCCGGTCAGTATTACTATTATGAGCCAATTCTAACAACAATATATAATCAAACAGCATTAGAGGGATAAAGAAAATATAATAAAATTCTGGGTTATAGGTTTTAATCTATACACAAAAATTATTATGAGGGAGGGGAAAGTATATTTGATCGACTGGCCAAATAATTACTGGATATACTTTCATATTACTAAGACCAGTACATTGCTCTATTCAGAAATCTCAATAAGATGGAAATTTAATAGCAAGCCACTCTACATTTTAAATTAAATAAGAATTATAGGGATTCGAACCAGCGAGCATGGAGAATGTCATTAAAAAAACAGTTATGGGAAGATATTGGTGATTATATCTCAGAATATTTATTACATTTAAATGCTTGCTGCTTTGAAGCATTGGCATATAAATAACAGTAAAGAAATATTATAGGCACAACTGCATTGGTAGACAAAGAAATCAGTCTAGGTTACATTTAGTTTAATTAAGATATTTGTAAAGATATAGGCAAGTTATACAAATGAAATAATATTTACTTTAATGAGAATTTATAATAAAACATTTATAGGATTTAAAAAATTACGTTATTTTACAGTTTGCTAGCTTTAAACTTTGAAATAGAAATTTGAATTTAGAAATAGGTATTATCGATTAGTTATTGAACTGGATAAGGTGTTGGCTTTCACGTATCCTGGACTTCTTGAGTGGACATAGCTGGATGGTTTCTTGTGGCAGTTCCTGTGGTTGAAGCATCGCCTAGAAGTGGTCGCACCATTCTTTCAGTGGATTTAGAAGCAGCTGTCACCTTTCTCCAGTCAGATCTTTCAAAGATTGATCTGACGTGGATTCAGCATCACAATGCTCTTCTAAAATTAATGACTCCCCTTCTCAAGCTTAAAATGTACCCTATTTATATTTTTACTACAAAAGAACCTATTTCACCAGGAAACCCATTAACTCTATTAAAATATCACACTAAATAGTAAGATTTCTCAATTTGATCAAAAATACTTTTGTTTAGGCTTCCTGGCACCGCAAATCCTCTTCCAGGTGTCAGAGTAGTTTTGCTACAGCGATTTTAATGACTATATTTTTTCTAACTTTGATTTAACCGCAGGTGCGGTGGACTTAATGCAAATCTGTTTACGCCTAATGTTTTTATTTTTAACTAATTTAACTAAAAACCTTTTGCTCTTTTACAAAACTAAATCACACTATTCTATGTATATTATTATATCAGATGAATCACACATCCACATACGAATTTGTACTTAATACAATTAATAAATTGACAATTCTACTATTTAAAATTATAACATAAATCATTATTTTATAAAATATAAAATTTAAACCTTTATATTCGCTGTAACATCTACTAGCCTATTTATGCATAGTGTTTATTCATAGGTGCATATATAATGCTGCGCACCCAGCCATGGTAGAAAGATTTATATGTTTATTTATTAAAATATTCATTTTAATAGGGCTTGAACCCAGCACAGATAGGTTTGGTGGTTAAACTAAAACGTGCAATGAAAAGGACTTGAACCTGACCGTTGAAATAATAGAAATTACAGTATAACTTTATTTTTAATTGTTCTTGAAATTATTTAATATTTTAAAATATAATCCCAATTTATATATTTCTGGACTATGCAGATAGTTAAGAATTCTGTACAGCTTAAGCGTTAATTTCATTTTTTTTTTATAAAAACTATAATATAAATAAATAAATAACCAAGTGGATTATTTTTTATGTGCACTAAACATATAGCAAGTTGACATTAAAAAACTTAGATTTTTTTTATTTCATTTTTGAAATTAATGAAGATATAGTTTAAACATAAAATTCAAAATTGATTGCTTTTATACCAGGTACAGTTGAGAATATATATTTATTACAAATATTCTCATAGCATTTTGATTTAAATCTAATTTTTTTTACAATTTAACTTTTTTATTAATGTATACACAATGACAATTGTAGAATATAAATAGCTTTTTAATGTCCTGTTGCATGACCAAAAAATATTTTAGAAAATGAAAAGATTGCATTCATACAGATTTATGTATCTGTTTAAGTAAAACAATAAACACATTTGGAAGGCAAGCAGACATCTAAAGTCTTAATAAGAAAAATAAATGTTTATTTGTAATTCATAATTACATTAATAGTTGATGCTATGATTTTAACAAAAAAATTGATATCACTACATGCCTGTGTGAACCATTCAATTTATAGAGTAGCTATGCATATTAGAGTATTAGTACTAATAAATCATGGGATAAATGATTGTATAAGTCACCTCTCTCATAAGTAGTAAACATTGTACTGCATTAACATCATATTTAGTTTTGAAGTAAAAGTGCAGCCACTATCCAATTATAGAAGGATAGTTCCATGAATATTCATTTATTTATTAACAGTCATATAAATAAATACACTGAAAAAAAGATTTTCTTTAAATCTTAGATAAAAATAAATTTCAAAATTTCAACCTGTGAGTATCTTAATTACATCTATAAAATTTTGGAGATAAACTTATTGTTGTGCTGTTAATTTTCACTCATAGTTTGCTGTTTTTATAACTAGTCATTTTTTGCTAAATAATTTAGTTCTCAAATTAATATAAATATTTGTCGTTTTCCAAAGCATTTTTGTTTTAGTGATGTCTTATATAAATTAAACATATAAAAAAATACAAAAAATATTTTCCTAAACATTTGTATATTTATTAAAAAGTGATATTGCAAATAAGTTTTTGATAAAAATAGTGCAGTATTAAAACAAATTTGTATAGGATATAAATATGTAGAAGCATTTTGTGTTTTCAATTTCATTCTCATAGTTTTGTAGTTAAGTAGAGATAAAAGGTGACTGCTGGAGGGTTGCATTAGATCCTAAGGGTTGCATTAGATCCTAAGATCTAGGTACAGTACTCTCAGATCCAAGGCTCCTCACTGATGAAGGCCACAAGCCAGAAACTAGTCTGGGGATATTGGATGAGTAGGCACTAGATAGGGATTTTATGCACAAGCCTTCTGGCATCCATTGCATTACTCTGGTTAGCACAGGGTGGCACTACTGTATGGAGAGTTTTGCCTTGTTTAATAACAATTATGTGTTAGTATAAGAGATGGTGATCATGTGATATTTATAATTGGTTTTAGCTTTCAAATATGCATAAATCAGAGATATGCTTTGCTAGTTAATTATCTTCCATCTTTTGTTTTTTTCTAAAATGATATAATCTACACACTACTATTTTCTGAAAAAGAGTTAATTCCTTGGGTGGAGTAAAAATATTTATTGTTAATATTTTTATACAATGTGTGTGACATCAAAATGTAAAGATTTGTATTATGTATAGCAAAACACTATAGTGATGATGATTAAAATAAGAGTAGCACTTTTCAAAAGCACTTTTTTATTTTTTGTTAGATCCAATTTAAATTAGTTTTAGTTGGCTTTCTTTAAAGATTACTTTTGGATTATCTCTGCTCATCATCATTTCAATATATTTCTATTACTCCAGCATGTCACCAGAAGAATGCTTGATTCTCATAGTGATGTACTAATGTATATATTTGGAATGAGATCAAACATCAGAACATGCCAATTTAGTCACAAAAATAATTACAAAATAATTTGTGAGTTTTCAAGTAAAACAAGATGGCACCCCATATTTTTTATAAATGTACAGTGTGTTAGTTGTTAAATTAAAACAAAATTAATAAATTGATTATTAAATTTAGAAAAAGAAATAAATTCCAATAAATTTCATTAAGAAGCTTTATTTGGATTTTTTTTTTTTTTACTTATATTATAACGTTGTAGGAAGTGGTGAGAGACGTACTTAACATTGCTTTATTTTGGTTCATTTCAGTGTGTTTTATTTTGTCAGCAGTTTCTTTAATGGTAAATTGTTATAATGATAAAAATTTGGGACTTTCCTGTTATAGAATATGAAAAATATAGGATCCTGTTCTTCTAAAAAGTGTGTGTTAATGGTCACACTATGATGGCATACCACTAACATAAATAAATATAAATATTGTAAATGTATATTTTATTATTGTTAATACAAAAAAAACTGTAAATATTGTAATTAATTTTTTCACAATAAGTTTTTTTTTTAAATAGCAGTAATAAAAAATAAAATGTAATTAGGATATATGTTTCCTAGCAGGCATTTTTTTGTAAACATGAGGGGAGGGGAAGCTGAAGATTTACGAAAATATGGGTTGCCATCTTGGTTTACTTTACAAACTCACAAGTACCAAAATTGTTGCTTATATATCTCCAACTACCATTAAATCATAAAATAAATAAAATACAAAATATTGAAATTGAACACTAAATTTAAATGTAATTATAAATATACAAAAATACTTACCAATATTAATTCTAAGGCATTTGAATATAAAGGAAAAATCTTATTCATATAATAAAATGTTTTTACTATCGTTTTACACATTTTTGATAATAATCTTTATAAATTCAGTCTTTATTCCAATATTAACCTCCTTGGACTTCAATAAGTAGAGATAATGAAAATGGATCTCACTATGAGCATGTACATGGCAGTGTTCTTTTTTATGACATGATTTTCTTGTTAGCAGGCAAAAATATATCCTATTTATGATCAACATTCACATCTGGATAAAATTATGTTGTTCCAGATTTTTGACTAATGTCAGTTTTTTTAGCTGACCATGACAAATACTCTTCAGGTAGCAAATATTACCATTATTTCTGAGTTAGATATAGTGTTGAAAAATACTTTTAAACAGTCAAAGCCATTCTACAGTTCTATAGAACGGTATTTTAATAGGTGGTTTTTCTTTTCCATTAAAGGTAAACTTACAATAGAAGCTTCATCAGAGTTATTCTTTGGCTCATTATAGTTCTTGTCTTTTGTAATTTCTTACTGATAACACTGTTCTATGGCAATTTCTCCTTTTCCCCCAGAATCAGTTTGCACTAATGTCTTCTTTGATACAAGACTAAAAACTACTATTATTTTTCAGACTTATGTATACTTTTGCCACATAGCAAGGACACCTTGTTCACTTGTCTTCAGTCTTGAATGATATTTATTTTTATTAAGGTGATAAATGGGTTTATTGCACTGGGTAAATTAATTAATTCTGTAATTATTTTATAATGGAATGTTTTACAAAGCATCGTTATTTCAAATTTGAATATTAGATTTAATTATATGAAATATGTTTTTTCTCTTCCCACCTGACCACCACATTCATATAGTTATTTTCCAAATAATTTAAAATTGGCTTTCATTTATAGTGATGAGCAAGGCAGAGGAGAGTAAAAACCTGACTAAACTTTAAACTTTTTTCTATAGCCTATTTAATTTTAATTAAAAATAAATCTTAGATATGATATAGAATAAAATATCTGTATATAACAACAAAATAAGATATGACAACAACTGTAATATAATCATATAATCATAACATAAAAAAAACCTTTCCGGCAATTTTTAAATTTTGCCCTTTTCAATATGTCTTGGTCAACTAAAAAAAAAACCTATATTGTATACATAGTGACATCTACAGACTCTATATAAAATTAACACAAGCCTATAATTAATTATGCTTATGTATCTTTATAATAACACACATGATATAATCCTCCATTCATTTTTCAATATCCAATTATTAGTTAAATTAATTGACATTTTAAATTAATTGACATTTTATAAATGTTCATATAATTATTTCTCTTATAATTAATGTAATTAGTTTCACATCTTTCTTCCATTAATTTCTTTAATATAATTTAATGGGCCTATATTCTTAATACAATCTACTCTATGTCCATATTTTAAATAGTGAACATATATGTCCATAATAAACCATACTGTAAACCCCACAAGTAATTTTATATACTATACCTTTTTTATATTTTATATCATGTTTTTTTTTATCTTGATATATTAGTAGGGAATTATAAAATAAAAAATATAAAGTATAAAAAAGTTACAGTATATAAAATTACTTGTGGGTTTTGCAGTATGGTTTATGGACAAACAGTGAAACAATTACAAGAAAGGGCTAAAGAACATAATAATGCTATTAATAGGAGAGCTGATAGATCTGCATTATATACTATTTAAAATATAGACATAGAATAGATTGTGTTAAGAATATAAACCCTTTAAATTATATTAAAGAAATTAATAGAAGGAAGATATATGAAACCAATTACATTAATTATAACATAAATAATTGTATGAACATTTATAAAATGTCAATTAATTGAACTAATAATTGCAAAATGAAAAATGAATGGAGGGTTATATATGTGTTATTAAAAAGATATTAAAACATAAATTGCAGACTTGTGTATGTATGCAATATAGGTTATTTTTGTAGTTAACTAAATCATATTGAAAAGGGCAAAAATTTTAAAATTGCCAAAAAGAGCTTTTATATGTTATGATTATATTACAGCTATTGTCATATATTATTTTGTTGTTATATAAAGATATTTCATTCTATATCATATCTAGAATTTTATTTGCAAAAGCAACATAAAAGATTTAATTCCTTGTATTTTAGATGCTTTAATTTTATCTAATTCTATATAATTTTCCATAAAATATTTGGATTTACCATCAAATTTATCATAACAAACGGTAAACTATTTTGGAAAACCTATCTTAGAAGGTAAATCTGAAAGCTCATAAGATATGGGACATTTTCTCTCTTTTTAAAAAAAACAACAACTATGTATTTCATTTGCATGTATTTAAAAATTTAATATTCTCTCTTTATTTCTTTTCCTTACATGGGTTCCACTATTTTTAATTTTATTTAATACATTTCTTTACAAAATAACTGAAGGCTTTATTAAATTTATAGATTAATTTTGTTTAATTTCTGAAATGGATATAATTACATATTATTTTTGTATACATTACCTGTAAAATTTACAAATCAATTTATTATATTATTTTCTTTTTTAAAAAAATTAAACTGTCTTTAATAATTTGATAACAATGCAAGTTTATAATACAAATGTTTTATTTGCAATCAATTTAAAATCATTTAGACTGTTACGATACCATAAATAAATATCAAAATTATAACCGGCATTTCCATGTATTTATATTTCAGCTACAATGAAAACAGGCAAACAAATAATTAAAAATTGGCATGCAATCTGAAATCACGTTCTCTAATAGTCATATTTTTATTCAAAACTGGATAAGACTGAAATACTTGTACAAAATAATATAATTTTAGTTTGTAATAATTTTTAATTATATTTTTATCACATTGCAAAATAGATAAATAAAAAATTCCTTTATAATTTCAATTTTTATATCTACAAAGTCTATACTAATCTGTAGATTATAATATTGAAACAGTCAGCTCTGTCAATCCAACTGTTTCACCTACTATTTACTATAGTAGTATTTATATATAAGTAACTAGCACCAAATTCTCGTATATTAGGTTAATATTATGTCCAAATCAGCTGGATTTAAATATAAAGGTATTAGTTATGTATGTGAGCGTATATCTTAGCATACAGTATGAAAAAGGTGTATCTGTATATGTAAAAACCCATATATACACACACATATATTTCTAGGAGTAAATAAATGAAAACTGTGTTGTATGTGTAATGAGAGACTACATATATGCAAGAAAGAATAATGTTAACAGGTTTAAAACATTATAAATTTATTTATTTAAAATATTTATTCTAAAGAAATTAATATTTGAAAGTATTGTATATTTCTGCATATATTGCTAAATTAAATAATCAAGTTACATATATAACCAGATGTTTTCCATTTTTCATGTTTTCGAAAAATTGGTATTATAAAATTCCGTTTATAGATTTGATTTCGAAAAATTGGTATTATAAATTTAATCTTTCTCACTGTAGCATGACCTAATTACAAAACTAAAAGTAACACTATCTTGTAGGATAAATTATCCTGAGTAATTAAAAAGAAATTGTGAATGACCAGCTGTAAAACTTCGCTATAAGAAATAAAAACAGCGTAATTATACGATTCTAGGAATACAGCTAGAAAATTAGTGAAACAAATCTAGAAAATTACTATGATTGAGACCGGGGAGGTAAGCTGATAATATAAGCCTCTGCAGCCATTTTGAAATTATTCGGACATTATTTCAGTTAAGAACTTATGTTTAAAATAGTAATTATGATGCAATTTGAGTAGAAGGCAATTTTCTTACCTTTCTGACCCAAGAGTCTACCATACGGGAAATAGCAAAGAAGAGAAGCTGTGTGTGATGGAGCAGTTGCCCAAACTTTCAATATGGAACAAGCACAAGCAGCAAAGGAGAGCCTGGTAAAACACTTCCTCTACTTAAAGATTAACAACTCAACTAAAATGCGATGGCCATAGCAATAATGTATTTTAAATCCACTATTAAATGTAATTTTGATTTCTTTATTTATCTTAAAATCACTACTAAAATGTAATTTTGATTTCTTTTGTTTTCATCTTAAAATCTTGCCTGATTTAAATTTAATAACTTATTTACTTTAATAACTGATTTAATTTTCATACTGAGTTAATATCATATTTAGTGATTTACATACACCATGTATTTATTAATTTATGTTTTGGTTTGCTAAGTTATTTCCGATTGATCTGGTTCAACGTATTTACCCTTCTGAGTTATTAAAAGTTGGTTAAAGCGATTGATTTTAAAATTAATTATTATAAATTTTATTATATATAATTTTAAATGCTTTATTCTAAAGTGTGTATAGTTTTAAATGTTTCATTCTAAAATGATAATTATGTTTCTAAATTATTTTACGTATTTTAATTAATGATATGTGCTTTTACATATTTTAATATAATAATAATATTTGCCTTAATTAATTCTTGTACACAACTTAAATTTGTCTTGAACTGGGTCAATCCGATATAAACTAATTGTGTTGCAATTTCATTTCCAAACTATGCTAAAACAGAGTCAATTTTTAGATATCTGCTCATTAAACTTACATTTTTTTAAGTAAATCTATGCCGTTTTATGATTTTCCATTGCTTAGTAGTTTGTGCTATATTTGTTCGGAATGCTAAAAAAAAACCCATTTTGAAAGGGATAAAATGTCTTGTTTAAGAGTTAATTACAAAGCTTACAGCTGTTTTAAAATAGATTCACTTTCGAGATATTTAACTAATGTTTAGCCAGAGTGATTAAGATACAGCATAGAGCTATAACTTTATATCTTAATGCCCAATAATGTGCTGTACTTCCTCCTAAAGTTATAAAATTTCCTATATAGATAGCTTTACAAATTAGATTCCTAGTTTTTCCTTAATAGCATAATTATACATGCTACCTAATGAACTGATATATGGTAGTTTCATGAAGGAAACTAGTGTTTAGCATCATAAAATTTTATTATATAATGTGGTCAGTGGTGCGAGTGTGTTTTTAAGAAACGCTACAGCATATATACATATATTTGTTGCTATGCATATCTTTAGCGGTTGTATGTTTAAGGCTACACCGTTACTCTCTTAGTTCAGACAACTATCTCTTCAGATGGAGGTTGGATGTCCCACCCCATTCTGCATCTTCATAAATGGAGCATGAGACTCCCATAGTTTAATTAGTTGTTCGATCGCCGGACTAAAAGGTCTCCTATCATAATTCCACAGCAATGAATACAGTGAAAAAAAGGGAACCGTTACTTGGTAAAGATCCCGTAAAAAGGCACTCTCGAGACACAAGGGCTATATCAGACTTTATTTTTTCTATATGCCATGGTATCTGAAGTCTGCCTGCCAATCATCAGTTCATCCCGCCATAGTAACTGTATTTTCAGCTTTGATCTGAATTCGAGTCTAATTTTATAAGCACATAAACTATATAGAGAATATTAAATATTGGTGTTTAATAAAATGTCATATTTTTTATCAATATGTATAATCACTTCTGCTAGCTCCAGAGCGGATCTAGACCCGGTTATATAGCATGAACTAGGCATAGATGGTCATGAGCAAATTAACCTCATTCTATAATGTAATCTTAAGGCTCATGAAAATATAAATGTTAAAACGTATAATTTCTTAATCACCTGCGAGTGATATCTATGTGCAGCAAACTCAATTAAATGATTTGTAATCCAAACTACAATCACCTGCATGTGATTGGAATTGCTATATAAACAGTTAAATCATCACCTACCAGTGATATCTATATTTATAATGAATCTAATAATATAACTAACCAAAATGATTAATGTCACCTGTGAGATTTACATTGTACCAAATGTATATGTAAAATAAAGCCATATGTAACTAGGCAAACCATAAATGATTATAACTCCAGTCATCACTTGCGTGTGAATCCCAAACTCAAATATGAAAATGTATCCCTAACTTAGTCACCTGCATGTGATACAACCTATATAGCCAAGATATAGTCATCATTTTCCATTTATTGATTTTGATATTGAGTTTTCATTAAATTATGTTTAAATTTAACTTTTGTGTCATGTCTCAATGTTGCTCATTGGTAAGTCTTTATTGATTATTTAATCATTAGTTAAGAATCACAATCCATATTTTATAATTATGTTCTGCCACACACACCATCTATATAGCTATACTAGTTAATAAGTCCAATTCCCATAGTTTTGTGCTTTACCGATGTGCTATTGCCAGCACGTGATGAAAAAAGATGCTGCTGTGGCTTCATATGTGTCATTCGCAAGGTGGTAAATCTTTGAGCGTTAGTAAAGGAATTGGGGCTATAACAGACAATGTGGTTCGTACCATTCTATGCAGGTCAGCCTTGGCATGATTTACTAAAGTTCTAGATTTTGTTGCACGGATGTACAGATTTGACTGTTACAATATATATTTAGCCTAATATGTGCATTTAATACTGTATATGTTTAATTTCTATATGAGATGCTAAATAAATTAGTAGTAATTAAGGCCATTATTCTCAATTAACGACGAAATCTTTATCAGCCACTTAGATTTTCCAAGTTTAATTTTAGCTTAAACAATTTAGGAGCTAATATATATATTCTATACAAGAAATGGGAATCTTTCCCCCTTCCCTTTTAAATTTTGAATTCTGATGATAATTCGTATTATATATTTACGTGATTTTTTACTTTTTCAAAACATATGTAAGTACAGTAATTTTATGAGTCTAACTAGTGAATAATTATTTATAGATAAAAAAAAAACAAAATATTTTGTTGCAGAACAATGTCTTACATTGCACTAGAAAGAAACAATGGAAAAAGATCTTTATTTAAAGCAAATCAATTAATTGCTTGTTAAAGAAAGTTTGGATTTTATCTTCTTTGTTTAATCCTCTTTCTAATTAATATACCCATACACACACATATAGATAGTTAGATAATTTTATGATGTAGTTTTAAATAACAAAATATTAAAACTTTTATTAAATGACCCAACAAGCAAACGATCGTCAATGGTAAATTTTTTGTTTGTTATACATTCTTGTCTAGTTGAATTAACCATGAATTGTGTATAGAGAACTATTAATTGTATCATCATCATCATCATCATCAACCATTATCAATCCACTGCAGGATAAAGGTTTCTCCTAGTTTAATCCATCTTTTCCTATCATTAGTTTTTCTTCTCCACATTACACCTGCTCACTTTCTTATTTCATCCATCCATCTCACATGTGGTCTCTTTCTGGGTCTTTTACAATCTCTTGAAATTCAGTTTAAAATTTCAATTGTTCATCTGTTATCATTTCTTCTAACATGTCCAGCCCAACTCCACTTCAGTCTTTTAATTTTTTCGATGAGGTCAGTAATACCTGTTTGTTCTCTTACCCATAACATTGCGTTTTCGATCCATTCTTGTTACCCCCAACATGCATCTCTCCATACTTCTTTGAATGGTCTGAAGTCTCTGTATTGCTCTTCTATTAAGTGTCCAAGTCTCAGATCCATAAGTAAGAACTGGCAAAACACATTTATTAAAAACCTTACTTTTCAAACACATAGGCATATTTCCTTTTAGTATCAAGTTATTTCTACCAAAAGCATTCCAACCAAGTTTAATTCTATGATTAATTTTATCCATTATATTTCCATCTGTATTAATAATCTGACCAAGGTATTTGTAACTGTTAACTTCTTCTAATCGTATACGTATGTGTATATGTAAATTATGTATTTTAAATGATGATTTTTTTATGCTTAAACCAGAATTTCTAAATATTAATTTATTAAGAAAAAAATTAAGAACATTTTTATAAACTAAATCATCTAAATTTTGGTCTTTAAATATATAGATTTAAAATATTTCTAATTTGAAGTTAAGTTAATCCAAAATCCTTAATATTACTGTCTAACACAAACAAAAAGTTAAAAAAATAAAATGAAAAAAACTTTTTATTTTAATTTCATCGGCGTTTGAGCACCAAATAAACAATTTCAGCTTTGTATTCAGAATCTTTACTAATAAAACTATTACTTTGCATTACCTTGTAACACAAAATATATTAATTAATTACGGATTATTATAATAACAAAAATAGCTTATTAAAAACTAAAGTGTTTGTAACTTAATATACTGTGCAGGCTTACACACACCTGCACATATTATGTAATAGATAAGGGACTCAAACTCAGACTTTTACACGACCCTCAATTCTCCATGCCATCTCATATTGCTGATCCACCTGATCACACACATGTTGAAATTATAAATAATCATCAATATACGTATTTCATGCTAAACCAGCACTCATCAGTTGGTCCAGATTACCATCTCGACATATATATATATACAATCAAGTGTTCAGCTTTATATTAAGATAGCCAATCTTCATACATTAATGGACAGGCTTCACACTACTCCATGCGTGTGATCAAGTGAGTCAGCAATATGAGATGGCATGGAGAGTTGAGAGTTGTGTGAAAGTCTGAGATCGAGTCCCTTATATACAAAGTGTTTGGTAACTGTTTTATTTATATGAGAGTTTTTTTTGTAAAATAACTCATTTATTAATAACTTACGTGCTATATATTTATTATTACAAACAACATTTTTGGGTACTGATATAGTATGCGCTTAGAGGCCATTTTGAATTTGGAAACACCCAAAAACACTGCTGGCACATGCAAGTGATAAATGTCATCGACTAGAAACACTCATTTTTCTAAAATCAATTTTACTTATGTATGCAAAATTTATTACTCTGTATACTTTGTCAAAATGAAGATATTTTGATACACGAAAAGAGGACTTCTAAAAGTATTCCATTTCGCCCATGCTAAACCCATTACATATAGGGCAGAACTAGTTTTAAACATGATTTTTACTCCCTCTCTAATCAAGAAACGATGGGCAGTTCGCTGTTTACATAATCTAGCAGAATGCTGATCTGTCCATGGTTTTAGACAAGTTGAAATAACATTATCTTTGTATAAACGTAAAACATTTTCAGAGATTTATTCTGGTTTAGCAGTAAATATATAAAAATCATGCTAGTCTTTTCTTCTAATTTTCTACCGCATAGATCGTACTGTTGCGCTAATAACATTAAAGTTCAAAGACGGGTATTCCAATTTCAATTCCCAAGGTATCAAATTTTCGATCATCATATTTTGACACAAAGCACAGTATACATTCATGAACGTCAATTTACTGCCCTATATCCGTAATATTGAAATAATTTATTTAAAGGATGTTTAAAAATATACATATCTTTCCATTGTGTTGGACAATCAACGACTATATAAAAGACGTCGAAATATCTTAATTTTGTTTTGGTGGCGATACATCTAAATAGTGAAGGAAAATAGAAAATAATTTTATTGAAAGAATTAGTATTAAAGTAATAATCTTTTTAGAGAAAGCAGTCTTCGTCGCTGCAACAATTCCGCTCTAAATTCGATTCTATTAACCATAGCTGTTGTCACTTGGCATAATAAATATTTTGAATGAGAACTAAACACGCAAATCGTATATAAAAGTATACGAAAGAAATTTTCTAATATCTTTTTTTTTCCTTCTGATAAAATAATTCTGAGAGTGATGCCGATTTATTGACCTAAATTGAAAGATTGTTCATGCTATAATAATGAAAATGGGACAAATAAAAGAAAGTGAAATAGATCCTCTGAATAATACTTTTTAAAACTGAATTCCATTTTAAAAAAATTAATTTTTACTCTAAAAGAATAAATGAAATATCACCACTTACTAACACAGCCAATTAAAAAATATTCTTAAAATTAATTATTAAGACGTTTTCTATTTTTAAAAGACAATCCAAGAAGTACATTTTTTTAAGTAGAATTATTTTACAAATGGTTTTCCAATTTAAAAAAAAAAAAGATTTAAGCAATTAGTCTCTTGGTTAATTAAATTAAATAATAAGAATCCTAAAAAGAAGTGATATCATTACTTTTATATTTTTTTATTGTATTTTTATCTAACAATCTATTTATTCATAAGTATAAAAAAATTAAGTGAGAAAAAAGTTATTTCCAAGCAATTATTTCTTAATGTTTAATTGAATATTTGTTTTGGCGGAGAAGCAGATTATCAAATTAAGTAACTCTTTGAACTGAATACATAAGCAACTGAAATTATTTGAAAATTATTGGCTAGAATAATTTAACAAAACAAAAACTATTAAGTTTATTATTTCCGTTTAGTAGCTTAACAATTAAAAAAAAAACTTCTTGATATGGGAATTTTCGTATAATCGACTTCAGCATTCTATTATTTGAGTGCCCTTATGGTTTAATGATGCCGTTTAGTTGTCATGGTCGGGCATTTGCTTGTTATGCTTATGAGTTGAGGTGTTAATGAGGAAAGGAAAGTAGAATCATAGCTAGGTGGGATAGATAGAGCAATCCCTTCCATACAGTTTCTTTATCAACAATTTTTAATATTACTTTTTTTCTTTTTTTTTACGATAAAATCGCATTTCATTACTTTTTATTGGCATTAAAATAAAATAATAGACCATCTTTATTTTGTATTCATGAAAACGAAATAAAAGAGATTGTGAAAGTAGCTTCGTTCACCTTTCATTATATTTTGCTTAGCTTTCGCTTTTCGTTTAATTAAAATGTATAATTAAATAAAACTTGTTTTTTTTAAGTTTTGATTATAAATACAAACGATTTATGAGTTCATAATAAAAAATTTGTTTCTGTTTCATCTTTATTTTGATTACAAAATAAAAATAAAACAATTTAGAATTATTACAATAACAGTGTGTACGACGTTTTGGATACGCTCGCTGTCTGCAACTTTTTGTTAGCTACACTACGGAGAATTGGGGGGGGGGGGGTAGCAAAGGAGTTTTTTTTTTCCAGGTAACTAATAATTGTCGAAGGAAGTTTAAGATTCATTAAATAATCCACACAGAAGTAACCAAATGATAATTACAATTTTTATTGGTGAAGAGAAAAAACAATTTATTAAATAAATTATTAAAACAAATAATTGCCTGACCTATATTAGTTGATATTCATAAAAGCAAACCATTAAATTGTCAGACTTAGTTTGAGTTTGAGAGTTTGCTGCTTTAGCACCTCACCAAGAGAAAACTAATCAAATGGGTTATTGCTTAGGAGTGCGATTTCAAGATATGACAGCTAGAACCATGATGCTTGAACCTGATGATATCCAGTCTTTACCACTATGTTAATCCATGGAAGATGGTATAAGTCATTTTTTATTTAAACTAATCAGGATTGAAAATATTAATAAATATTAACAAAATTTTATTTTTATCCTATCAACATCCATTTTGATATGTAGCAAAAATAAAAGTTACTATAGAAAAAATACCAGGCCTGACAGAGTTTTTTTAAAAAAAGCTAATTTTGGGGGCCCAATTGCGATGATTAAGTAAAAATTATGTTTGTTTTCACTAATGACAAAAAAAAATTATGTATTATATTAATCTATATTGGATGTCAATAGACATTTAGAAAGATTTACTTAAATAAGATAAAACTGTAATAGAACAAATCACAGCAAAGAACTACTCATGATTAATCAAATGTTTACCAAATCGCAAATTTAAAAGATAGAACAACAATCCCATTCAAAATTTCAAAGCCATTTTTTGTAAATGAATGCCATTTCTGTAGAAGTGATGGTATCATGTGTATAAAAACTGAGTAAAAGGAAGCATGTCTTTGAATGGCATAGTATTTACACTCAGTGGGAAAATGGATTTCTAGCAATTTACAGAAAAAAATCTAATCATACAATTAGTCTTTTCCTAATAATAAAACGTGAATATGAGACTATCATGAGTTAATTATTCATCTTGTTACGTTTCTGTACTCATTTCGCCAAGATGACAATATTTTAATTCTGACTTGTAAACTGTTTCTCTAAATAAAATATAAATGGTTGTAATTCACCTTTAGATATATAGACATTTTTATATAAAATAAGTCAGGATAAATGAGGCTCATATAAAATTTATTATAAATTCAATATAAAAATTATAACTATATGCACAAATTAATATGTGCAATATATATAACATTTACAGATGTAAATTAATTTAGTTTTAAAAGAATTTTATTTAGGGAGAATATTGGTTTTTTAATACATTAACTTTTTATAGTACATACACTAAACAAGAGTCTATAATGTCACTACTGGGTTGATAGTGGATGATTTATGGAGATAATAATCCAGGGTATGGAATAAATCCTGTGGTTTATAGATTGTTGTCATCAGCTATCTGGAAATGTATTGGGCTTTGGAATTTGGAATAGATTCCAGGTTTCTTCAAATAAAAATTTGGAGGAAAGGGTCATGTCTTTATGTTTGATTTTGTTTAAAAGAGAAATGAATAGACTGTCTGGGTCTGGTGGAGGAGTTGTGAATGCTAATTTAATTCTAAGATATACACAAAATCATAAAAAATTACTATGATCTTTAATTCTACTCCTAGAGTTTTTTTTTTTTAACATCCTAGTGTTATAACTGGAAATTAAGTTTATCAAAAATCCTGCATTTCTCTGTTAACCAATCTTTTCTGTATTTTTGGAATATTTAACTATTCATATTAATCCAGTTGCTTAATATCATAATTGTTTCCTTGTTTATTCGTTTTTATCCCTCAATTCAGATTATTATTCAAATATTATAATCTGTTAATCTTTTTTTCATAAACATATTTTCAATAAACGAATTATGTATACACTCTACTATATATATATAATAATTATCTTCTGACATTCTCAAAGTGCAGAAATTATTGAATTAGTTTGTGATTTATTCTTTTAAATACTTCAATTATCTTTTACTTTTTCTAGCTTTGTGAGCAATTTCTTTCCAGACCCTCTAACTGCTATCTCTTATCTCATTGTACTATATTTGTTCTCCCATTAGATGTGCATTTTTTTATCTATTCAAAATGTATTGTGTTGTCATTCATAGATTCTGGATATGCTATTTATATCAGATTTGGCCAAAGACATTTGGTAAGTCTACGGTGTGCCACCCTCATTTTCATCTTTTATAATGATATGTTTGGATATCATGAATGTAATTTTACTCTGTATCCATGTTTCCTTAAACTGCCCTTGAATTACACTTTATTATCCATTATATATTTGTTTTTAACCTTTTTCTTATTTATGTTATTTGTCAACAAAAGAGAAGATTGCAAGAACAGTTTTATTTATAATGTCCAGCCTTTTGCACAGTTTTATTTATAATATTCAGCCTTTTATTCACAGTTGAATTAGAAGACAGCTTTCTCTGTTAGGTCATTTAATTATGGATCAGCATGCATTACTATTTTTTTTATCTTTTTCTAATTTATTCAAGATAAATATCCATTATCTGTAACAAGTATGTGGCAGGACATGATATAGAAAAATTTTTATGAGTTCTTTTAGTGCTTCGTCAGAACTGGTAGTTTTGACAAAATTCACAAATTGCTGTTTAGAATATATATACACTATCATGAAGTAATGTATTCAATATAGGATCCAGTACAATTTGCATGTGTTTTCTGCCAGGGTCTGATTATCTTTGACTATCTACAGACTTTGGTACAGATCTAGTCCTTCTTTGATAGGTTTACACTTCTTGATATTTTCTTCTATATTTTTGCTCATTTCTGGCTACAAATGAGCCAAGACCACTTGCTCCAAATTACAAAATGCCTTTTACATATTAGTTCCAGGACTTTATTATTCATTAATATGTATATCCTTCACAATGACAAATAATCAATATTGTTAGATCATCACCTATCAATGATGAAATGTCAAGATAGCTAGATATTTACCAAATAGCAACAAATAACTAGAACATCTAGATGGCCATCTACTTTATTTGCATTTGATAACTCTGATTTTTCTGTATTCATTCTGTAATAATTTTATTGTTGACAGATTTTCTTTCGGTTCTATAAAATTTATGTCTGCTATTTTTAGGTATATCTTTTGATTATCTTTTGGTCATTAGAAATATGACAAAGCATTGCAAGATCACATTATAATCATATGCAGACAATAAATTTTGCTAATCTAAAACTCTTGAATTATAAAATACTAATATGTTCCTGAAGTTAATAATGATTTAATTAATTGGAATGCTTCTTCTTGAGTTCATTTTTTTTCTTCTTCTCATGATATTATACAGTGGATTATTTAAATGGACTTTTCTCTTTGACAATGCCCAAATAGTCTCTCTTTGACAATGCCCAAATAGTCAACTGGTTTATAAAGACTGAAATGCATTTACTAAATTGTGACTTTTGGCATTCATTACAGCTCTAACTTTCACAAATGATGGTATTTTTTTGTTCTTTGAAATGATGTGGACTTAAAACTCTCTGAATTTTATAGAATAGATTTACTTTCATTTAATCATATGGCAACATTTTCTGCTTTTTTATTCATGGTTTATCATTTATTCAGTATTACTAGGATGCCACTAAAATAAAGAATGCCTCCTCCATTTTATTTAGGTACATATCAATCTGTGATTGGAATAAGTAAGGGGTGTTTGGGTTCTAAACAATATTCTCTTATTAATAAATAGGCCAATATTTATAGTTCATCAATAATTTTTGCTGACTTCTCATTCATTGCATTATAATAAAAAGCACATCTAAGGTCTAATTTAATATATATAAAAAAGTTTTTTCAACTTCCTATTCTGCACTGATAGTAATCTTTCTTGAGATACTTATTTACTATTATCTAGTTGTCTCTAGAGTTATGTAGATAATCCTCTGTTTTGGGGTTGATTATAATGACATTGTCCCGTTTGTCTCTTTAATTGTAATGAGTATTCCAACCTCTACCAAATTTACTAAGATTTCTTTTATTATGTCTCTTAGTTCTGAGATTTGAAATTAATCAATCTTTACTGTAAAATCAACTTTAATTCTATTAGATTTATCTATAATCAACCTTAAACAATCATGGATGTTAATTTTAATTTTCTATTTAAAAATCTATTTGACTAAACTCAATTCAATTCACAAAGATCTAAATCATTCTTAACCAAATAACATCATTTATATGACTATTAACTATAAAATAACTATACCTTGACTTTTCTATTATTAAGCTTTATTGGAACACTTATTTGACCCAGTGATTTTAATTTTGTTTCAGTTATCATGCCTGTTTTGTTTTGTTTTTTTTTTCAACAAGATTCAAAAACATTTTTTGTCATAATATGACTCCAGTCTATTATTGATTAAATTTTTTTTTATTGAATCACCATTTTCATTCATATTTTAAATATGCTTGCATATACATTCACACACGTGTGTATAAACTTTTGTTCTAGAAAATTATCTGTCTCATTAACTTTAAATAAATCTTGGTTATTCTTTTTATTTTTTAGTGTTTCATTTATTCTTTCTTTTCCTCATATTTATTAGATTTGCTTTCCTTTTCTAATTCTTTCTAGATGACCACGGATACATTTATAGTAATTTTATTTTTTTCCAGTTATATTTAGAAGCAATGCAATCTTTTTAAAAAACATAATTGTAGCAATTTTTGTTTTCCAATTTTCTCTTAACTTTTAATAAACTTTTTTAGATTGTAATTAATTTTTCAAATAGACTGTTCTTTACTCTCTAATCTTAATGTCTGAAATTCACTGACCTTGTCTATGATAATGTTATCTCCTATTGTTTCTTTGCAAGTACACCATTATCCCAAATAGAATCTATTGTTGTAGTTTGTCTTCAGCCAATCCCATTTTGGAACTGTTTCGCCAGTCCTTCTTTCACACACTTACCATGAACACATAGTACTGCAAGCTCATAAATACTAAATTAGTCAGATATATTTTCACTTTTTTTTATTATCTACTCTGGAAATACAACTTTGCCAATATTTTGGGATGGTCAACATCTAAAGGAATTGCCTATCTTTTCTGTTACTTCTCGATATATATAATTTTCTATGTTACTTGGATTACACAATTTATTTGTGATCCTGATTATCTCAGTTCTCAAAAACAAAATAATCACATGAGCTTACTTTTTAAAAAAAAAATCTTTATCTTAATTCATAAGAATACTAACATACATACATATACTGTATATAAAATAAGTCAGGCTAAATAAGGCTCAAATACAATTTCTAATTATTTACTGCAATCAATATTATAATATGTGCATACATATAATCACATTAACATATTTAGGAACTGTAGGTACAAATTAATTCAACCCTAAGCCTTACCTACACAGAATCATAAAAGCTTGATACAATATGTAAAATGCTTCCAGACTTTTTGTAGAAGTTGTTTCAAAATTCAATAGAAAATGATGTTAGTTTAAATTCCTACATCTCTGCAAAACATATACTCAACACTCTCTTTCTATATATTTATTATACACCCTTATTATTGATTTTCTGTTAATCAATCATTACCAAACCCCTGAATGACTTCATTGCTGAAGTTAATCTAATATCATACTAATAAATTCTACTTCTGACAATTTAATAATGTGTTTATTTATTTTTTGTAAACATATTTTTAACAAACTATTTAATCAAAACTTTAAAACTCTCTATAACAGTATATCTTAAAATTCAATAATCAATTTATATATGAGCATAACAATTAAGGTCTATTTGATTATTTTGAGAATCATATTCTATCCATGATCCAAATTATTTTTTCATAACCATTGATATCTTCTAATTTGATAATGTTAGAATATAAAACACATATTTTTCAAAAACTTTGAAATTCCTTAATTTATAGTCCATTGTTCATCCATGGTCATTTTAGACAAGATAAAGATCACTATTTTTCAAAAGATCTCTTTGAAAATGTACATTTTTTCCCATGACAAATGGATTTATATTATTCTAAATCCTGTTGAAATGTTACATAATTTTATTGTACAATGAATACAAAAAGTTCTTAAGACGATGTCTCATTTATTAGTAATGTTATTATTAAAGCTTCCCTTGTGAAAATATAGGTCATCAATTAAAAGAAAAGTTTGATTTGAAATTTCTATTTCAACATTTTATTTTGATAATAAAATTAAGTTTCTTACCATTTATAGTTCAATTCAAACATCATCTGATTGTTTTCTTTACTTATTTTGTTTTATTTTTTGGGAATAAGAGTATTTCTGATAGAGATTTTAAATATTTTCTCTTACAGCACTTATCAATTAAGAGTTTGTTTGAGCTATTGGTATGCTCTCTGCATTTCATTTTTGCAAATACAAGCTTATAAAAGCAATGTCATGTTATATATGACTTGCTTTATTGATAATTTTACTTATTTAGATTAACCGTTTCTTTCATAAGGTTGATTCTGTTTGCACAAATGCACAACACACACAAAAAAACTTTTATTTTTTGGATATATTGAAGAAACAAGCAGAACAATTTTTTTAATTTAAATTGTACATTTTTATTACTAAATAAGTATTATTGCTATATGATTATTTAGTAAAGTACAGAAATATTAATATTGCTCACAAACACATGACAGTCATCAATATAAACTTACTGGTTTCCTACATCTGAATTTATAATAATAATAATAATAATAATAATAATAATAATAATAATAATAATAATAATAATAATAATAATAATAATAATAATAATAATAATAATAATAATAATAATAATAATAATAATAATAATAATAATAATAATAATAATAATAATAATAATAATAATAATAATAATAATAATAATAATAATAATAATAATAATAATAATAATAATAATAATAATAATAATAATAATAATAATAATAATAATAATAATAATAATAATAATAATAATAATAATAATAATAATAATAATAATAATAATAATAATAATAATAATAATAATAATAATAATAATAATAATAATAATAATAATAATAATAATAATAATAATAATAATAATAATAATAATAATAATAATAATAATAATAATAATAATAATAATAATAATAATAATAATAATAATAATAATAATAATAATAATAATAATAATAATAATAATAATAATAATAATAATAATAATAATAATAATAATAATAATAATAATAATAATAATAATAATAATAATAAAAATCCACTTTGGTCTTCTCCTTTAGATGCCTGATAGTCATTCACAGAAAATGGATGAATGTTCTTGGAATAAGATGCATGTGAAAATATTTATTCACTTATTTATATTTATGATAAATAAAAATAAACCATGGCCTTTTATATTATAATGGCTGCAAAATTCTCTGACATGGAATTAATTGGGGCCAGAAGGTGGTGTAATTCAATAATAATGTTTTAGTTGATTACCTTCAAGTATAAATCAATTTCAAATTAAAAATATTTCATTAATTGAAGTATCATTCCATATAAAACATTTCATTAATCAAAGTATCATTAGACAGTGATTTAAAAGCATTTCCTTGAGAAAACAAACTGTTCATCCTGTAATTTAATAATGAAGATCAATTAATATGAAATTTATGACTCTTAATAAAAAGCATTTTAATGCATCCCCAAAAATGTACAAATTTATTAATTATTGGAGGATAATCTTAAATGTGATAGAAATTTCTGAAATAAAATATCACATTAAAAACACAAATATATTAAATTTTTATCATATCATTAATACTCAATTCTATATGAATAAATATCATGCAAAAGTATTTGCCATTTAATTAATAAACAAAATAATTAGTTTCTAATCATCCTAAAGTTATTTACACGTAAATGAAATTGTACTGTATTTTAATATAAAGTATTTATCTAACTAAATTATTAAATTAAATAAAATAATAGTAATTGCAAGTATAATCAAATCCATTATAATATGACCAATCACATTGCTGGTCATATTTATTGCATCATTGTAGATTAATTCAATTTTAGAAAGCAGCATTTTCAAAGAGCCTAAAGCAGTATTTATTCTTTAGTAATATACATTCATCTAAAAACTTTCTATTAACTAAATATTCTCTCTTTAGAGAACATGTCATTATATTTAATTAGCTCCTATATGATTTGTGTATTTATTTTAGTATCACCAGATCACGTTTACTTTTTTCCCCAATTATCTTTTAAGCAAGTTTATAATATCGAGCTTCTTCATTTCAATAAAAATTTTATTAACAATAAATAGTGATTACATACTAATAAAGGATAAATAAATTGTACAATAATATGATTATATAATGTTCTATATGTCATCTGGCTAGATTATGTTATGAGAGCACAATGTTATACTCTTATGTGGTTAGGTATAGTGAAGAGATTCAAAGAACTTGTTTAATGGTATTAGAATTTTTAATATAAACATGAATATTTTCTTTTATAAATGATTATTCTATAATGCTGGGTAGTTGGGAATTGATAATCAGGAAAAGGAAAGAGCAATTAAAGACCAGGTGTCAGCAAAGACTTTACTGGAGGCAAGGAGCTGGTCACGTTTCTTGATTTTTTTGAGCGTTTGATAGAACAATGGTATGATTTGTGGCGGGGGTAATTCCATGAGACTTTTGCATCTCACTATCCATATGGAATAAAGGACAAAGGTAGAAAGCCTTATTATTGAAAAAAACCCATTATGAATGGCATTTTCGAGTGAGAAAATCATATCAGGTCTTATGTTGGAATTGATTATAATTATATCTTTTAGAGTTTTAAGTCTTGGGCACCGGTGTATAATATGGTCTATGGTTTCATCTTCACGAGCACACAGACCACATATAGGGTCAATGCTGGTAAAACCTCTTCGGTGATAAAGAAACCAATTCGTGGGTAGCGCATTAAGATTTATTTTAATGATGAAGTCAAGGAATTTGGGTTCCAGACTCCATCTTTTGAAGTGTGTAATGAGTCTTTGGTTGTTTATTTTTAGGCTGGTTTTAATGGATTGTTGATTATAGTTGATTATATTGTATGCTTCCCATAAGGTGATTTTTTGGTTAAGGTTAGAGGATGTTATCGGGTTATAAAGTTGTAGCTGTTGTATTAGGGATGCTATCCATGAACTGGAAGAGGGTGGAGGACGATCTGTCGGTGTAACTTTTTTAATAATGTTAGAGTATCTACAGGAGAGGATCAGATTATGTAGAGTGTTGTGGGTTTTCTGTAAAATGATTGCTTGTATTGAGTGGAATGACAGTCCATTGAACCTGCATGGTCGTTGGATACCTCGCAAGCTAATAGCAATTGTCCTTCCTCTCCAGAGAAGTTTGGTGCATAATCGGTTAATTTTATTTTGAAACTGTTTAGACATTTTAACGAATGGAAGATAATATGAGATTTTTGGCATTATGATCATGTTGAGGAGGCCAACTTTTCCATATAATGAAAGGTATACTCTAGAGAGTGAAGTGGTGATGGCTTCAGTTGAATGGAGGATTGCATCTTGAATCTCTCTTGCCATTGCAGTTGGAGTTTTGTAGATTGGAAAACCTAGGTATCTTTGGGGTTTTTCAGAAAAGGGAGAGTTAATTTGTTTACCAGACATTATCTTCCAGATGGAAGATTTGTTAAAATTTATTTGTAGGCCAAGTTTCGCTGTATTTCTGTTTAATATGTTCATGAGATTAGGAAGGTATTTAATGGTGGGAAGCACAACCATGATGTCATCAATATATGCAAATACATTGAAGCTTTTATTGAGAGAGGGAAGGAAAATTCCAGGGAGGTTTTTTTCTATATCTATCAGAAGAGGGTTGATGTATGCTGTGAAGAAAAGGGCACTGAGCGGGGATCCTTGAGGGATTGACTTGTATGGCTTGAAACCTGGTGTGATCTTGCCATCAAGAGAGAGAAAAATCTCTCTGTTGTTGAGCAGATTGCTGATCATCTGTACAATCCCAGCTGGAATGTCGCATTCCAACAGAATATCCAGAATCAAATATGACCGAAGCGATAGTGTCTGAGGCATACATCCTTTTCCAGAAAATAAACATCCTTTCCCTGCCTGCTGAGGAGGGCTGGTTTTCCTTCATTGGAATACTTCAGTCCATATTAAATCACCACACCAGGAAAATTAAAGGACCTAATGGCTTTCTAAATGACCTAACAGACATTAATATACAACTTCAAGCATCACAGCAAAACTTCACAAATACAGAAAAAATTATCTTCCTTAAAAATCTCTACAAAATCAAGCAAAAGTCCCTTGCAGAATATATATCCATCAGAAGAGCCAAATGTTTCTTAGCACAACAACACTGCTGGACGAGAGACTATCTCAGATGGGCACTGGGATACAATAAAAAACAAATCACTCCCTTATCCATTAATACTAATAATATCGAGCTTCTTAGTAAAAGAAAAGAACAGTTTTACCATAAAATTTTGTAAGCATTTGTGAAAAAAGTGTCACTGAATTTTAAAGTGTTTGGAAAAGATTACACATGGAAATGTGAAATTTAAATGTGTAGTGGTTTTAAAGTATATAATTAGTAATTATAATTGTTTAGAAGAATTATTAAGTTTAGCACTGAAGAAATATCTAATAACCATCCTTTTATATTATTAACTTTTAACCTCAGATAGTTGATGAATAAATCAATCACACTTGAAACCTTAAATAAACTATATCGACCATAAATAATAAAATAAAATATGCATTTGCAAATAAACGTTTGTTAAAAATGAACCTCTTAATTTTTTAAGATCATTAAACATTACCAAACCATTGTAATAATTGCATTCTTCTTATGTCGTGCATTTATATTTGTTTTTTCTTGATTATATTGTTTAATTCATAATTAAAGAGTTGACATTGGAAGAGAGAATTATTTTACTATTAATCTATCTATGATTAACAAAGCAAGACCATATTTAAAAGTAATTACTTAAATTTTGTATATAATATTCAGAGAACTCTTTTAATATATTGTATAAAATAATCATCAATCAATAGTATTCTGTTTCATAGGCAGATCCAGAGAATAGTCCCATCACCAATTTATCCATTTTCCACTCTATTTTCTTCATTGTCCAACTCTTCATATCCATGCCACTCTTCCCATCTCTTATATCATCCAAAAGTGCTAATCTTTTCTGTCCCTTCTTCTTGCTTCCATTTACTATTACCTCCAAAATATCTTTTATTAAACTATATATGTCAATCCAGTTTGTCTTTCTATTTTAACTTCCTCAGTCAATCTTTTCTTATACTTACATTTTCAAAACTTCATTTGTTATTTTATTCATCCAACTAATACTAATTGTCCACATTTCACAACCATACAATAGTATACTTCACATGATATTAATCTTTTTCTTAATTCTCTCTTCAAAGATCTCGAAATATTTTTTTTTGTCTTAATAAATGCCTCATTTTTCAATGTTATTCTTGTTTTAATTTCAACTTTACTTTTTCCCTTTTTACTCAATCAACTACCCAAATATCCAAATTCTCTTACCTGTTGAATTATGTTATCACAGATTAGTCTTCTGAACATGAATCTTTATTCCATATTCCATGCATTCTTCCTCTAACTTACTCAACATATTCTGAATACACTATATGAATACACTTTTCAACATCATCTAAAAGAAAAAAATAATATAATGATTTATTGCTTGGAAGTTCAAAATAAATTTGAGCACTGTCAATGCCCAAATTAGAATTGTGATCTATGGATCATGAATTTTAGAGTCTACTACTGTAGAACTGCACTAAACCATACATGAATGAATGATCAAAACAATAATATCTTTAATCCTATTAGTAATAATGCAGTACAAGTTTTTCATTTGCATTAAAAACAGTTTTTACTTTATATGGAATAAAATTATATAACATTTTACATTATATAGAAGAATATTAAATAATGACTCAAAGAGAAAAGTTTTAAACTCTCAGAGAAATATCTTAGAGATTAATATTTAATTTATTTATGATCATAATACCCTATTTCATAACTCATGGAAGCTTGTAGCGAATGATAAGCATAAAGCATTTCTGTGGTTGGGAAATATGTAAATGATAATTTACTTAACTTTAAGATATGCTTTAATCATAATAAAATTAGTAATCAAAGGCAAAAATCTCCATACAGTAGTGCCACCCAGTGCCAAACAGAGTAATCAATGGATGCCAGAAGGCTTGTGCATAAAATCCCTATCTAGTGCCTACTCATCCAATATCCCCAGACTAGTTTCTGGCTTGTGGCCATCATCAGTGAGGAGCCTTGGATCTGATAGCACTGCACCTAGATCTTAGGATCTAATGCAACTCTCCAACAGCCATCTTTTAACTCTACTTTACTACAAAACTATGAGAATGAAATTGAAAACACAATAAAGGATAGTGGTGGCTATGGTTGTTTAAGAGCCAAAGACACCAAAATGTATGGGTGCTGAATTGAGTTCAGACCCATATGACTATATAAGCTATTGAGCTTAGATTGAAAATATTATTGTGTTTTCAATTTCATTCTCATAGTTTTGTAGTAAAGTAGAGTTAAAAGGTGGCTGCTGGAAGGTTGCATTAGATCCTAAGATCTAGGTGCAGTGCTCTCAGATCCAAGGCTCCTCACTGATGATGGCCACAAGCCAGAAACTAGTCTGGGGATATTGGATGAGTAGGCACTAGATAGGAAATTTTATGCACAAGCCTTCTGGCATCCATTGATTACTCTGTTTGGCACAGGGTGGCACTACTGTATGGAGAGTTTTGCCTTTGTTTACAACAATTATGTGCTAGTATAGAGATGGTGATCATGTGATGTTTAGTGGTTTAAAATTAGTAATTCCATAAAATAGAAAACACAAAAAAATTATGATCAGTTTGTCCATAAATAAATATTCTGTTAAATCATGTGACCGCTTTTTTATGCTTGTCCAGTTGTTACAACACCAGCAAATTTCTCCATATAAGGGAGTCACTTAGTGCTAACTATAAAAATCAATTGATGTTAGAAGATTGTGCATTTTAATTCCTATCCAGTGTCTTCTCACATCCAAAGCTTCTGACTAGTGAAATCTATAAACTACATATTAGTCTGGGGATATTGGATGAAAAGACACTGGATAGGGATTAAAATGCTCAACCTTCTTACATTTATTGATGCTATCAATTATATAAGGTAACACTATTGTATAGAGAAAATTCCTACTATCATAAGTATTATCTTTATAAAATGCATAATGAATTGCTTTTGTAAATCTAGAATAAATACATGTATTTTGATCTTTGCAGTGATGTGATCCATAGTTTTATGTAGATTGGATGCAAGCTTTTATATTAATAAGAATATGTTTCCTCATCTTAATAGAATGCTGAAACTATTCTCAATGTTGCCTTTATACACATTACTTTTTTAAACTTCTATGTATAATGAAAAAAAATGATAGGTTGTATTGCAATTTTTATTCTCAATAGTATTACAGACATTGTGCTAATGTCAGGTGTTATATTACTTTGTTTCATTATGTATATATGCACCCTCTATGGTTTATTGGCTTTAGGCTAATTTTATTAATAAATGTTTCATATCCATATTATTGATGCTATAATAAATAACTTAAAATTGGTTGCTGTATTTATTTAAAAACAACTTTTGTTCTATAATTGTTAAGTACAAAAGATAAATCATGGGACATCCACCCACAAGTGTATGATTTCTAATCTCCAGTCAGGAAATATGCAATCATTTTATGATCATCATATTAAAGTAAAAGTAAATGGGTAATCTGGATTAGTGGCAAAGTTTTATTTTAAAAAAATATTTTATTGACATAACAAAATTGTACAGTTGAATATTATAATACACTTTATTAATGTTGGCTCAATTCCATTGCTGGTATTGGCTTCTTCCAAGCCAGCCTTGACGAAAGAAGCCAATTTTGTTATGTCAATAAAATATTTTTTTTTAAATAAAACCTGCCACTAATCTAGATTACCCATTTACTTTTATTTTTCAGATAGGAACAGTTATATATTCTTTTAATAAATTATATTGTTTAGCTATCTAGGTTGGTTACCTGAAAAACGCTAAACTTGATCAATAAATCTTTAGCTTATAAGTTTTTTATTTTATTATTCTATCAAAAATTTTATAATGGCTTTCAATTTACTTTCAGTTTCTCACTTAGCTAATTAAAAAAAAAAAAAAAACTACTTACAAACTTAATTTCTGTCTTCCATTAAAATAAGTAATATTTCAAACATTAAAAAAATAATCGAAAGTAATTTTTAATTTATATAATTTTATTTATTATAGATAGTAATAAGCAAATACGCAGGACGTATAGAGAAAAGCTTTAATAACGTTTATCATGATGTGCTTAGGTCATGTGGATGTATATACATATATTGTGTGCAGGCTGAATTATATAATATTTGTTCGAAGACATAGCCAGTTTGGAAAATGGTCAAAGAAGATTGAGTGAGTGTCTGTGAGTGTTTTGGCTTTATTATAAAATATGAGTGCTGACAATATGGGTTAATAAGTTGGCTTGAGATTCACCATAACAGATTAAAGGGCAAGCTGGATCTTGGCATTTAATTATGTAAACTATTTGAGAATGGAGCTTGTTTGGCAGTCTGTCCGATTGTTGAATAGCCGATACAAGAGAGGTGATGTGCGAAATGCAACTTGATGTGTGTCTGTGATGACTTTCATGATGCAATGAGTAATACTGACTATGCATGGAAGGGAAATTCAAGGCTTTTATTTATGGAAGGGAAGGGATATTGCTTTCTATTGTAGAAATTTTTAGTGTTTGAAATAAAGCAGCTAACGTTGCATAGTTCAGAAACCTATGTGCCGATATTATCCTTTTTGTCTGATTCAAATTTGCAAACGTGGAAGTTACAATGTAGAAAGACTTTTGCTTAATTAATGTTATTAAACTTTGCTCTATACATCCTGCATATTTGTTTATTACATTTCTTTAGAGATAAAACGTCAAAATTTATAATTACAATTATTATAGATAGGAAGAATAGTAGATATAGAAATACAATATCTGCATTCTTATTTTTTAAGTTATTAAACAAAATCGACTAATTTTCTTCTAGATTTAAAAAATTTAATCTCAAAAATTTAGGAATCTAATTGTATAAAGTTAAATTTTTGCTTACCATCTATTTCAAATTGAGCCTTCATTAATATTCACTAATTCATTTCTTTTTTATGTACTTTTTCTTTAACTTTCTATTGCAAAATTTATACTTTAAACAATCACACACTTGGCCCACAACACAATCTCTTACACATATCTTTATCATTTGTTCAATATATATATATATATAGCAAATTACTGTAATTTAATTGACAGATTTTAAATTTTCTGCCACTTTCTGGAAATATATTAATAATCTTTTCTTAGGCTAGACATTATCCATAGCTCAAATATATACTTTAAGTCTCACTACTTAATAAGTAATATATATGCAATGTTACAGATGTATCAACAACTGAATACTTTTCCACATTGACAGTTTTGATATATAATTTTTTTTCTAAAGTTCAGGCTTTTTCATACCTGCACTCCAATATGTAATATATAGGGGGTTTGAATTCAGACTTTCATACGACCCTCAACTACCCATGCTATCTCATACTGCTGACACAATTGATCACACACATGTTGAAAAGATAAATAATCACTAATATAAGTATTTCGTGCTAAACCAGCATTCGTCAGCAAGGTTTCTTTCCCCTTTTAACGCCTTGTAGAGGAATGTACAACTATTGTACTATAATTTTATTTGTTTTTATGAGTGCATCTTTCACCTTTATCTCAACCCTATCACAACCATCATTCAGCCCAGAAGTTAGACCAACCTCTGACACTACATACGGCATACTTCATATATACATTATTTTTAGAGATACGCAAACTTAACTTCGTACAATATGTATTTAAATATATTTCAATCTTCTATTCCATCACACATTTCTGAAACATTCTAAATTTTGGTCATATCATTTCAATAATGTGTGATAAAATAGAAGTTTGAAATATATTTAAATACATATTATATGAAGTTAAATTTAAGTATCTAAAAATAAAGTATATATCAAGTTAAATTGCAACATGTGCTATATGGAATATTTGAAAAAGTGTATGTTTCTAAAGTATCTGTTGTCTGAGAAGTTGGTTTGACTTTTAGGCTGATGTATTGTTGTGATTGATGCATTAATAATAATAAAAAAAACAGTGTAATAAAAAAAATCTGCCACTCTTAAGGTTCATTACAAAAATACAAACACATAAATATTAAAGTGTTAAAAAAAATTATAGTTTTTATATTTTATGTGAAAATAAAAAGTGTTTTTAGATTAACTAACTATTAGTTATTTTTTTCGCATAGATTTGTTTACTTTCAGGGCATTTTTCTTTACATTACCGGTGTGAATAATAGTCAGTATGTTATTTTCAAATTAAAATCTATAGCTTTTAGAAGATTCTTTTTAAAGTAAAAAATAGTTTTGACTGATTTAAAAAACAAATATTTTTAGTAGATGCGTGCAAGAAGTGATGGCTTACAACTATTTAGATTGGAGGTGTGGTTAATCCCAGATTATAACTCACCTAGAGCTTTTATCTTTCAATACAAAACTGACGGAAATATATTGGTTAAACTCCAGACTGTAGCACAATCAATAAAAAGATAAATTTAAAAAAATCCAGCCTTTATAATACAAACTGAGAATTCTCTGAAGGAAGACGAATGTTTATGTAATTAAAGTTTGTATGTAATATTTGTCCGTGTTCCAGCTTTCACACATCTGAGATTTATCGCATGTGGATTCTTACTTGAAATAAGTTTATTTAAGCATTCCCGATTTAGAAACAAATGGGGGGGGGGGGCATTTTCGTGATAAAAAAAGAGAAGTCATAACAAAACTCTCTTATTTTTTTCTTTTACATTTATCATCACTCTTTTCATATAAATAAGAAGCCGCTCTATAATTACTCAATATAATATTCATACAATCTATGATTTTTTTTAGAATTAATATGATTTTTTGCTGATAAAAAGACAAAATATTAGCATCCTTGAATAAAATTATTTCACTACTTTTACATTCTCTCAATAAAGAATCTGTATCTTATTTATATATAATAAACTGAGAAAAATAAAAACTCTAATTGCAACTAATTTAACTATAACAATTACATTACTAAGAAGTGAAAATCTTTTTGTTTGTTTGTTAGATGCTGTAATAGCACATTGAAGTTTGTGTTACATTCAAACAAACAAGTAAAAAAAAATTACACGAGATTTAAGTGTATTAAGACAGAAAGAGCACCAGCAAATGATGAAATCATTAAAAATATTTTAAAGGAGGATTAAGAAATTGCTGGCAAAACTATATTTCTAATATCTAAGTGATAAAGATATACCAGATCATTGCTTTTTAGGAAAGTTGAAAAACCCCAAGATTCTTCTATCAATATTGCTTAAGATCTTTATTATAATTATTATAAAATTCTAAAGAGAATATTTAATATATAGGGTATATGAGCACAGACTTTCAGACAACCCATCACTCTCCACTCTATCTAATAACACTGATACACTCAAGCACATATATGCTGAAAAGATAAATAATCACCGATATACGTATTTCATGCTAAAACAGCAATCATCAGTCTTGCATTGGTGGTCGAGAGGTCAGCACGACTGCCTTACAAGCAGTTGCCCGGGTTGCGGGTTTGCGTCCTGGCCGATGCTATAACACTTGAAAAAAAAAAAAAACAGCAATCATCAGTTGGTCCAGATTATCATCTCCCACACATATATACTATAAGTGCTCAGATATATATTAAGATAGACAATCTTCATACTTTAATGGACAGGCTCCAATCTACTACACATTCCAACTCTTCAACCGTCCATCCAATTGAAAATCTGATGATAAAATGCTTGAAGGCCACCCTGAGGCCGAGATTCTTGTCACACCCATGTTGACCTAAGGTCAATCTGAACCCCACATGTATGAAGATTGTCTATCTTAATATATATCTGAGCACTTATAGTATATATGTGTGGGAGATGATAATCTGGACCAACTGATGATTGCTGGTTTAGCATGAAATACGTATATTGGTGATTATTTATCTTTTCAGCATATATGTGCTTGAGTGTGTCAGTGTTATTAGATAGAATGGAGAGTGATGGGTTGTCTGAAAGTCAATACCCTATATATTACATATATAGACACAAGTATATAATAAGCCTGTGTTTCAGTTAAAGAGAATATTGTTCTGACCAATCAAAATAACAAGCTATATTATAGCATAATGAAGAAGTGAAACAAGCAAATAAATCTATGAGTAAAGGATGATGGAATTATAATGATAACTTAAATGGAATTGAAAAAATAAATTGTTAGACACGTTATATATAAAATATCTAAATGATATAGATGTACTACATGATTGAAGGAATGAAAGTGATAAAGAAGATATCAGAATTACTGACCTACCAGTCTATAATCAATTTTATACAAATCTTTATTAAGATAATTAAAAGTTGTCTAGAGTGAACTTTGGATTTCAACTAATCAATAGACAAATTTGGATTTAATAGCATTTTTAGCATGATCATGTCTGAATACTGAAAGAAAATAAAGACAGATCCAATGAATCTGAATTGTCATTATGCTTTGGATTTTTAGATTATAAAAAACCACTTGAGTCTATAAACATTTCTATGTTGACATTGAAAATTTTGGTATGCAATATCTTGAGAAAATGTTATATGGAAACTAACCATATGAAAAAACATATACAAAATATGCTTAAATTTAAATAAAATTCACAATTTTTGCCTAGTGCACTTTTGGCTAAATTATATTAGTCATAGTTATGACCTCCAACAGAGGAGAGAAAATTCCCAAATTTAAAGAAACATGAATTGGTGATTAGCATAATTGAATAGCTATATTTTTTAGATAGGGGAATGCAGAGTCTTTCTTGTTAATAGCATTTTTATCACTCATGATGTACCAAACCTCTTTCATTTATGTTGGCATTGCTGTACTCTAAGCATATGATGGTTGCAGAGGTAAGCTCAAACACATGTCCAGAAATAGATTGCTGCTCATAAAAAATTGATTTAGTATCTGTTTGGGTTTGAGAATTTAAGTGTATCTTGAATACGTTTTTTCATATTGTTATTTTTCATATTTCTATGTTGATTAAAGTATTAGATCATCAAAATAAAAGCCCAAATTAATATCATTTTCTGAAGAATAGATTACATGAGATTAATATGAAGAAAGTTGTAGGATGACATGGGATGACTCTATATGTCTAAAAAAAATTTTACTGCAATTTTCCCAAAAAAATATTTTGTGGATTTAAAGGAAAATAAAAATAAATAGAGATTATTTAAACAGCTAGATTTTTCAATATAATGCATTAGAGCTTGGGTAAATGTAATAAGAGTTATGAAATGAAAATTAAGAAAGTAAACTAAAGATAAATGCTAAAAAGATTAATGTTCAATGGACCTTCTTAGAAGAAGAAAATAATGACTAATAACCATGAATTAGAAGAAGATAATAATTCATATTATGGTCAGATTATTAATATGTAAGTAAACATAATAAATAAAATTAATCTAGAATTAAATATTGATGGAGTGTTTTTTCTATTAATATTTAAATAAATAGTCCTATGCGTCTGAAAAAAAAGATTTTAATAAAAGAACATGATGCATAGACACTTAACAGAAGAAGAAACAATTCAGAGATTTCAAACCTTGAATTACCATTTTGCTTTCAATTTGTAGATGTTTAAAATTATTGATTTCATAGGCATTTTTGTAGTAATCAATGTTTTGGAGCATCAAATCATAATAAATCCAAATGCAATAATATTTTGGTAATAAAAACAGTATTAATAAGAGTATAGGAAAACATGATGTTATCAATATAGTCAGATACCTACATTTTATTTTATATTTACTTGATTTTTTTAAATAATGTGTTGAGAAAACTGGGAGACTAATCAATAAATTTAAGATTCAGCATACTTTACATATATAAAATATATGTGTGCTTAAATCTTTAAAGCATACAACAGAAAACAAAATATAAAAATAAAATATTTATGCTTCTGATAACAATCAACCCTTAAGCCATCAACAACCTCAACTTGTAGTCAAGGCAGCTTCCTTTAATAATAAAGGTGGTACCACCTTTACCTATGGTCTGATATGTTTATATAAACACTAAATATTGCAACTTGAACATGGAGTATAAGATTAATGATGCAAAACAATTTAAACCGACCTCATTAATCATGCAAATATAATCTGTTCTGAAACCAGATTTATAAATAGTAAATCATAACTTCCAGATTCTTTAGTATTTATATAAACACATCAGTCCATAGGTAAAGATGGTGCCATCTTTATTGATAATGGAGGTTGCCTTGACTACAAGTTGAGATTGTTAATAGCTTAAGGATTGATTGATATCATCTACATTTATAAACCTATTAAATCCTTGAGTAATTGGCTTAATTGTCTTAGTACATTTATGTTTCTTATCATAAATATTTTCTAAATAAAAATTTGTCTTCTTCATTCATATTGTTAAAATGTTTCATTTTCGATAAATAAATATAAAAATAAAACTTGTGATGGTTATTAATAGTATTTTCTTATTTTTTTGTGTTCATTTTTTTTTTAATTTCAAAATAAATCTGTGTGCTTCATGTAGACCTCATGATCTCAGAATGTTAGCTATTGTGACCCCAAGAAAGTTGTTGACTTGTCACTATTGTGTATGGCATACAAGGTAGGTCAACTCATATTTTTATTATTAGGAAACAATGTCCATATGGCTCAGCCATCTATTGGATGATTGGCCAGCCAATAATGATCTTAATCTCAGATAATGTAAGCAATTAACTATCAATTATGAAAAGCATTGTGTTGATCTGGTGAGTTAATTGAATGAGCCAAGTGATTGAACATTCATGATTTGAAACTCAACTCAAATTTCTCACCAATATGGGAGCATATCTCCTATATTATTATAGACTGTCTTGACACAAACCAGATGTCTTTCTTATCTTTGTTTGTGAAGTGCACTTAATTTATCAACAGTAACTGAAGTAAATAAATTTCTCTTTGACTTTCTTTTATTTGTTGTTATAAAGTTAATTTATTTTGATTGTTTAATTTTAATTTGCATTAAATCAAAAAAAGAAAGACCAAATTTCTTATGTGAAAAATAAGAAATTTGTAGCTGATCTTTATTTACGCATTTAGTAATGTTTTCATAAAAGTCAATGACATTTACAAGTGATCATATTTTATGTCTTACTTTTTCAAAACCAAAGAAAAAACAAAAAATAATAAAATTTCTTAGTAATGTAACATATCAATTACAAGTAATTTACAAGAGGTTTGAAATTATAGATTTCATTTATAAATTAATTTGCAAATAAATATTAGATACTTCAAAATAAAAAAAAACCACTTGTTCATATATTTTTTTTTTTCTACCACCCTCTCCCCTATTATTTTCAAAACCAAATAAGAAATTGAATAGACAAATAATACCAAAAATTTGGCAAACTGTCAATTTCAAATAATAATAAATTTTAAATTACATTCAATTTATAAATTACAGAAATCACTTTTCCAAACAAAAAGTGTGCTGAATTTTAAATATATTAATTAGTTATTCTAGTATTGTTTCATAACATTGGTGCAGTGGTTAAAAGAATCAAATAAATGTATATGCAGTGTAGATAATTGACTATATTAGTACCAAGGTGATTTTTCTCTTTTCAAAGTTTTAGTGAAAGTATTTTGTGGATTACAATTAGAAGTTAAAGAAAATTAAATGGAGATTATTTAACTAAATTATTTTTTCAGATGTTATAATAGTTTTCACAAATAATATTTTAAGATATAAAAAATATTGCAAAAACTATTCAATGAATATAAAAGGCAGAACTAAAGATAAATACTAAAATGTCTAAAGTTACATTCAGTGGATTTTCAAAAATAAAAATAAAATAAATATTGATAGTAATAAACTAGAGAAAAATATTTATAAATATCTCATGCATCAGATTTTTAAAATGTATAGACACATACTCCTTAAATTAGAAAATTAAATGTGAATGAAGTGCTTTTGATAGAAATAATATATAAAAAATTGCTTTTTTAATGTTTATGTTCTTACAAAACTTTAAATGGATTTTATCAATTTTTATTTTTGATTTCGTTTTTTAATTAAAGAGAAATATATAACTACAAATTATATATCAAAATATAAAGGATGTGTGTTTGAGTTTACTAAAGATCAAAAATCATGGTGAGACAGTTGAAAAGATGTTATTGAAAAATTTAGATTGGGCATATCATTAGCAGAGATGACCATAAGTATACTATTTCATATCTTTATTGCCAAAGCACTTTTAATTCTTTTCCAATTTTAGCACTAAAATTATATATGATAATCTGAAAATGTTATTTAATCTTTTTAAAATCATTGGACACCTTTTACAAAAGTTTTCTATTTCTTTTTCAAAATAAGAATTTGTTGGAATATAAATCTGAATTATTGACATTCAATGTTATTCTTTATATTTAATGAATAACATTTATACATTATCTGATATTATATTAATATTCACAATGTTGATCTTCCATTTTTCTTTATAATAAATTCAATTTTATTTCTGTTTCAAATATTTGTTTTCATAATAAAATACATATTTATTTTTAAATCAATTGTTTACTTATCTTTTCTTGTAATTTCATTAATTCTGACAATGTCTCACATAATATTAAATAATTCTTTTACTTTGAACAGGCTTCTCATAGTTGAAAATGATCTGCTGATGTGGATGGCTAAATAAAAGATTCCTATTGAATGACAGTCTAAAACTTATACCTAAATGAACAATTTATATATAAATATCACAGCATTCAGTGTAATTATAATGTATATGTAAAAAGTAACATAAAATAATTACAAAACATATTATCAGTCTTTAACAGAAGACAATTTTCATACATCAAGCATTCTTTTAACTAAATCACCCATTGCAGAAAAATTCCTCTTTAACAGCTCTTCATAGAACAATGAAGAAAGATCAATATTTATTGTTTTCCAAATAGTGGGTAGTGAGAGAATGAGTAGTTTCCAAACTTGAAGTTAAAGATAAGCAAACACCCATATGCTAACCAATGTTGACTAACTTCTGAGATGTTTATATGAGCAAGCCATGTGGAAAAAAAATTCAAATATTCTATAATTTTTCTTGGCACTGATTCAAACTCCAGATTGTAGTTATATATATTTTTCTTCAAATCACAATTAGTATTTACTCCTTTATTTTGAAAACATTCATATGTGCCCTTAACATTATTATTTTATTTATTTTATATTGATCAATCATGTAATTAAATATAAACAATAGTATGTCTATACAGCTTTCTTTTGTTATTATAATATTTTCACCTATAAGACATTTCTTAAAGAATTGTTGCATATTACACATAAGAGATAAGTATATTTTCCCACTAACTCAATGTAACATAAACTGCATTCTTTTTAAAGTTATATATTTTTTTACTATTATAATATCTTTATTTTAAAGACTAGCTTATTTTACTATATACAGAAATGTGTATATATATGAAATAAAAAAAAATTAAAATCTTTATATTTAAATTCAAAACTGAATACGTTACATTTAGAAAAGGCATTCATATATGAATATATTCATCCCAATTATTTTTTATTATTAAGTGACCACTGTAAGTTTTTTCAAAGAAAAGAATAATCTTTTTAACTATCTTTTTTAATGTTTGTGTCATTCCTAGTTTTATTTGTTAAAGCAGATTTATATGATGTTTTTTTTTTTTGTATATATAAATTTACATAAAATTTTCAAATGGAATTTTTATTTATAAATGCTTTAATTAAAAATCCTATATAGATAAACTAAATATATTTTAAACGTTACCACTAATAATTGCTTTTCTCAAATTTAATTTTATAAATACCATAATTGAAAATTAAAAATAAAAGATGGGGGGTGATTAAAAAAAACATGTTGAAACGTACTCATTATTAAAATCCTCTATATAAACTTATCATATTTATTAAATAATGTTATATTTATGCATAAGCAATGCTAATATTTATAATTATAAAATTAACAAAATATTATAACATAATTCAACCAAGTTTAATTATACAATGAATACCTTTTCTCGTTAAATTAACATCTAGTTATTGTTGTGTTAGATTTAATTTTAAATTTAGTTCACTTAACTGTTTGTTTATATCTTTAGCAATGTTAATACTGAATATGTTTTTTTTAATTATTCTGTTAACATGTGTATAATAATTTTAACTATGAACCAAAAAATCAGCATTGTACTGCTAACAGAGATTAAAAAAGAAATAATTTCCATTTTGCGTGACTTCTTATGATTTTTATTAGAATAAGTTTTTTTTATGTGTGACTTTGTATAATGTTTTTTTTTAATGATTTATGCTTTTCAAATTTGTATATAAATCCTAAATTAAATTTAACAATGATATTTTACATAGTATAATGGTCAGCACAGTATCTTTCCAGCACTCTGATTGGAAATTATCTCAAATTGATTTGTATATGCATATAAGATTTTTTTATGATTTTACTGTATAAACTTCAAGAAGAAAATTGTTTATGCCTTTTAAATTTACATACACAGATAAAAAGCTATATAAATAATGTTTTTAATATTTTTCCAATTAGATTTTGATTTTGTATTAGAATTTTTTTAAGTAAATTTTTGTGCTAAATGGTGATTTTATTTTAAACTGTGGTTGTGAAATAGATTATGCCCAAATAAATATATTTTATAGTATGCTACAACAAATAAACTCTGGAACCAATTATGTTCATTGTAGCAGAAACCATACACTATATATATTAATTATTTGTTGAACTATTTCCATCATCTAAAATTATTAAAAAGTGAATGTATTAGTACAAATTTTAACTTTATTTAAATACATTCAACAATTTGTAGTAGCACACAAGTTAGTATTTAATACAACATTTCAAGAGATATTATTTTATGCTCTTTTTAGTTGCTGTTGTCCAGACCAGTAGGACTACTAGGATAGGAATTAAACACGAATCTTTAGAGTTTTTGAATATTAAAATTTAAAGTAATACTTAGTCCAATTGGGCTATTCTTCCAAAGTCAGTTGATTAGAATATTAACTTAATTTCAATTTTCAGAATCTAAAGGTTCAGGTTTGAATTCTGTTTTAATGTTATTTGTCAGTCCAGCAACACCTGAAGAAGAGAATGGTACTATTCAAAATGTTGTATTAAATACTAAGCTAATTGTAATTAGAAAGTTTAAATAAAGTTTACATTTTTTAAAGATATTCAGTTTTTAATATTAGATGCTAAAAATAGACCAACATAATGCTTAATACTAAAATGTCATTATCACAAACCTTCATACAAACACTATATATATATATATATATTGTGACAGTCAGTCTTAAATGACTGCCACAAAGATGGCTGCAAGCATAGTTGCAGCCCAAACAAATGTACATATTATGAAAAGGAGTGGTCTGTGCAGATATATTTTCTCTGTTGTTTACACACACAATATATTGTAAATAATAGGATGAATGGTGGTAATACGCTTATAAATAAACAAATGCGGACACCACATGTAAATATGTATTTTGCTGTTAATAAATGCTATATATTTTTTTTATTTATGATATGAATAAATATGGCAGGGGATTAAAGAAATGATTGTGGGAAACTGAAATGTATTCGCAAGTAACCTATTAGTAAACATGTTGTATTTTGATTTTTTGACTTTATTTTAGATTCTCAAATGTTGTATTTTTTTCCATTGCTTGTTGAATATTCTTTTTGAAAAACTTAAAACCAATTTTTATGTGACAACAAGTATACAGTTTTATAATTTTTTTTTTAGAACTTAATGTTCATGACTGCAGGCAAGCCAATGACCTCTTTCTTTTATTGTATAATGTTTTTTGGGAAAAAATGTAGAAATTGTATCAGTGGTCCTTCAGCTTGACACCTACTCAAAATTATTTAATTAAATAAATGTGATTTTATTTTATTGTTTAAAGAAATCAAGGGATTGGAATTTAAATGGTCTGTGAAATTCTGAAATTAATTAAAAGATAAAGTTATCGTAAGACAAATTTCTTTTCCAAAGAGATAGCTAAAATTAAATCCATTGTTTGGACTTAAGTAATTAACAACAGGGATTAATAATTTAATTAAAAACAGAAATGTAAAAGCAATAACTTGTGGAGGGGATGAGAGAATACACCCTGTAATGGGGGGGATATATAAAGGCTGGTCAGGTGAAATTGATTTAGTTAGCTGGATTATATTCGTTCATACTCACGGGCACTCTTACCCATTCTCTTGGAGTTAGCAGTATAGTTTTCAGAGTGTACTGACGGAAAAGCAGAATTATGAGTGTAAAAACTATTTTTTCGGAATGCTGAACAAGTGGAAGAGTCATTAATAGCTGAACGTATTTTAAAAAGTATTAACCGAAGGGAGAAAGAATACTGCCCAATTAAATAAAGAAGAAAGGAAGCAATATGGAATGGAATCAAGATTTATTAGTGACACAACAATGAACATAGAGTAGGAGACCAAGTTCGGTACATTCGCACCGCTCGAAGACCTACGTAGCCATCCAGTGATGTGACTTTCTATTTCTTAAAGTGTAGCTGCTATGGACAATTTGCCAACCTCCATTGAAGCCCTGTTAAGTAATCACCCACACAGCAGATATATATCACCCTCAAAATCCTAGCCTGGAAAAGAACGAAGCCTTTGGGAAGTATTATTTATGTTTTTATATCTATTTTTGTGTCTTATTACTAGTAATTCGTTACTTTAATAATATTGCTATTATTAAATGAACCAATGAATTGCATAATTCAGTTATAAATATTTCTTTTGTAATTTTAACATAAAGGTACATGTAATTCATTGGAGTATTGGAAATATTTCAAAATAGTTAAATAGAAATAATTGGGTGGTTTGGTCATTGGATGTATGTGTTTTGCCTTGTAATAATAGTAAATTTATTCCATCTGCTACATGCAGGATTGTTTCCACAAGGAATAAAAGTGTGTTAGAAAGTGTTCCAAATAATTATTATTGTCCGCTATGCGCAGGACTTCTATTATGGAACTTTTAAGATTCAAATTGTAGTTTAGCACGAGTTTGTTCCCCTAGTAAATTTATTCCATCCGCTATGTGCAGGATTGTTTCCATAAGGAATAAAAGTGTGTTAGAAAGTGTTCCAAATAATTATTATTATCCGCTACTTGCAGAACTTGTATTATGGAATGTTTAAGATTCAAATATCATTTAACTCATGGCTAAATCATTATTTTAACTTAAACAAAGGTATAGATCACCATAAGTGGAAGGGTGAGAGTCATTTTTTTTATTATTATGAAACACGTGCATACCATGGCCAATACACATTGTTTTCATATAAGTAATTTATTCCAAGTTTTGGGTTTAAAGTGTAACTGGGGGGGAATTTCAGACCATTCCTTTCCCATTTATGAAACTATTTAAAAATTATTTATACGCTTGAATTTTAATTAATATCGTTTATGTGTGTGTTTATTCTCTTCTTTATTCTGTAAATATTCAGACCTGTTTAACAAAATTTACTTTGATAAGCTCTCTGTTTAACTTATATTTTACATATACAAAAGTGAAGTTAAAATTTAAAAAGATATGTGTACTTGATTATGTGTTTGATATTTAATAATTATTGCAGAATGCCAACTTCATATCTTATTTTATGCTTATAAAATAATGTGTTTTATTAAAGAAATAGAAATATGACTTACCCAGGATAATTAATTACTACTACTTACCAAATATAGATGTCTAAATCGAATAGAAGGACTTTAATATTACATATTTTTGTTCTCTTCGATATACGATATATGTGTTAATGTTTAAGGAAATACAAATTGCCTGTGGTCAATTATCAGCAATTTATTAAAGTTAATAATGCAAATACCAATCTATAAATTATGAAAGTAAATATTTTCTGCAGAAAAATATGTTAAGTTATCATTGAATTAAATACTTTAGATGTGCTTAAAAATAAATAACAGAATATACCAATTAATAGCTGAAACTGTCTTTCCATGTATTTATTATTATCAATATTTATCGTTATGTGTGATATATAAGTAAACTCTATTAGCTTATGGCTAAAGTACATTGGATGGTTACTAAATTAATTGTGAATTATAACTGTTTTGTCCTACAAGAACTTATTTTATGTTTCATATTCATATTTAAACACGTACTCATTTTGGAATTCATCTCCGTATCATTTATTAAGCTTGAAAAGGAACTTTGCAAGCGAATATAAGTTTAAAAGAAGAATGACTCTATTTTTTATTATTTATTGTTAATAATATATATATCATAGATAGTTAGACAGATTTAGTGTTGTATGTATTTAATATTATATGTTTATTTAATTTGCGAGCTTCGAGAACTTCTCAGGATAGCATACCCACGAAAACGATGGATATGTCGGTAAAATCTTGTTGCTTAAGTGTGATTTGTTTTCTTTTATTTGAAAGTGAAACATAAATATATTTTGGGTATATTATTAAAGATGGTTTAATCTTATATATCTTTCTTTATCTTGAAGTGAGAATTAATTTCAAGAGTAGCTAGAGAATAAAAAACGAAAGAATATTGTGTTAGAGGTAATAAAACTTATTTTATTAGATTATGGCTATTTAAAGTATAAAAAAAACTCATTCATAATAATTAATATTGTCTCATTTAAGCTAAGGGTTTACATTTTAATATGTTATGTATCTATCGTAACTTTCGCATATTATATAACTTAGAATTGTTTTTCATACTCGTATTTATGCGTTTGTGTCTATTTTGTGCAATTATTATATTTACTTAATAAACATTTAGTTTTATAACTATTTCTCAATATAAATTTCAGATGTTGTCATATTCTAAAGAATTGAAGGAATGAGTGATTTATCTGTGCATATTTATCTGCCAGCGTATAATGCTAGATATGTAGAAGAGCTGTGAAAAAGGAAGTTATTCTTGATATGTTCTATGTTTGTAGGGATGAAAGATTTTCCCCTTAATATATTATTAAATATGTTGACATGAATGGAGGCTATTTTAGATTGCATACGTATATATTATGAAATGATATTTATGAAGTCAAGTGACATTTTCCTATTGTTTGTTTGGTGATGAGAAAATTCCACCAATAGTGTATTTCAGATTCAAATAAGTTATTGTTGATATATTAGTTAAAGAGTTTGTTTGCTCCTCATGTGCTGGACTCTTCTTCAATGTATAGTTTGTATTATCATAAAATATAGATCTATGTAATTCAGTCAGTGGTCAGATAAATAGTTAATTTAAATTCTTTATTGAATATTAGAATAGATATAGTGTTCTATTTGCCGGTAAGTATATGACATTGTCCGAAATTAAATAATTATTTAATAATTTTTGAATAAATTGATAATGTGTAGAAATATTGTTTTCTGTTATTATTGCATGGGATGTAACACACATGCATAATGTAAATAATATCGCAGATATAAAGGTATAATATTGCTAGGTTTATATATCTGAAGATAAACATTATACAGTATATCATGTTGAATTTGCCATAAGTTAGAGATCATCAAATCATCCGTATGATTAGTGTTTGTTTATATTTTATTTTGTATGCCTGAAATTGTAGGTATTTAAAGTGATTATTTAACCAAGATTATTTAAAGTTGCTCTCTTGATAGACAAATGTATTAATTTGTTTTATTCCAACGATTGATAGTATATCCTCTCCAAACGTGTATATTATGCCCAATAATATAATGTATGATTTATTCAGTGTTGTATTTTGATAACAATTATTTAGATAGCCTGGATATTCAAAGTCAGAATATTAAGGTATAATTTGTTAGCTAATTTACGTTTATAAATATTTCAATAATAAAGTGTGTAAAGTGTAATGGGGATAATCTTAAATTTCAATTAATAAATTTGTTTGTAAATTTTAAAATTAAGACAAAAGTCTTATTCTGATATTAATTACTTTTAACTAAACCTTAAGTGTAAATAAAAGCTTTGTTTATTATTTAAAACTGTGTCTCTAGTTGTTCTTATATATATTCGAATTCTAGTTTCTATCTCTCCATATTTCATACATCTATTACAAAAATTAAATATATTATTTTATGGTTTTGATATTAAATATGCTAAGATCTGATAATATTGTTTCCTAGATCCAAACATTACATGAGATATTTTACCACGTGATAAACTTATAAGAGTGTTGCCTAGGTAAAGTATTATTTGGATGATGATATGAGATTAAAAGATACCCTATCTCCTTCACTATCTAATCGTTAGCCCAGTAAACATTATTCAATTTATTTCATTATATCTTATTATAATTTAGAGTTATAAATTACTGGCCAATATAGTTCTTAGTCTAACTGTGTTATAGATTCCCTGAGATCTAGTTTTGTGTTCCTAGATCAACATTGATTCAGCTATTTAAATTAAGATGTGCTGAACAATAGAGTTATTTAGTGTTGTGCTTTTCTATTCTGTCAGAGTTATATTGAGCTATTATAGAGTGTAATTGGATGATGGAAGAGATCAAATTGAAATTATATTTTGTTAGATGGAATAAATAAAACTCTGCTAGCCTGTATCATTTGATTAATTAATAAATAAGGTTTATATTTTATTTGATAGCTTATAGTATTTCTTCCTTCATTTATTTATATTCTCTATATGTTATGAACTTTCTGTAACCTCCCACTGAGTGAAGCTGTAAGATAAACATAAGTAAAAGAGTCTCAACATTAGTTATGAATCAGACAAAATGATAAATCGTTCTATTCATTAATAGAACTGGCGCCCTGGGCATTTGCTCATATAATGTACATGAGTGGTGATATGTGAGAAGGTTATAATATATATATGACATACTTTGCATGTTCATCATGCATGATTTTGATTATAAATATACCACCATTTCACATTTATCAAAATCTCTATCGTGAACTGTGGTTTGAGAGTATCCTTTGTACTCAACAAAACATCATTAAGTATTAAAATTACATTGGTGGAATTCCTTTCTAATTAATATTATATATGAATACTGTGCTAGTAAATTAAATAGTTCATAAATTTTAATATATCATAATATTAACAGGCAGTAAATTGCAAGATTTTGCGATTGTTAATAGATAGAATAAAGTTAATGGATGTAATGGAAGATCTCCACATTCTAATTTGAAGATGCTTTAGATTGGCCAAAGAATTAAATTTAGTGTACAAAAATAAGATGGCTGCTCTTATCTTTTTAAAGTCTCTATTTTAGGTTTTGGTTTGAGAGTATTTTTCATATTCAACAAAACATCATTGAAGTATTAAAATAACATTACAGTGTATATGTATAAGGTGTAAATCCCTTCTGATTAAAATTACAAATTAATACTAATATATTCCTGTCATAGAATTAAATACCATTTACAACAATAAAAAAAAAAGTTTCAATATATATATATGCCAAAGAATTTTTTTTTTTACTAAATGAAAGACTGGATTTAAATAAGTTATGAAATATTCATTAATTTAATTTATTAATTTGTTTTAAGCATTTAATTTAGTTTGAGAATATATCTGTTAAGACCTTCTATTCCAATGACAAGATTTTATTAAAAAATAGTAAAATTACAAATCTATATTTAGAGTATAATTAACTTGCTAAGTATTATTATTATAATAATAATAATAGTAATAATAATAATAATAATAATAATAATAATAATAATAATAATAAGAAGAAGAAGAAGAAGAAGGAAGAAGAAGAAGAAGAAGAAGAAGAAGAAGAAGAAGAAGAAGAAGAAGAAGAAGAAGAAGAAGAAGAAGAAGAAGAGAAGAAGAAGAAGAAGAAGAAGAAGAAGAAGAAGAAGAAGAAGAAGAAGAAGAAGAAGAAGAAGAAGAAGAAGAAGAAGAAGAAGAAGAAGAAGAAGAAGAAGAAGAAGAAGAAGAAGAAGAAGAAGAAGAAGAAGAAGAAGAAGAAGAAGAAGAAGAAGAAGAAGAAGAAGAAGAAGAAGAAGAAGAAGAAGAAGAAGAAGAAGAAGAAGAAGAAGAAGAAGAAGAAGAAGAAGAAGAAGAAGAAGAAGAAGAAGAAGAAGAAGAAGAAGAAGAAGAAGAAGAAGAAGAAGAAGAAGAAGAAGAAGAAGAAGAAGAAGAAGAAGAAGAAGAAGAAGAAGAAGAAGAAGAAGAAGAAGAAGAAGAAGAAGAAGAAGAAGAAGAAGAAGAAGAAGAAGAAGAAGAAGAAGAAGAAGAAGAAGAAGATAAGACCCTTTAAAAATTTAATAAAATATACACTCCTAGTGCTCAATTGATTTTATGTTTCTGCACCTACATAATCATAGATATCTGATATAGCTAAATCTTGGCAAGTATTCCATATTTATTTTTTCCCATTGGTTAATGCTGTCCAAACAGATCGAATATTATTTAACTTTTCATTATGGTTAATTTTCAATTTAATTTTAGACAATAATTTAATATTAGGAATTTTGTCATTTAGATTAACATATCAAGCTGTCAAGCAGAGAGCAGTCTGTCATGTCAGAGCTTAACTCTATAAATTTTTTCATCTTTACATTCTTTCTCCTCCATTGAATCAAACATCATAAAGCTTGTAGTCAATACATATCTAAGAATCTTTAACCAATTATCCTATAGGCACAACTTCGATAATAGATTCCATAACATCGATTGAGAAATGAACTAGATTGCCCTTTTCCAAAATTAACCACATTGTCACTAATATTATTAGTGCCGAATATTAGAATACAGTCAGTAATCTTGTGAACTTGTAGAATTTTTTTTTTTTGTCTTCACTAAATTTACAAGCTTAAATCAATCTCAACTCATTAATTATTAATTCACAACTCTTTGAGAACTGTCTTCAAACTATGTGAATTTTTTTTACTATTTTCTTCCACAAATAAATTTTCTGCTGATTAAAAAATATATTTACCATAGCACACAAAATTAGTATACATATGCAGCAGACTAATTAAAAAATAAATTCAAATATGGTAACATAAGTCTTATTCATATTGCTTTATTTTTTCAATATTTATACTTATGCAGATACATTTTTTTTAAACACAGGAATTATTTTATTTGTAGATCACATTATTAAAATAATATATTGTTTTAAATAAATAATTAATAAACTTTTATTTTTCTATAAACATAAAAAAAGCATAAAAATTCTAAGCTCAAATAAAAATATAGTAAACCTATAGTAAAAGTGTAAAAGAAAGGAAAGAAGCATGTAGAGAATATAAGTGTGCTATTAAGAATAAAGAAAGTGAAAAAAATATTAATGCTAAATGGGAAAAGTACTTAGAAAAGAAGAAGTTGGCTAAAATAGATATTTATAGAGAGAGAATGAAATTGAATAGTAAATTGTTGGAGGATATTAATAAAAGTGGAAGAGATGGGAGTTAAAAATTTTGGAATTATAAATTAAAAGGAGAAATGTGGGGGAGAGAGAGTTAATATTACTAGATGATGAGGGAACAGAGTGTAGCTCTAGAGAAGATTTAGAGAGAATCTTAAATAGTTATGTAATGAATATAGAAAAGATGTTAGATGTGAATGATAGAGTGTTAGAAAATATGAAAGAATATAGTAATGGGAATATTAGTTTTTCAGAAAATGAACTAAATGAGGTAGAGAAGAAATTGAAAAGTGGGAAGGCAAGAAGTTTAGATGGATGGGCAGCAGAGATGGTAATGAATTTAGGATATAGGGCAAAAGTAAAGTTATTATCCTGTTTTAATAAAATGGCACAGAATAGAGTTTTCCCAAGTAGTTGGAGTAATACAAGAGTAAGGTTATTGTTTAAAGGAAAGGGTAAGGATCATAGAAAGTTGAATAATTATAGACCGATAGTGGTAACATCAGTTTTATATAAAGTTTTCTCATATATGGTGGCTAGTAAAGTTGTAAAATGGATGTAAGGGAATAATGTAGTGGGGGAAATGCAAGGAGGTTTTAGATTAGATAGGCATATAGGAGATAGTTTATTTGTAGTTACACAACTTATGGATATGAGTAGGAATGCAGGTAAACAGTTATATATGAGTTTTATAGATATAGAGAAGGCATATGATAGAGTAAATAGAAATAGATTATGGATAAGTTTAGCAAATTTGGGAATGGATGAAGCTTTAATAGATATTATTAAGAAATTATATGAAAATAATTATCATATATATCAATTAGATGAATATAGAATCAATTAAAGTTAAAAATGGTGTGGGACTAAGGCAAGGATGCCCTATGTCACCTATTTTGTTTGTGTTGTATTTGAGTGAAATGGAAAGAACAATAGAAAGATTAGGAAGAGGGATAGAGATACTGTTAATAGGTAGTAAGGGAGTATATATTTTGTCAGGTCTTTTTTTGCAGATGATATATTTTTGTGTGCAGAAAAAAGAGAAGATATGGAAGTTATGTTGAGGACATGTGCAAGGGTGGGTAAAGAGGTGGGGATTAAATTTAGTGAAGAAAAAACAAATATAATGATGGTTAATACTGGGGAAAGAGAAGATGTAGAATTTTTATTGGGAGATATTAAGTTAAGTGTGGTGAATAGATATAGTTATTTGGGAATTATTTTAAGTAACCAGAAAAATTATTTGGATGAATGGGAGAAAAAAATTGATAAATGAAGCAAAGAAAAGAAAGGGATTGATAAAGAAATTAACAGTATTTTCATATAATAAATATGATGTAGCTAGAGTTGTATGGAAGGGAGTTGCAGTAGCAGAGTTAACATATGGCAATGATGCATTGTGTGTTAGTAAAGAGATATTAGATTACTTAGAAAAAGTACAAAGTGAAGTAGAATGACATGCATTAGATGCAGATGTGTGGACAGCAAAGGAGGCAATTCAAGAAAAAGTGGGATGGTCATGTTTTTATATGAGAGATGTAAAAAGTAAAATGAAAATGTTTGGTAGGTTGCAGTTTATGGATAATAAAAGAATAGCTAAAATAATATTTAATTGGGTTATGAGTAAAGATCAGGTAACAAGATGGGTGAGAAAGGTAATGCAGTATGCAGAAGATTTGGATAAAGAATTTATATCAGTATATTTGTCCAAAAAGTGGGATGATTGTGTTAGGAGGATTATTGAGTGTTATAGTGGTAAGGAATGGGATAGAAGAATAGATACATTAATAAAAAATAGGGAGTTGGAGAGATGGAGAACTAGTATGGAGAATAAAAAGAGTTTAAATATATATAGAAGTAAATGAAACACTGTGAGCAAGTTAATTTATGATAATAGTAAGGAAAGTAGTTGTTGTTTAAGGCTTGAACATGAACTTTAGCAACAAGGGAATATACACATAAATGGAAAAATATAAATGATTTAGTCTGCAAGTTGTGTAAGGGAGACATAGAAAATATTAGGCATCTGTTAATTCAATGTAAATGATTGGATGCAGAAAGGGTACAAATAATGAAGTTATTGAAGAATAAATATGAACAAACTGATTATACAGAAAGTGGGTTATTGGTTTTTATGCTGGATTTGGGAAAAGATAAGATGGATTTAGATATGAAAACCATGGAGTTGACAAAGATTATATTGTGGAAGTGGGATGGAGCAGATTATGGGAAAACTTAGGGTGGGGAATGGAAAGGGAAGATAAAGTGGCTAACAGGTTTCTCTGGGCATAGTTTCTGAGAGATCCCTGACTCCATATAAGGAGAAGTCTCAGTGCATCACATCACATCACCAGATTAAAAAAATTGTGTGATAGAAAAGATATTATGGTTGTGAATGTGAGGAATTGTTTTATTAGTAAGAAGTTATATAGTGAAGATGGATTTCACTTAAAAAAACCAGAAAGGAAAGTTTTAAGGAGTTTGATTTATACAGAATATAGTTCAAGAAACATATAAAAGAGGGTGGGGGTTAAATTGCAATGTTATTAGAAAGGAAGAATGGACTGGACATAAGAAATAAACAGAAGGTAGCTGATTTGGATATAAATGTAGATGTAGAGAGGATATGGGTCTGATAAATTAATGGTAAGCAAATTATTTATAAATGTAATGGAGAAGAAAGAGTCAAAAGAATTTACAAAAGAGTAGTTAGGAAAAAAGAAATGGTTAAAATTGGATTCTTGAATATACAAGATGGTAGGAGACCAGAAAAGTGGCTAGCAATAGTGGAAACACATCTAAGAGAAAAGAAGAACATATAGTGGAAGACTTGGTATGGTGCATTATAAATAGAAAAAAGAGGGGTGGTGATATAGGAGTTATGTCAAAAAAATATGTAAATATTGTGGGTTTGAAATAAGGTTAGAAAAACAAAAATGTATGGTGGCTATGTTATATATAGCCACTGGAGATAGTCAAACTATAATGGAGTAGAACAGCAGCATATATGAATGCTTAGTTAAGGATATACAGAGTTTAAAAGGAGGGGAAAAAAATAATGGTTATAGGGGGTATGAATGGGCGTATTAAAGAAATTGATGAACTAGATAATAAGAACGGACAACTTTTGAAGAATTTTTGTCAAAGAGTGAATTTGAGCATTGGAAAATTATCAAGAATTTATGAGAGACAATACATATGGTTTAGAAATAATATATGTCACACAATATATTATTTATTAGTAGAGAAAAAGAAAATGAATAATGTACAGAAAATTAAAGTGTTTGATAATGAAGAGAGAGTATGTAATAGTGATTATAATTTCTTTATAACAGAAATGATTAGTTGTGATGGAAAATAGTAATAAAAGTAAAAAGGATAGTGAAAGATGTGGATGGAAAATGAATGATAAGAATAAGTTAGAAGAATATAAAATAAAAGTTGAAGAAACCAGGGAAGAGATGGTTGGTTGTGAATATAAGGACTGGTGTGGTGAAGTAGAAAAATTGGCAAATAGGGTCTTATGTAAGAATATTCAAAAGATAAAGGTAATAGAAAAGTGAAAGTTAGTATAAAAGTGTAAAAGAGAGAGGAAAAGTATGCAAAGAATATAAGTATGCTATTAAGAACTAAGAAAGTTAAAAGATGTTAATATTAAATGGGAAAAGTATTTTAAAAAAGGAGTTGGCTAAAATAGAAAATTATATATATATATAGAAAGAATGAAATTAAATAGCAAATTGTTGAAGGATATTAATAAAAAGTGGAAGAGATGGGAGTAACAAAATTTGGAATACATTAAAAGAAGGAATGTAGGGGAGACATAATATTACTAAATGATGAGAAAAAAGAGTGTAGTTCTAAAGAAGAATTAGAGTCACTCTTAAATAATTATGTAATAGATATAGAAAAGATGTTAGATATGAAAGACAGAATAAATTACTTATTAATGAAAATATAAGATTTACAGAAAATGAATTGAATAAGAGCAGGGAAGAAGTTGAAAAATGGGAATGCAGGGGATTTTGATAGATGGGCATCAGAGATGGTGATGAAATTTGGGAAATAGGGCAAAATTAAATCTATTTTCATGCTTTAATAAGATGGCCCAGATGACAGAATTCCCAGATATCTGGAATAATACAAGAGTGATGTTATTATTTGAAGGAAAGATTAAAGACCATAGAAAGATATACAATTATAGCCCAGTAGCTGTAATGCTGGTGTTGTATAAAAATTTTGCACATATGATGGTTGGAAAAGTGGCAATATAGATGGAAGAAATTAATATAGTGGTAGAAATACAAGGAGGTTTTAAATGGGTAGACATATAGGTGATAATTTATTTGTAGTTACACAACTTATGAATACAGATAGACAATTATATATAGTCTTTACAAATATAAAAAAGACATATGATAGAGTGAACTGAAATAGATTATGGGTAAGTTTAGTAAATTTGCAAATGAATGGGACTTTAATGGATCTTATTAACAAATTGTATGGAAATAATTATTACACATATCAATTAGAAAATGTAGAATCAGAATTAAAAATGAAATGGGACTAAGGCAAGGACACTGAATATCACCTATTTTGTTTTATTATATTTGAGAGAAATGGAAAGGGCAATAAAAAGATTAGGAAGAGGGATATAGATATCATTCATAGATGGCAAGTGAGTATATACATTATCAGGTCTTTTATTTGCTGATGATATTTTCTTATGCACAGAAAGTAGGAAAGATATGAAAGTTGTGCTGAAGACTTGTGCAGGGGTAGGTAAAGAAATGGGGGATCAAATTTAGTAAAGAAAAATCAAAAGTAATGATGGCAAATGCTGGGAAAATAGAAATGAAAGAATTTTTCTTAGGGGATATAAAGTTAAGTGGGGTAAATAGGCACAGCTGTTTGGGAATTGTCTTAAATTAATCAGAGTAATTGCTTGGAGGAATGTGCAAAAAAAGATAAATGAAGCAAAGAAAAGAAAGGAATGGATAAAGTAATAAAATGTTTTCATATTATAAATATGATGTAGCAAGAATTGTATGAAAGGGAGTGGCAATAGCAGGATTAGCCTATGGTAATGATATGTTATGTGTTAGCAAAAGGGTTTTAGATTACTTAGAAAAAGTATAAAGAGAAATAGAAAGACATACATAAGACGAAGATGTGTGGACAGCAAAAGAGGTAATTCAAAGAGAAATGGGATGGTCAAGTTTTTATATGGGTGATGCAAAATGAAAATGTTTGGTAGATTGCAACTTATGGATAGTAAGAGAATAGTCAAAATAGTATTTAATTGTGTAAGAAATAAAAGAAAGGCAACAAGATGGGTGAGAAAGATAGTACAATATGCAGAAGATTTGGATAAAGAATTTATGTCAATATTCTTGTGCATAGGGTGAGTTGATTGTGTTAGGAGAATTGTTGAGTATTATTGTGACAAAGAGTGGGGTAGGAGAATAGCTGTATTAATAAAAAATAGGTAGCTGGAGAGATGGAGAACTAGTATGTAAAATAAAAAGAGCTTAAATATAGAGAGAAATAAACAGAATATTGGGTATAAGTTAATTTATGATAATTAGCAAGGAAAGTTGTTTATTATTTAAGGCTCAAGCAGTATCATTTGCAACAAGGAAATATACACTTAAATGGAGAAACATGGGTGATTTAGTCTGCAGATTATGTAAAAAAGGCATGGAAAATATTAAGCATTTGCTAATAGAATGTAAATGCTTACAAGCAGAAGAGAACAAATAATAAGATGTGGGAAAATAAATATAGACCAAATAATTGTACAGAAAGTTGGTTATTGATCTTTATATTGGAAAAAGATAAGGGAGATCTAGACACAAAGGCCATGGAGTGGACAAAGATGATGATGTGGACATGGGATAGAGCATGGTAAAAAAGAATATGGAAAAAACATAGGGTGAACAATGGAAAAGGAAGGTAAGGTGATTAACAGGTTATTCTTAAATATATTTGCTGAGTGATTCCTGACTTCGATAGAGGAGTAACCATATCACATCACCAAAATAATATTTAATTGCGTTACCAGTAAATAACAGGCCAAAAGATTGGTGACATATATAGTATGGTATGCAAAAGATTTGAATAAAGACTTTATGTCAGTATACTTGTACAAAAAAAAGGATGATTGTGTTAGGAGAATTGTTGAGTGTTTTAGTAGCAAAGAATGGGATAGAAGAATAGATGCGTTAATAAAAATAGGTTGTTGGACAAATGGTAAACTAGTATAGAAAGTAAATAGAGTTTAAATATATGTAGAAGTAAACAGAATATTGGGTAGGAGTTAATTTACGATAATAGCAAGGAAAGTACTTTACTGCTCAACAGAATTTTTAGCAACAAGGAAATATGCACATAAATGAAGAAATGTGTTGATTTAGTTTGCATGTTATGTAAATAAGGCATAGAAAATATTAGATGTCTATTAATTGAATGTAAATGCCTACAAGCAAAAACAGTACAAATAATGAAGTTGTGGGAGAATAAATATAAACAAAGTGATTATTATGATAAAGGAGAAGCCATAGTGCATCATATCAAAGGAAGTAACTAATCTATAAAAAATAAATGTTATAGCAACTTAATTAGCAAAGAAATTTTGCATTTATGATAAGAAGTATATTAAATAAATAAAATTATTAAAATAATATACTTAATAACAAAGAAATACAAAATGAATGGGTTTTGTTTCATATTTTATAAATGAAACTCATTTATGATAAGAAATTAAATAAGAGCATAAAAACAACTGTTTTAACAAGCATATCAGTAGACAAAGTGAACCATGAGAATGTAAATGTCAACAAGAAATACATTACATAAAGTAAAATGCTAAAACCAATTTAATTATGGAAAAAATTATATTGACTAAAAACTTTGACATTAGTTTATATTTTAGCAAGCAAAAGTAATCTCTAAAACTGGAACTTATTAATAACTTGTGTTAAAAATATTTTTAATAACATTCAAAAATAAAAATATTGATTTATATTTTGTCTGAAAATGTTCCAACATAAGTGATTAAGAGGTGACTGAAAATTTTACTTTAAAATTTGCATTAGATCTCAATCCATGAATGTTCAATGGAATGACAGAATTTCCTTGCATGTATTTTCATTGATCATTTTTCAGAGTATATCTCTTAACCAGACACTCATTCTCTTTCAATAACTATAAATAGAGTAATTATATTCGATTGTGATACATGAAGTAGCAACAATCAGATCTATGCTTTAAATTAAGTATCCAGAACCCATTTTCTTAAGTCCATGGTTTCTGATGTTGATAACTTATTGTGGTCTTCTGATGAAGAGACTGCAACATTTTTCTGAGTTTTGGCATGATTATATTTATGATAACTAGCAAATATGGCTTTGTCTATTTAAACAAAAAGTGCTTTTATCTTTGCATCTAACCTCTTCCTTGGTCTAAAGTTGTAGATGAACAATCTTCTCCATGCATGGTAAAGTCTTATAGTCATTGTTGTTGGAATGTATAGAATGAAACATATACATGTTTTTTATAACACTGATGATCATGTTATGTGTACTTTTCCATTGAAATCATATAATGAAACCACCTATTTCTAGTTCTAACATTGTCAGATTGGTTGACTTCCTTTTCATAGACACAGTAAATTAGGAATAAACTATCTTTTCTTAATGTGGCAGAACTGCAATGTCTGTAATAAGCTTCTTATTCATTCAATCATTAAAATGATTGTGTTGAGACAAAAATATGAACAAAATCCTTTCATCAATATTTTTAACAGAAATATCACAATTGAAGACAAATAGTAATTGTTGAAAGAAAATTGGTGAATCTATATCAGCTATTTGATTATTATCAAGTATTGACATAAATTTTCAATATTATAGTAATATCATTCAGTGCTATAGTATAAAAATAGGAAAACATAAGACATGAAACTGCTTGAATTTTAAGAAATTATGTTCTCACTTGTGCACATATTGTCTGTGACTTGTAAAGTTTCAATTTTTTGGGGATTGCTAACAATATTTTCTTATGTATTATTTTTGATTTGCTGTGTTTTCTAAAACATTATTTTCATACTTTCATTTAACTTCTCATCTTAGATTACTTTCAGTGTAAAACATGAAGCAAAATCTAATTATTTTGATTTGCTTTGATTCCTAAATAAATTAATTCCATACTTTTATTTAATACAATTCTTACTATAATTTCAACATTAATTATATACATTTTACTCTTTTGCTAAATATATTTTTATGCATTTATTTAATAAACATCTTGCCATAAATTAAGTAATAAATATGTAAATTTATTTTTTATTAATTAGTTTTTTTTTCAGTCACTGAATATGTCCTATGTAGTATAATTTGGCGGATAAATCACACATTATCAAAGCATCAAAAATTGCAAAAACCTTGATTATAGACTATTAGATGATAAATCATGAGCTTTCAAGCCACTTCCCATGAATGACAAAATTGATGCATGCACGACTCATTTTTAAATTCATTGTTATAAAAGCAGTTAATAAAAACACATCCTGCATTAGAGTGAAGTTTGAAAAAGAAACAATATATAACCTAATGGGGAACTGTTTTACAGTATAAATTAAGAGCAAAATGGATTGACAACTTAGTAATTTTTATGGTACAGAAAAGACTATTTTGTTCTTTTAAACAACAATATTTGACTTTCCCTTTTACTATAATCAGATTTTTTATTATTAGTTACATCAAAATAAAATCTATATTGAAATTTCACAAATTCAACTTATTAATAGCTATTTAAAACAATAATGTTAAATAACTGTAATAATTTTGATCAATCTATTAAAAAGTGGTATAGCTTTATATCTTTCCTTCAGTTCCAAATTCCAAAATTTGAGCAATACACTTTTATTATAGTCTGCATTGAAATGTAATCTAATTCATTTTTCAAATGTACAGTATATAAATATAAAACTTTGTATATAGTTTTTCCATGATTTGTTAGCTTTTATAGCATCCATTGATCTATCTTTTTAAGCATTGGCTTTCAATACAGCTGATTCTCACATATTTTATTATTTTTTAAATATGATTTTTTTTTCTACAGAACAGGCTTTTTTCATATCTGCAATTTTATATGTAATGTAGAGGCGGTTTGAATTCAGACTTTCACACAACCCTTAACCATCCATGCTATCTTATACCACTGATACACTTGATCACACACATGTCGAAAAGATAAATAATCACCAATATCAATATTTTGTGCTAAAACAGCACTCATCAGTCGGTCAAGATTATCATCTCCACACATATATACAATCAATGTTCAGCTTATATTAAGATAGCTAATCTTCATACTTTATGGTTATGCTTCAAACTACTCCACCCCACAACTCTTCAGCCGCACATTTCATTGAAAATCTAATGATGGAATGCTCAAAGTCTACCTTAGTGCCAACCTCCTCATTCTACCCATGTTGATCACAAGTCAGTCTGATCCCCCAAGTACAGGACATAGACCATTTACATACTTTCTTTTTTAGTAAATGTGAACTTCTTAAATACAGTAATCTTGAAACCTCAGCAGTTCTGGAAATAGATGATTTGACCAACTGGGTGCAAATACTTTATTGTTTAAAACTCAGAATGTATTTTTCTCACAAACATAAAATTTTATATAACAAGAAGTATTTGATGTTTTCTTAAAAATCTTACTATAATAGGAAAAAATGTTATTTTAATATATATATATATTTTATATTTGTGATCCAATCATAGAATTAAACTTGGTTGGAGTGCTTTTGGTAGTCATAACTTGATATTAAAAGGAAATATGCATATGTGGTTGAAAAGGAAGGTTTTTAATAAATTTGTTTTACCAGATCTTACTTATGGATCTGAGACTTGGATACTTAAGAGAAGAGCAATACAGAGACTTCAGACCACTCAAAGAAGTATGGAGAGATGTATGTTTGGAGTAAGAAGAAGAGATCAAAAATGCAATATATGGGTAAGAGAACAAACAGGTGTTACTGACCTCATTGAAAAAATTAAAAGACTGAAGTGGAGTTGGGCTGGACATATTACTAGAAGAGATGATAATAGATTGACAATTGAAATCTTAAACTGGATTCCAAGAGATTGTAAAAGACCCAGAAAGAGATCACATGTGAGATTGATGGATGAAATAAGAAAGTATGCAGGGGTGATGTGGAGAATAGAAGCTAAAGATTGGAGAAGATGGATTAAACTTGGAGAGATTTATATCCTTTAGTGGATTGATAATGATGATCTATGATCCATGATGTCAAAGGTATGATTTTTTTCTTATTAGAAAATCTAAGGTTATAGTTAGCTAAATTTAAATGTTTATTCATTAAATGGTTTAATCCTTATTGCGACTTTTTAAGCAGCCAAACTCTATGGATTATAAAAAAGTCTCTTATTTTATTAATGATCATCATGATAAATAATTTTTGATGAGTTTATCACTCATATGTTTGGGATAGTACTCTTCTATAGAATACCTATATTATTTATTATAACCTAGATCCGTGAATTAACACTCTTCTTTCCTACCCAGAATATTTTGGGACTTGTATGTTTCAGGTAAGATTAGTTAGACACTATTTGATGAATTCATAATGGATGCCTATGGTTAGGACAACTGCCTAAAGTAATTAAAACATAATTCTATAATAAATCAATTATCTGAAAAAAAGTTTTTATATTTTAACAACTCCTATAAAGGGTGTCTTTTTGTCTATCTATCATTGTTAGCAATTGTACTGAACTATTTGAAGCAGAATTTGGCGCGTAAGTATATCTATGTGAAAAAATCCATTAATAATAATGAATCACAATTATAAAACTAATTCAAAAAACAATCACTCCATTAATAATAAATTATTAATATATATATATTTGTAATAACAAGTTATTTCAACCACACATTTCAAATTAATTTCAATTTTTCACGGAGTTAGTTAATCGAAAGACTTGTTTTACAACTTACCTGACTCTCCCAATAAAATAAATATTTAATTATACATTAAGAAATAATTGCCTAAGGCTATTATTATATTTTTTATTCTCGTAAAGTGTCTACCACCTGAAAGGATAAATAAAGTGATAGAAATAAAATTAGAGAGAAAAATTTTTTATTAATTATATTATTTCTTATTTGCGTTCTTTTTTAATTTTTTTTTTACTTTAAGTAGATTATATTTAAATACAAATATAGTATATATATATTTAATCTAGATGTAATTAGAGGGTATTTCAATTCAGACTTTCAAGCTACCTTTAGTCATCCACTCAATCTCATACAACAAATACATATGACCACATACGTGTAGAAAAGATAAATGATCTTTAATAGAGTATTATGCTGAACCAGCACACATTAGTTGGTCCGGATCATCATCTCCCATGCATATATATATAATCTGTGTTCAGTTTATATTAAGATAAAAAAATCTTCAAATTTTAATGAACAGGCTTCAATCTTCTCCACTCTCCAGCTCTTCAGCCGTCCATATCATTGAAAATCTAACAATGGCAGGTTCAAATCCCTTGTTTGCGGGGGGGGGGGTTGTACCATACCCATGTTGACCGTAAGTCATTCTAATCCCTCATTAAGTAGACTAATTTTCCAGTGAATTTTAAAATATTGTAAACATTTATGAGACTAAATTTTTAATGAATATTTATTATGGGTTGGTTGTTTCAATATTGGAAATAAATTCATATATATTAAGACTTTAACTTTTAAGCAATTTTTTTTGTTGTTTTACAAAATAATTATATATATTAATATTATATTTTTATCCGACTGTGCTTGCACAGCATAACAGCTTCCATATTTTAACAATGTGCCGTCAAATCATGAATAATTTTCAATAAACGTTCCTTAATTTTCGAACAATTATCTTATTTGTGGTAACCGCGCACCTTAATATATTTGTGTGCTTATTTCATAATGCACCTACGATATGTTTCTTTGATACCGGATTGTTTCTGTTTATGTACTGTTATATATGTGTATGACACAAATATACATTCTCAATGATTTGATGTCTATTTTCTTAAAAATGTAATTGTAAATGTTTAATAAATATTTTTTATTATTTTTGTAGTTTTTAATATCTTGACCTTCATTTTATATATATTATTCACTGAATTTTTTATCTAGGAGACATATACACATATGTAACAACCATTCACAAAATGAATAGAATTATTACAACTCCAAAGAAATAAAAACAAACTGCTTTAAAAATGAGTTTTGCAATGACCATACAATCTAATCTGTGAAAGACAAATATGTGCACATAGAAAACAAATTGGCCTATTTTTTTGTTGATTTCATATTTTGCATGCTTTTTTAATTTCTTAGCAGAAAACTTTTTTTTTCTGAAATACTTCAACACCATGTCTAATTGTAGCTTTCTGTTGTATTCTATTTTCTGCCATATCTTCCCAATGAGAACAATTGACATTGGACATTTTTAGAATGTGTTTAATATAATCCTTATAACATAGACTAGATCCACTTCTTCCATGTTAAACATGCTCAAATTCATCATAAAATAAGATAGTGCATTGTTCATTAGTTTTACATGTTCCATACAACAATGATGAAAGTTACAACAGGGGATTCCATAATATCAAATTCAGCAAGTTGAAAAACATATTAACTGTTTTTATAATCTTGTCATTGAATTTTAAAACTTTTATGGGCATCCCTAAAGAACCTTTTCTAATGTCTTTATATTGCATTGGTATAGTGTCCAAATCTCAGTTTCATACAATAAATTAGGTAGAATATCAGTTCTATAAATAGCTAACTTAGTTACAGTTGTTATTTCTCTGAGAAGAAATACCCTATTTTATAACTTGTTAAAAGCAGCCAATTGGAATCTATGTTATATTTCAACATCTATGATAAAATCTTTGAGAATACATATCTGTATATATAAAAATATATTATTTTATTGAGAAACAATAGCCTGGCCACAAAATTTTGCAAATGACAAATTATATATTTAGCAAAATATTTGTTGTTTAAATTAAGAATTTACTGCAAATGTAAGTATTTCAATTACATTATGCACTAACTTGCATTGACTTATTCTAATATTGTATTTATAAGAGTGAAAATTGATTTAAATATTTAAAATAAATTTTCTGAAGAAGACTCATTCAGTTGAAGTACATTGTGAAGGCAAATTGCAAGTTTATATTTAGGTCTTTGGAAGATTGTGAAAAAAATTATGAAGATTTTAAGTTACTTTTATGCTTATTCATTGTGCACATATTTAACAAACCCAAATGTATGGTTGCATAAAAAATTGTTGAATATATATATATTTCACTTGATGGTATTTCTTTTATATATATATAATTATAATTGAAATAATATTTTTAATGGTTTACAAACAATTACAAACATTCCTTAAATCCGCAGAAGTTCTTTCGGTTACTTTCTAACCTGCCTCAACTGCCATTAAATTCAAAAAACCAAAATCAGAAACAAACATCATCAATTAAAATTCCACGAATCTCGTATTTTAATGTTAGAAGCTTGTCGATTTATTAAATGCATTTTATTACTGTTTATAAAAATTGCCTCTTTAATTTTTCTTTTACTATGGTTTCTCTCTTCATGAAGAATTTTCACATTTTCAAAATTAAATTTAAATTTATATTTACATGTTTTTTCGTGATCAAAGAAAACTGAAGGAGATATTAAATCACCATTATTTTTATTTTTTACATGCTTATATAACAATTCATGTTCCTTCAATCTTTTCTCAATTCTGCACCTAGATTCATAGTTGAATTAAGTCAATGGAGTGGATATATTGATGTAGGTAGTAGATGTAGTATGAGATCTGATACAGGCAGGATTACATATATACACCACACACCTTCTGTTTACCTATGGATGGGTTTGTAAGTCGGCAAAGAACCGCAATCCATTCCTATGGAGTTTTTTGTTTATTGTTCTACTCGCCAATAGATGTAGCATTCCTGTTGGTGGAGAGACGATGTCTTCTCTAACTCTATTTACTGTTCAGATATACATTTCTGACAGTATAGTGTTTTGTGTTGTCATATTTTCATGCTAAATTTGAGATATGACATTATTATTTTTTAAATCTAGGTGCAGTATTGAGATAAGATTGAAGGAACATGAATTGTTATATAAGCATGTAAAAAATAAAAATAATGGTGATTTAATATCTCCTTCAGTTTTCTTTGATCATGAAAAAACATGTAAATATAAATTTAAATTTAATTTTGAAAATTCTTCATGAAGAGAGAAACCATAGTAAAAGAAAAATTAAAGAGGCAATTTTTATAAACAGGAATAAAATGCATTTAATAAATTGACAAGCTTCTAACATTAAAATATGAGATTCATGGAATTTGAATTGATGACGTTTGCTTCCGCTTTTGGTTTTTGAATTTAATGGCAGTTGAGGCAGGTTAGAAAGTAACCAAAAGTACTTCTGCAGATTTAGGATTGGTAATTGTTTGTAAACCGTTAAAAATATTATTTCAATTATAATTACAATATTGTTTTTAATTAACAGATATTTTATTTATTTTATATATATATATAATCTCTAAATATAGGTAATATTGAATATGGGTTAATAATTTTGTATTCAATAAATAATTGTTAAGGTTTGGCTTTTTTAATTAATTTAATATTTAAATATTTTAAACATTCCATTATTTAAAACAATAATATGGATTATTTATATTAATGAAAGATATTATTGTTATATTATTTTTTAATGAAAATGATCCTGATGGTTGTCCACCATAGAACAGCCACATGAAGAAGATTATTTTACAATTTATATGATAATAAATTAGCAAAATGTTTTTAACATCTGCAATCAAAAAAGCTTTATTTTCTTTATATGAATTAATTTATTTTTTCTTGAAAACAGCTGAGTGCAATTTTAGTGTGATCCATCAAAATCATAGCACTCACCAATTGGTTAAATGTGCTGTCCTATTTGAAAGCTATAATTCTGATGGACCATACTAAAAGTATACTCAGCTGCTTCTAAAAAAAAAAAGGAAACTAATTCACAAGATCTATGATTTTGGTGGACCATAACAAAATTGTGATCAGCTGTTTCTAAGAGAAAAAAAACTAGTTCATATAAAGAAAATAAAACCTTTTCAGTTGCAAACATTAAAAAAATTATTACAAATACAAATGAAAAGAAAAAAAGTAATTTATATGAACTAAATTTGTATCTCTATGCTTTCTGTATGAGGTAAATGTAATAGAGATTACAAGTTGTCCTTGGGCAACACCATGTTCAGGTAAACTTTATTGTCAATTCAAAAAAAGTTTAGTGACAACATGAATCCTACATTCTCATGACATGTGTGCCATATTCATTTTCACTACAGATGCTAGATCAAGAGAAAGTCATTGAGTGTAATTAGTAATGTGTGACCTACCTAAAATATGTGCATATGTTGACATTTAGAGATTATTCTGGAGCAATTCTTGGTTTAAATAATGAAATATAATTTCCAGCAGCATCTACTGACAAAGATTTGGTTCATGTACAATCAGAAAAAGCATCACTTATAAACTAATGCTTGATCAAAGATGTGGCTTTAATAGCCTCAATCATCTGCTGCCATCTACATTATTCTGGTTCCAAATAGAAAATTCATTCAGCACATAAAAAAGTACCAACAGCAGAAGAAATAGTAAAAAAGTAAATCAGAATTTGTTATTGCTGCTACCAACTAGAAGTCATAGAAACAGTTGCTGCAAATCATTTGAAATGTATGCATTTATTAAAGTCATAGATCAAGTTGCTAGAATCAGTTTTAAAAAGAACTAAAAAGATGCCCCTGATTTTTCCTGGTAGTTAATGAGATTTGCCAAAAATATATATAAAGAAAAACAATAGTTAGATCAACAAGCATTAAGAACCTTGGAACAGTAACTATCATGGAAGATGGTTAAGAGTTCTAACATCAGTTTAACCACTTTCAGAGATATTTAACATCATCACAAAACAGTAATAAAGCTTTTAAAAAAGATGATATATATTAGGCTAAAGAACAACCATCTGTAGTCAGAGTATGAGCAGACCAAGAAAGAATTAATAAATCACAGGCGCCCATGCTGTTATCAACGATGAAAGTAATATAACAAATTGTTAAGCTCTTCAAAAAAAGATAAAAACTATCAACTTATTGAAAAAATTGTATGATAGACATCAATTTAACTAGATATAAATTTTAACTTTTTCTCTGATAAATTAATGATTGAAATAATACGTTTTGATTTTTTGTTTTCATTCACTTATATATTTATGTAATATATAATCATTTAAAATTATATATGTATGTAAAGTTCTCTGGAAAAACCTGACTCATTGTTAGCTGTTGTTTGCTAACTTTTACTATAATTTGTTTTTGCATTTGAATATGTATATAAACAGTAGCGCGCGAAAGCAGAACAAGGAAGGAAAAGCGTAAAATCCTACTAACCGGTTGTTGTCTCGCCTTATGAGTAGTATATTTTATTTTCAGTTCCTTTACAGGAGGATTCTGGAGAGGTCTTGCTATACAATGGGATATTCTATTTTTATCTATATATGTACAATGATAAACAAATTCTAATTTGATATTATTGTTTATATGCAAATTTTCTGTTAAAAAACTATTTAATAATTATTGTACGTAGAAACGTAATATAATAACACGTCATCAATAAATAAATGGAACAAATTTCCTGAGTAAGAAATTAATGTAATGGCAAAAATGTCATTTTTTTACGCAAGTTTTTATACTATATTTAAATGATAAATTTAAATTATTTTAATTCCTCTTATATGTATGTAAATATAGGGAATTTGAACTCAGACTTTTAAGCACCTTTCAACTATCCACACTATCTCATACCACCGATGCACATGACCACACGCATGTAGAAAAGATAAATATTAATCAATATACGTATTTCGTGCTGAACCAACATTTATCAGATGGTCCAGATCCACGCATATATATAATCAGCGCTCAGTTTATATTAAGATAGCAAATCTTCATACTTTAATGGACAGGCTTCAATTTACTCCAAGCTTCAACTCTTCATCCATCCATACCACTGAAAATCTGCTGATGATAGACTGCTCAAATTCCATGCTGATGCCAATATTATTGTTATGCCCGTGTTGAATTGCGGTCAACATGGGCATAACAATAATATTGGCATCAGCATGGAATTTGGGCATTTCATTATCGGATTTTCAATGATATGGATGGCTAAAAAGTTGGAGATTGGAGTAGATTGATGTCCATTAAAGTATGAAGTTTTTTTATCTTAATACAAACTGAGCACTGATATTATATATGTGTGTGGGAGATGATGATCTGGACCAACTGATGAGTGTTGGTTCAGTACGATTATATTAGTGATTATTTATATTTTCTACATGTGTGTGGTCATGTGTATCAGTGGTATACTATAGTGTGGATAGTTGAAGGGTGCTTGAAAGTCTGTGTTTAAATCCCCTATATACAATTAAGCTCCATGTATATGAAGAATGCCTGTATTTCAAATATTATATGTAAGTTTTTCGCCTAAAATCAGAATTAGAAAATAATTAAAAAAAAAAAAAAATCAGAATTAGAAATCTAAGCTAATTAAATGGTTATTATTATGAATAATTATTATAATTAATTTTAATCTCTCTCTCTCTCTCTGTCACACACACACACATATATATATACACACCTTAGTACAGTAATAGAATAACTGACGCAGGAGGCTGAGGCTCATGGATCATGCCCAACTGTCACTGTCGGCTCTCGAACTTTTTATGAATTCCATAATAATAATAATAATAATAATAATAATAATAATAAATTCCATAATAATAATAATAATAATAATAATAATACAAAAGCCATTTGGTTGCTTATTTATTTATATACAACAAATAAAACATTTACATTGTTATAATACTGTATATTCCAAATATATATATATATTAATTTGAAGATTTTCAAATAAATGTTATACGCGGAGGAGAGGGAATTAGTGTTATTACATACATTGTACTGTATTGTATTTTCTATACTACATATGTGTCTGTGAAAAAAATCCTTGACTTTCTTTTTGATAATTAACTCTCTTAGACGATATAATATGCATTGTGAAAAAAAAAAGGTGAGAGTTATTAAATCAATATTTTATATTTGATCGTTTCTGTTACTATAATAAAGTAAGAACATCACATGATCACATTTCCTACACTAGCACATTAATTGTTGATAAACAGAGCAAAACTCTCCATACAGTATTGCCACCTGTGCTAAACAGAGTAATCAATGGATGCCAGAAGGCTTGTGCATAAAATCCCTATCTAATGCCTACTCATCCAATATCCTCAGACTAGTTTCTGGCTTGTGGCCTTCGTCAGTGAGGAGCTTTGGATCTGAGAGCACTGCATCTAGATCTTAGGATCTAATGCAACCCTCTAGCAACCACCTTTTATCTCTACTTAACTACAAAACTATGAGAATGAAATTGAAAACATAAAAAATATTTTCAATCTAAGCTCAATAGCTTATATAGTCATATGGGTCTGAACTCAGTTCAGCACCCATACATTTTGGTGTCTTTGGCTCTTTTACAACCATAGCCACCACTATCCTATTAGGCAGGATTGGTGTTAAACCATTAAGCATCACATGATCACATTTCCTATACTAGCACATTAATTGTTGATAAACAGAGCAAAACTCTCCATACAGTATTGCCACCTGTGCTAAACAGAGTAATCAATGGATGCCAGAAGGCTTGTGCATAAAATCCCTATCTAATGCCTACTCATCCAATATCCTCAGACTAGTTTCTGGCTTGTGGCCTTCGTCAGTGAGGAGCTTTGGATCTGAGAGCACTGCATCTAGATCTTAGGATCTAATGCAACCCTCTAGCAACCACCTTTTATCTCTACTTAACTACAAAACTATGAGAATGAAATTGAAAATATAAAAAATATTTTCAATCTAAGCTCAATAGCTTATATAGTCATATGGGTCTGAACTCAGTTCAGCACCCATACATTTTGGTGTCTTTGGCTCTTTTACAACCATAGCCAAAGACACCAAAATGTATGGGTGCTGAACTGAGTTCAGACCCATATGACTATATAAGCTATTGAGCTTAGATTGAAAATATTTTTTATGTTTTCAATTTCATTCTCATAGTTTTGTAGTTAAGTAGAGATAAAAGGTGGTTTCTAGAGAGTTGCATTAGATCCTAAGATCTAGATGCAGTGCTCTCAGATCCAAAGCTCCTCACTGACGAAGGCCACAAGCCAGAAACTAGTCTGAGGATATTGGATGAGTAGGCATTAGATAGGGATTTTATGCACAAGCCTTCTGGCATCCATTGATTACTCTGTTTAGCACAGGTGGCAATACTGTATGGAGAGTTTTGCTCTGTTTAAAGTAAGAACACTTTTTTTTCCATTTCTGTACTCCTTGTAGACTTTAGTAATCTTGGTTATCAAATGATAGTGCAACATTAATCCCATCCTTTTCTAAATCCTGCGTATCTGAGAATATTAAATAATTACAAATTAATACAATAGCATATAATCAATATATATTATATGAAAATCCAAATTAATAATATTCATCCGGGTTTGCATATATAATTTGTTTTCGAAGCAATAGGATAGAAATACGATTAAGCTATTCAGTGCACTTTTCAAAATAGGATTTATTTTTGAGCTTATATATATATATATGTATATGTAGGTGTGCGTGTAATAAAACCTCAAACGAAGATCAATCTAATTTTATTAGTTACTAAAAAATTCAGAATAGATGGTTTTTAAAGCTCTATTAGTGGTCATAAATATAAATCTCATCTTTTTATTTACAAATCAATAATATATATGTGTGCGTGTGTGTAAAATTCACTTTTTTAATATACTGTATAAAAAAATTTTAAATATATATATATATAATATTAGTTACATATTATTATATAATAATATTTGTCAGAGTGAATGCATTACTAAGATGATCACATAGTATTATGATTTATGAATATATGGTTTTGGATCTAACATAGATTAGGAAAGGGTCTTATATGATTGAGAGTCATTTTCACCTACTTAAGGACTACCTGAAATAAAATCTTAGTGATTTGAAATTGTACTATTATTAATTTGTATTTTTCTAAATAGATGTTACGTTTTAGATGTTGTAACACATTGTTAATTATTATGCATAGATTATTGTAAAAAAGGAAAGATATTGTTTGAGAATTGGTGTGATTAAACTTTTCTTATCTTGAAATAAATGAAAAATCTTATAGACATAAAAACTTAAGTTTTAAATAAAGAATGAACTTTGATACCTAACATAGCTAATGAGTTGGTGACTTCAGCAATGATGATGCTTGTGTTTTTACATTTCCTTGTTAATAGTTGAATGGAACAGAAGCTTGGGAGCCATAATTTGTGATATTTCTAATTCTATTTCATATGAAATACTTTACTACATCTTACATGTTTTCATAAAAATGATAAATAATAACAGAGAGTTTATCTTGGTTTTTAGCTATTGATTTTGCCTGATTATAAACCTTTCATATCTGCATTCATTTGATTCTGGAAGTTAAATAATGTTTAAGCGTATATAAAATTATTAATTTTGTATTTATACACATATAAAATCAACCTTTAAGCCATCAACAATCTCAATCTGTAGTCAAGGCAACCTACTACCGACTACAGATTGAGTTTGTTGGTAGTTTAATGGTTGATTGTTATCATATACATTTATAAACCTATTAAAACCTTGAGAAATTGGCTTTATTATCTTAGTAAATATATTATATGTATTATCTAGGTAAGTGCCTACTTTTGTTTCTGCTATTAAAACATTGGAATTTATTGATTTGTTAATCTTTTTGTATACTTTCATTATTTTATTTTATTTACAGGGTGGATATATTTAATATACATATATGTTAAACTCTAAGAATGATATATACATAAAAAGATGTGAAACACTGAAAATTAATATATAAAAACTAAAATAGCAATAACTTTTAGTATTTTGATAACAGAAATAAAAAAATATACATACAGAAGCAGTATAATACTGCAGTAATACCACTGAAATAAAAGCTAACTCAATTTGCATAAGAGAAATAAATGGTCCAATGAATAAATTATTAACAATTTTTTTATGATCTTGGAATCTCTTTATATATTTATATAAATGCAGAAATGTATAGTAAATTAGTGTTATATTTTATGAATATTAGCAATACATATAGAATAAAATATAAGAAACCACAACCTATTAATTTTCTATGTAGTTCTTATGAATATCTACAAATAAACAAAGGAAAATCAGAAAAATCATCATTGAAAAAACATACAGAGCTAATGTATTTTCCACAAATATTTCAGGAGAACATCCAACAACATTTAACTCAATCTCAACAGTAACAACAAATAATCCATGTGCAACAAGAACAATTGAAGTGAGAAATAGTCCAATAAGTTTGTAATAGCAATAAAGGCATTCTAATCATTTAATTCAATCTTTGCAAAGAATCACACATCATCATCTTCTTGGGTAGTTACACCATTAATTGCATGAAAGAAAACAAAACAATCATCATAATAGAAGAATGAAACATATTAATTTATTTTTCAATGGTGTGAATATAATAGATATATAGGAAGAAAAACAGAAGAATCATCAATATTTTGTATAAAAAATAGAGAAAAAAAAATTTTTTTTAAAAATATAAAAACAAATAATATTAGAAAAGAAATTTTACTCTTAAAAAATTAAAGATGACTAATAGGAAAAAAAAATACATTAGACAAAAAAAAAATAGATTAAATACCATATTTATTTATAAGAAGAAAAAGAAAGAAAGAACACACATATAAAAAAGTTAAATAAATTAACATAGAACAATGAAAATATACACATAACATCAAAAAATATATTCACAATTGAAAATACATTAAAACAAATTACGACAATGATATAATTCAACTATAAATAATTTCTTTTCTAAGCATATGTAATAAATGATTGTTAATGAAAACATACACAGAAAAGGTATTTTTTAAAAAAAATATTCAGTTTTTAAAAAAACTACTTTTCCTGTGTATGATTTCATTAACAGTCCTTTATTATGTATGCTCAGAAAAAAAAAAGGAAATTATTAGCAAGAACTCTTGAGTCATATTAGTATAAGCCATGATTATAATCTACATGTTATATCAAAAGCAAGATAGGCAGTTATAAAGCTGAATATTTTTAAAATTCATTAACAGTCGTTTATAACAATAATATAAATATTTGTAAAGATAATTCAGGTAAAAATATATATATAGTAAATATAAATTAAAAATTGTCTGAAGATTTTTTCAAAAAATGAAATTGAAATTTCAAATAAAAGTTTAATATATATATTCAAAAAGAAATGAAAACATTGGAATAAAACCTAAATCAGAATTACTAGTAAAAAAATTTATAAATACAGTATATAATGTGGTGAAAGAACAAAATAGAATATAAAGATGAAGTCTTAATTAGTGAATTAAAAAATGAAATAAACAAGATAATTAAAAACCTTAATAATATACAACATATTAATAACAAATAGAAATAAAGACAACAATGGAATATCTGGTAAAAAATTAAAAACAATAATATTTCAAAATAAATATTAACTAAAAATATAGAAACAAATGTTTATTATTGCAGACAAAAGATGTTGGAATTGTTAAATGGAGTAATGTATACAAATATATAAAATAATAGCTGTAATAATAATAATATCAAAATAAATATAACAAATTTAAATATACTAATAACTCAATAATGAATATAAAAACTGCTACTATAAAAGAGTAAACAAAAAATTGTATGCAGAATAGAGACCAAATATAATTATATGATATGAATGCATACTTTAAAACCTTTCAACATGTTTATACAATAACATTTTTAAAAAACATTGTTTGGAAAGTAATAATTCCAAAATCAAAAAGACTATAAAATTAATAATAATGATATCAAAACATATATATTTTGCAAAGATTGATACAAATATTATGTACACAAATATTATTGAAAATGTTGCAGTAAATTTAGAAATAAAAATACACAATAGATAAAAATAAATGCAAAAGATCTTGAATATTTTTTTAAAATATAGTACATTAATTTTACTTTAAATATGAAAAAAAAAGTATTACCAGTAAATTAAAGGTCTGAGTATAGGAATAATTTGTGTATCTGGGAATATAAACATGATGGAATCAAAAAGAAGACAACATAAAATTTAAAATGGATTGGAAAAAAAACAAAGTACATCAAATTTATGAATATAAGTATTTTAAAAATATATTAAACAATAAAATTAATATTGATACTTGTATAAGTGTATGCATAGATTTTATATATAACAAATTGGAAATCAGACATCAATAATATCCATAAAAAGAACATAATAAAAATAGAATAATCTGGGCTATAACTGTTGTTTTGACAATTGTCTGATAGAAATCAAAATAAATCACTACAATTGATAATTATTCACATCACAATATAAAGAAACACACACAAAAAATATTTAATAAAGGAAGAAATCAAAACAGAGAAAATAATAATATTAAAAAATAATATATACATTATTTTAAAAGTAAACATATATATAAAGCAATCGATACAATCATAAAAAAAATACAAACAAAAAAAAAATTCCATTTGTTTATAAAAGAAAGACTAATGCAAGTAATTTATTAAATGTAAACAAAGCTATACAGAAAATATATACATATAAAATAAAATGTAGAGACTACTATGAAAACAAAAGGATAATAATTAACTACATTGAAAATACATGAAATAAACTACAAATCAGATTACAACATTGAAATAATAAGCAATCAGTAATTTACAAACACAAAATAAATTGCAAACATAACTTAAAAATGATTAATTTATAACTAATTACAATGAAAAGTCAATTAAAGAAAAAATATATACAGATAAATATATGGTCCTTGCTTTAATACTGACTAAAGAAAATATTTGTATTTAATTAAATTATACAAATTACTGTATATATATATAGCATCATAGTATTATAAATGAATAAAAGAGGGCAGCTCTCCATAAAAAAATATGCTTTTAATAAAAAATGACATTCGGTATAATTTCAAATTTATCAATTCCCATGTTTGAATAAAAAGTTAATTGTTTTATCTTTATTTTATTATTAAAAATTAAATAGAAATAATAAATCCTTCTTTAATATCTACTTAAATATATAGATAAATATGAATACAATTGTATAAAATCATATATATAAATTGATATCAATAGTAATATTAATTAAACTGACATATTTATAATGAATAACTATATAGATGTACATAATAATGCTTATGAAAATGGTGGTGATGTTTTTAATATTTTGATTAATTTATTTAATATATAGGATATACATATATATTCAATATTCATCTATATTAAATCTAAAAAAGACCTATATATATAAAGAGGTTGAAACATTGGTTATTAATAAATAAATACTACAAAATCTGCTTAAATTTCATTTTACATTCAAATACAATATTTTTTTACATTAATATTACTGAACTATTCAATGTGACAATGTTAATGTGTAATTAGAACAAATAATCGCGGAGAAAGATGAGAGAAATAAAAATCTGTAGAAATTTTGGTATGATTAAATTGATAATCATGGTCCAATGAGTTTAGAAAAAAAATATTTTTTTTTTTGATAACACAATGGAGTATTTCAATTAAATGACAGAATTTAAAAATTAAAAATTAATGACCCACATAGTTGAAAAAAGTTGAAAAATTAAAAAATGTACTCAAAGGAAAATATCAAAAAAATAAAGTATTTAAAATATTAATATAAGAATATGACAAATTTTATTTATGAACAAAAGTTAATTGTAAAAGTTAATTAAAAAATTGATGAAACAGGATACATTTGTCTTTTTGATACTATTAGTAAATTCTGACTAATGCACTTTTTTTTAAATGTGCTATTAACATATTTTGTTAATTTATTTAATTTTTTTGGTTATATTTATATTCATGTTTACTTGGGAAAGTTTTCCATGAATATAATTCAGTAACAATTTATATATATTAAAGAATATGAGTTTGCATCAGTAGTGAAACAGATTGTGAATCTGGTTGTTATTATTACATTAGTTCTAATATTGTTTTCTTATTGTATATATGAGTTAAACATGACAAATGAGTAAATAAAAAAAGTAGTATCATTTTAGTAGATGCTCCAGGACATTCATGACACAGTGGTTCATCTAAAGTATATATAAAGTATTCCAAATTTGTGTCCAAAACAATATTAAAAAAATCAAATTTTATCAAAAGTTAAAAAAAACAACAAAGTATGGCTACAATTAACAAGTATTGAAATCAAAATAATTTTAAATATTTCATTGGAGATACCTATGTGCTGTTACAGATATTTTGCTAACTAGTATTTATTTTATGATGTTCAGTTTTAAACAGAAAATACAAAAAATATTACTTGTAATTAGAAAATATTAAAATCAAAACATTATAATATTTTGTTAAACACAAAAAAATTCAAAAATGTTTGCATGAGTTTAAAAAAAAAAAAAAATCTAATTTTATTGAAATTAGGAAGGCAGAAAACTAAGCAAAGAATGAGTAAAAAGTCTATTGCATATTTTGTTAAGTGGTATTTATGTTAAACCACTAAACATCACATGATCGCTATTTCTTATGCTTGCACATAACTGTTATTAAAACAGGCAAAACTCTTCGTACAGTAGTACCACTCAGTGCCAGCCAGAGTAATCAATGGATGCCAGAAGGCTTGTGCATAAAATCCCCATCTAGTGCCTACTCATCCAATATCTCCAGACTAGTTTCAGATCCAAGGCTCCTCACTGATGAAGGCCACAAGCCAGAAACTAGTCTGGGATATTGGATGAAAAGGCACTAGATGGAGATTTTATGCACAAGCCTTCTGGCATCCATTGATTACTCTGGCTGTCACTGAGTGGCACTACTGTATGGAGAGTTTTGTCTGTTTTAATGGTATTTATTTTATGTTGTTCATTTTTGAACAGTGAATAAGCTATAATATTATCAGTAATTAAAAACTATTAAAATCAAAACATTAAAGATAATTTATCAAATTTAAAAAAAAAAATTAAAGTTTGCATGACAAAAAATAAAAAAACATTTTACAAATTTTATTGAAACTACTGGTGGCAGAATAATAACATAAAGAATGAGTAAAACATGGCTGCATGAAAAAAAACATTTAATGTTTACTAAATATTACATTTAAGTTTACATTTAACAAATAAAACATTAAATACATAACTAACATAAAAATAAGTAAAAAATGTCCATAAGTAAAAATAAGGCAGCAGAATACATGCCTAAACTAACATAACAATGAGTAAAACCCTGGTTGCATAATACCAATTTATGAAGAAGATATTTAGAGTTTAGCTAATATTAAAACCGAAATTAATTTTACAATTAACAAATAAAAGTAACACAATTTTAAAATTTTATTGCAAATATATGTACCTGCTTACATGGAAAAGTAAATAGATAAAATTATTTATTTTATATTCTAGATATTATCTGAAACAATAGAAAGGATCACACGTCTTCATGCTTTGAATTAAAAATCAGCAAAAAAATTGCTAGGGTTTCATTCAAATTTTTAACCTTATGAGATCTGGTTGGGAAAAAATAAAAAAAATTGCATTTATATCTTGAAAATGAAAGTGATAAAAAAATTAAAGTGTGTTTTCCTAAAGGTTTGTGAAGGTGCTAATTTACTTGTATTGGAGTATTTTCATCATCTAATATAATTACTGTATGTCATTAAAAAAATTAACTTTATTTAAATATTACACATAGTATATGCACAATGTTTTGAGAGGTATTCTTCTTCTCTGTTCTTCAGTTGTTATTGGCTTGACGAGTGAGAATACTAGCATGGGAATTGAACTTGAACAAATTCTTGAATATCAAATTTTAACATAATGCTCTAACCAACTCTCTGTTCTTTGGTTGTTTCTTGCCTGACCAGTGACAGTAGTAGTATGGGAATTGAATCTGAACTTTTAAATTCTTGAATATTGAACTTTAAGGTAATGCTCTTCAATATTCAAGAATTTAAGGGTCCCAGTTCAATTCCCATGCTAGTACTGTCACTGGTCATGCCAGCAACACCCAAAGAACAGAGGAGAATAATACTTCTCAAAACATTGTGCATATATAACCTGTGCGTAATTATTTAACAATGGAATGTATTTGGAATATTTAAATAAAGTTAAATTTTTCTAAAGACATTCAGTATTTATACTAGATGATGGAAACAGTCCAATATATAAATACAACAAAAATTAAAGTGTATTTTATCAAAATATTAATAAAAGTTTGACTTTCTAATACATTAATTCAAGTATGTCTATCCATTCATCTCACCTACCCACCTATTCATCTGTCTGCCATTCCATTTATTTTTATGTTAATCTATCTATCCATCCATCTACTTTTTTTGCTTATTTTTGTCCACTTATCAATCTATCTATCTGTTTTTCTATTTATTCATCATTATATCTATCCAGCCATCTATCTATTTATTCATAAATCCATCTATATTTATTTGTCAATCCATTTACATGTTCATCTATGCCTGTTTTTCTATTTATATATCAATCCAAACTCTATTTATCCATCCATCTATCTATCTATCTATCTATCTATCTATCTATCTATCTATCTATCTATCTATCTATCTATCTATCTATCTATCTATCTATCTATCTATCTATCTATCTATCTATCTATCTATCTATCTATCTATCTATCTATCTATGTATCAATCTGTCCATTCATTCTATTTATCTATTCATCCATTAATCTATATATTCAACCATTTATCTATCCATCCATCAATCCATACAATCATCTATGTATCTAAATCTATATATTTTTGTATCTATATATCTATTCATTTATTTATCTATCCATCTAGCTATCTTAAATGCTTACCTGTCTATCTATATATCTATTTAAACATGCAGGTAGATTAAGTGATGAATAGGTTAGACAAATATATGATTGGATAAATAAATGTATGAAATAAATAGATAGATAGATAGATAGATAGATAGATGGATGGATGGATGGATGGATGGATAGATAGATAGATAGATAGATAGATAGATAGATAGATAGATAGATAGAGAGATAGAGAGATAGATAGATAGATAGATAGATAGATAGATAGATAGATAGATAGATAGATAGATAGATAGATAGATAGATAGAGAGAGAGATAGATAGAGAGAGATAGAGAGATAGAGAGAGAGATAGATAGATAGATAGATAGATAGATAGATAGATAGATAGATAGATAGATAGATAGATAGATAGATAGATAGATAGATAGATAGATAGATAGATAGATAGATAGATAGATAGATAGATAGATAGATAGATAGAGAGAGAGAGAGAGATAGATAGAGAGATAGATAGATAGATAGATAGATAGATAGATAGATAGATAGATAGATAGATAGATAGATAGATAGATAGATAGATAGATAGATAGATAACTACTATGTGAATGGATGGGCAAGTAAATAGATAGAGAGTTAACTAGTTGGATAGTTGAATAAATAAACTGATAGATGGTCATAAAACAGATAGATACATGAATACATAAGTGAATAAATAGATATAAATGGATAGTTAGATAGATGGCTGAATTAACAGATAGACAGATCATCAGATAGGTAATATAAATAGATAGACAGATAGCAAGGTAAATAGAGATAGACATGTAAATAAGGAAGTTGTCAAATAGGTAAAATATTTGATAGACAGAAAGATAGAATGAATGTATAGATAAGTATATTTATAGATAAATGAATGGATACATATATGTATAAAAATATATAGATAAATAGGTGGAAAGATGGATAAATAAATATAGATGAGTAAATAGATGGCTGGATAGGATACATGAGAGAATGGATAAATAAATAGATTAATAAATAGATAAAGATAAACTGATAGATAGATTGGTGGATGGATGGATAAGTAGACATACAAATGCACAAAAGTCAAAAAGACAAATATATGTATTGAGGGGTGAATAGATTCACTTAAATATAACTATCAGAATGTGGAAATTTCTATTAATTGTTTGACAAAACATGTTTTAATGTTTGTTTTTTACTACTTTTATTTTTAAAACATGAGTGCAAAACTTTTTACAATTTTCCAGCTCTGACATCATGAGGTCAAAGAGATGACATGAACTACTATCAATTTTTTCCTCTTTTTACTCCAAAGCATGAGGTCACATGTGATACAGCCTTTTTATTTTTTCAGATAATATAAATAATACAAAATAAATATTTTTTATCTAATCTTTTTTTTTTGGATAATCAGTTATATGTACTTTCCATAAAATTTTAAATTTGTTTTAACCATCTGATATTGTGACAGATTTAATTGTTCTCCATGGTGAGAATTTTGTAAGCTTTCAATATTTGATTTTAGTATGAAACTGTTATTCTATATCAGAATATTAAAAAATTGATATGATTTGGTAGAAATTTACTTTGCAAATGAAATCATCATCATCAACCATTATCAATTCACTGCAGGATGGTCTCTCCAAGTTCAATCCATCTTCTCTGATCTTTAGCTTCTCTTATCCACATCACCCCTGCACACTGTCTTATTTCATCCATCCATCTCACATGTGAAAATAAAATAAAATACAAATGAAATAGATTCTAAAAAATAATATCTGAATTTTGCAAATATTGGGTAAAATATTATTGTAATAGAAACAATTTAACAATTGTGAACAGCAGATTGATTTTATCAAATCAACAAAATCTTTTTATTGACATTTGTGTTTAAAATGTAAACAAATAAATTTATGCTTTAAAATATTAATATTTTCTAAATATTTCACAATATCACAACATAACCAACAAAGGGTTGATGATGCATTAGCCATCAGTTTGAAAAGTGATGTTTTTAAAACACTGCAATTTATTTTATTAATGTTACAAGAACTTATTACCTTCTATTTTTAATAATAAAACATGTACATGTAAAATAAATGTATAATTTTGATTTTTAAAAATTATTGCATAATTATTGTGCAGAAATAAATGTGAATCTTAATAAACTTTGCAAAAAAATCAAGTTTTAAATCACTCTAAAATTTTTTTTGAAATCCTCTAAGCACATGAAATTCAATAACAAAAAGGTAACATCATATCTAATCTAAAACTCTTTTAAATCACTGCATTTTTTATTATCCTGATATCTGCAGATTTTTTTAGAATTAAAATATCAGAATAAAATATACATACATTTTTTTATTTAAAAAATATAGCAAAATATCTCAATAGATACTGTACAAGCAATTTGACCCTAGCATTTTTTTTTATTTTTTCATATGAAGTTCCTTGCTTTTAAAAAGCAACTTGTTAACTGGGTCATATTATAAGATGACAGAACTTTGTCTGAGATTTCTAAGAGTAAAATATTCAGGGTTTCCCCCCTGGTTTTGTGAAAAAAAAAATTGTAGCTTTAAAATTCACATATATTTATATTTTAATATTTTAGTTACAAAAAAAATTAAAAGATGGCAGGGAAAATCAAATAATCAGTATTCTAAAGAAGCTGAAACTATGGTTTGATGAGCAGACATTGTTTATTTGATGATCATGAACTTTGCCAAGTGTATTTTGTGGAAATATTATGATCATCAAGAAAATATTACAATGGTCTAAAAACTTGATTTTTTTTGTTAAGTTTATGATTATATTTGTATCATAATTGTGTTATAATTATGAAAAATCAAAAATAAATATTATTACATATTTATTTTTTACAGAAATGTTTTATTTATAAATATAAAAGAATATTTTCTTTTGAATATTGTTACTATAGAGATTACAGTCATGGAAAAACACAACTTTCTAGAAATGAGATTATTCAGCAGATTGTTATTATATTTAGTGGTATCATAAAAATTATGAAAAAAATTGTAAGCTTTCAAAGCATAAATTGATAGATTTAGTAGTTATTAAAAAAATTTGCTCAGATTTTTAAATTAACCCTTTCACTGATGATTTTAGCTATTGGCCCTCTACTTAAACTGATTCTTTTAGTTATTGGCCCTCTACTTAAATCTGAGAACAATGTGATTGGTCTGTGTCATTTGCAATCAGTTCTTTTGTTAAAATATTAATCTAAAATACACAGAATTTTTTTAATTCAGCTTCTAAAAATTGAATAATTTTAGATTCAAATTGGTTAAATGTAACGAAAAAATAAAAATAATGTTAATAACTGTCGAAAAATATAAGAAAAATGTGTAAAAAATAGGTAGCAGTAAAACAAAAGAATTATAACTCAACCAATGATTGTGCCGTTATTCAGATCAACAGCGGTCGAGTAATTCTCTTTTTATTTCCAGTTTGCTTATTTCTCTTGTAAAATTTAAAATTTTCCAAATCAAACTTTATATTTCCATAAAGTAACATCAAATCTTATTTATGAATGTAAAAAATTACGATAGATGTTATTATTTACTTCAATTACGAACGTACACAGCTTCGTTGTCGTGTCTGAATCTTCATTTAGAAACACGCCTTAGGAATTTCCTGATTACGTTATGTAGCAATAATTATTTTTTGTTACGGATATTTCTCCAAATGTATTTTTCTTCTAATATTTAAAATTTTCCGAGTCAAACTTTATATTTTGATAGAGAACTATATTTTATTATTTGTGAACATAAAAAATTGCAATAAATGTAATTATTACAACAAAATCATTACGAATGTGTATAACGTGAATTGTCTTTGTTAGTGTTGCTCGTTTGTCAATCTGTCATTTAGAAACACGCCTAGAAGATTTGGTTGTATCCAATCAGAGAACAAAGACAGAGGGGTGTAACAAGTAGGCTGTCAAAATTATTGATTTTTTTGAAAAAGTATAACGCTATATGCGGATGTTTTTAGAACTAAAATTGAAAGCATGAATTTCCTATCAAATAAGTCTAAAATGAAGAAATTGCGACCAAAATTGACCAAGAGATGGCGCATGCAAACATTAAACGCATCACATCGCGTCGCATAAAGACAAAAATTTTTCAAAAGACGTGGCGTCTCCGTAACTCTCAGTGAAAAGGTTAAACATGAAATAAAGATTTTGTTCACATGATCACATTGATTACTCTGGCTTGGACTGAGTGGCATTGCTGTATGGAGAGTTTTAAGATTTTGTTTGTTTTATAAAGTGGATCGGTTCCACTTAAAATTTGATGAATGTGACATTTTGTTTTGAATAAATATAATTTTAAAAATAATTTCAAAAATCAAATGTGATTTTTTTAAATTTATTTCATTTCTAAACAAAATTATCTATCAAATGAGGTCAAATGTATTATATCCTGATAAATAATAATGGTTTAATATCAAAATGAAAGCTTAAATCTAATGAAAACAAAGAAATCTGTCAGAATATGGGGGGGGGTTAATCTATTTACTAAACTCAAATGTTTTTTCCATGTATTATGCAGCCACGTTTTTACACATTGTTTGTTAATTTAGACATAAATATTCTTTCACTATACTTTTGTTTACCTATATTTTTATTGATTTTTATGTTAGTTTAATCATGTATTTAATGTTTTATTTGTTAATTATAAAATTAATTTTAATATTCTCTAAATTCTAAATGTCATTTTTTTGCATACATTGTGCAGCTATGTCTTTACTCATTGTTTACATTTGTTTGAATATATATTCTGCTTACATATTTTCATTTAAGCATGTTTTTTATTCATTTTTATGTTAGTTTAGACATGTACTTAATGTTTTATTTAATTGTAAATTAATTTTAATATTTATTAAACTCTAATTTTTTTTTTTCATGTATTGTGCAAGGCACATTTTTAGTCACTCTTTACATTAATATTCTGCCATGATATTTTAAAACATGGTTTTTTTGTTCTCTCAAAACTCATGCAAACATATTTGAAATTTTTTTTTTGTTTTGTATTTAATAAAATATGCATAATAATTTGATCTTAATATTTGCTAATTATAGTTAAAATTATATCTATTTACTGTTCAAAAATGAACAACTAAAGGAATTTTAACAAAATATATGTACTAGTTAATAGATATATTTCAATGAAATATCTAAAATTGTTTTGATTTAATATTTGCTTACTATCACCACACTTTTGTTTTTAGTTGTTGTCTAATTTTTAATAAAATTTACAATGTTTTATTTGCCCTGGTACACTTCAGTGAAACATCTAAAGTTGTATATTGCTTGCTTGTATCTGCATTGGTTCAGTGGCTTCCCTTAATGTCAAAAACTGATCTAGAGCAGCTACTAAAATGGTAACAAAATAGTTTTATCCAAAATTTTCCGATTGAGTTTTAAACAAATGAAGCTCAAACTTTGCATCTCTTTATTTTATAATAAGAAAAATTTAATTTTATTGATAAATTTGAAATAGGTTTTCAAAGCAGTTTCAACTGCCCATTATTTATTATGCTACACCAAAATTAAAATGATTTCACCATCAAAAATAAATAAAACTATATATAGGATTCATGACAGCCTTCATAAAGTAAATGCTATTGAAAAATAATTTCTTTAATCAATTCAATACGCATCTGAAAAGGAAAACTAATATCATGCTAAAGATTTTTCATAGAGACTCTTATCAAACTTTACAATTATTGTACCAAAAAGCTTCACTACAAAATGTGTACATTTATAGAAAATCATCGTATTTTAACAGCTTAAAAACCGACTTCCATTCACATATATTATTCTCATACATGAATGAAAGTAATAAACATTATAAAACAAACTTTTTTTTATTACTCATGAATAATATCTTCTTAATTTATTCATAGTTTATTTTGTTTTATTTACATTTTGTAAAATATTTGGAATAAATGCGCACATTTTAATCTTCTTTTAATTATAAATATATTAAACAAGATGCAGTAATAAAAGCATCAAGTTAAAATTACTTATTGTAATTATTCTTTATTACTATTATTAAATTATTTTCTTGTTTATCTTTTTTTTTTTAAAATAAAGAGAAAGAGGATGAAATGGTCTACTTTTCTAAGAATGATGTCTGTGTGGGAATTAAAACAACAGTCATGAATAAATAAATAAAAAAGAATAGAGACCACAAATTGTATTAAAAAGTGAGTTGATGATGTCAACTGAAAAGAATACGTGTAGGCAAAGGAATTTAAGATTAAAGCAATTAGGATTTGAATAAAAGATACTTTTATATTAGCATTTAACAAATATTCCTTTTAAAATTATTATAATACTTATTTAAAGTTATAAAAGTTATTTTTAAATTATTAATGAACACTTTTCATACAATATATACAAGTACTAATAATATATATATATGTAAGTATAGATGTCACGCATGTTTAATCATGAGACTTATACATTCCATTATAGATAAAAGTTTCTATTTTAGATAGTATAGTAAGGTGACTGTACAAATTTAAAAAATGTGTTTAAAAGGCAAATTTAGATGAATTTAAAAGTTGTGAAAATTATAGAATTTACCTAATGGAAGATACCAAAAATAAAACTAATAAAAATTTCAGCGCCAAATGCAGAAATCTCTGAATCAAACTCAATTGCAAAAAATAACAGTTAAAAGAAGTGAAAATGTCTTTGAGTCAAAAATTACTATAACAGTTTAAGGTCATTATTTTGTAAAAAATTCTATTCTATTTTGTTTCTATTATCATACTATCCTTAATTCATATGTCTGAAGTCAAGTAGATTGGGTGAGGGGGGGGGGGATTTTTCCAAAATTCTTCAATCTCTGTTTAAATGACCTTCCAAATTATGAATTCTTTGCCTAAAATAAAAATTTGTTTTAAATATGTTCATAATTTTAAAAATATTTTTCAATATGTAATATTTCATTTATTTATTTATGCAATATCTAATATAAAGGTTTCTAAAATCTAATACTATCTTATGTACTTATGTAAAGAAATATATTTATCAATACTGAATAAAATGTGTTTGATAATTAAAACAAGAATGATATAGTTGAGTTATTTTATCTAAATGTGTACATACTCTGTAAATTGTATTTATGTTTATCAACTCAAAAACGTAGTTAAGGAAAAAGGTAATGAACTGAGATTTAAATAAACATTTTAATCATTTTATCTCAAAAGAAGCTATAATTTAACAAAATAAAATTGCACTCTTATTTATCATTATGGAATGTTCATTAACAATTTAATTACTTGTTTTATTTTGTAATGGGAATAAACAAGCAGATTTGTATTAATTATAAGACATGTCAATGTTCATAAAATAGAAATTGTAATTCTTCAACTTAATTTAAACTCTATCACTAACATTTGACTATATGATTAATATTCCTATACATATATATTAAACTAGGAGTAAACTATTTACTATTATTTATGTATGTCCAAGAGGTAATTTTATAAAATCAATCATTTATATTCACTTATTTAAAGCATCAAGGTCACAATAAATAAAGATTAAGTAGAATTCTCTATGATGTGTAGCAGTTGAATAGACTTATGTGACCAGTCTGATTTGCATTTTATAGTTTGAATAACAAAGTTTACTCTATTTAAGTACTTATATTTTTTGATAATATTCATTAAAATCACAGCTTTAAAAATTAATTTAATCTTAAAAATGATATATACATTTTACAAATAAGCAAAAAGTAATCAATTGAGATAAATAATTAGAACAACCGATTTTATTTTAGCCCTGCTAAAAAATGTTTTAAACAAAAAAAAATGTTTTTTTTTACCGAATTTGTCTTAATTCAGCATATTTCAGTAAAAAAATATATTCAAGAAAATTCAATTTATAATTTTAAAAAAAGCTATGACTTTTACACTAGGAATTTCTTGTTTACTATTTAGTATTTTTTTGTTTTATATTAAAACATTTTATTTATATTTTTCTAAATACAAATGTACTAAAATAAAATCTGAATCAGGCATTACACACATATGAAGAAATAAATATTTTATTTAATTTTACAAAATGCAAATAATATTTGAATACAATTATAATATACTTAAGCTTTTAATTAGAGGGGATTTGAGCACAGACTTTAAGCTCCCTTCAATCATCCATTCCATTTTATACAATTGACACACATGACCGCATACATGTGAAAAAGGTAAATGATCTCCAATATATGTATTTTTAAATAAAAAGAAATGAATTAATTTTATTTTTCACTGAATGATAATGACATTTAGATATGTTAGTTAAAATTAAAATCAATCAATATACCTTTTAGTTCAAGTTTTGCTATCAAATGAATGCAAGCTATTAAATGAAATCTACAGATGGACACGATTCACTCATTTTAAGCCTGGGTACCAGCAAAGTAATTGTATTTTTTTTCTAGGAGGATTAAGCAGAATATTAAAAATTGAAAAACAATGAAGTTTAAAAAGTAGCAGTATAGTACCATTACTAACAATAATATTATCTACATTAAAATTATTAGATTAGAATATATTAAGTGTGTGCATGTGATTTTAATAAGACAACAAAATGTGTAAATTGATTAAAATAAAAGATATGTTTATGTATTGGCATTGCTATTATTATTATTATTATTTTAAGCATGAATGCTATTAATTAAGAATGTTATCTATTACTATTTAATATCTTAGTGAATACAATCATTAATATGAAGAACAAACAGTTTTGTATGCATTTATTTGACATTGTGATAGATGTTCATCTGAACATCTATCACAATAAAACCATATCTTCATATCATACTCATCTGAGTATGATATGAAGATATGGTTTTATATATATTAATATGAATATACTGTCCAATTAGTGTTTGTTGATGATAAAGTGGAAGTAATGAATTGTTGATAAAGAAAGATTTCCAATTTACCAGGATCAGCTACCAAAGGGCACTGTTGTGGAATGTAGCTTTCAAAGTTCACATAATATTTGCTATAAATGAATTCAGTCAAGCTGCAATATTCACTATATTTTATTCCAATCCTCCTTGCATACAATATACATCATGTATAATAGCTCACATTTTGTTGATAAACTTTGATTAGAATACATATTGTTTATTGAACTACTAGAGTATATTATTCTCGGTATGTACATATATATAACATAGCTGTATAGAATGCATTTAGTATAAACAATATTTTTAAATTATAATAATGATATAGTTATTAATAACAAGTTGAGGTGTCATATTCATATATTCATTACTGAGTATGTTTTCACTCATATATTTACTGAAAAATTAAGAATAAGGAGACAAATCTTACTACACCTATTTTTTATTTTTTAACAAAATGAATAATAAAATGTCTGATGTTCATGATAATTAAATATGCTTTGAGCAATATTCTTTTTTTCAATAACTTTATTCTTTTATAAAAATGCAATAATCTAATCTCATTATTGAACAACTATGATTTCTTTTATTCTTTTCATGTATTTAAGTCAGTATCAATTTTAAGTATGTTGTTACATTTTGTATGCTTAGAAAAAACCTATCTTCTGTTTGAAGTGGGAGTATTCATTTATTGTTAAAAATCTACAAAGTGCATATGCAATAGTGTAATGCTGATTATTAATATTATATAAGATACTGCACATCAAATTTGGAAAGAACAATAAAATGTATCTGTTTTCAACATAAGTCAAAAACATTTTATTAATAAATATGATCACATATGACACTCTTAGATGAAAAAATAGCTGCTGATATATTGTAAAATTTATTTTAAAAATTTAGTTGTTTTTTTTAAGTGTGACTATGTCCTGTGCTCAGAGATGGAAGAATGGCTGGTTGCATATCACAATATATATTAAATTTACAAATTTTAATGTGTCTTTCTTGTTTGTTTATTTACATTTTTATTTGTTACTTTTTTTTTGGCTAGTATATAACTGAAGTTGTGTATATTGATTGATACAGTATAGTTATGACTTCATTGTATAATCATGGAGAAAACTTGCTACTTGAATCATGTAGCCTTATACATGTCTATAGCCTCTATAGTTTTTAAATGTTGATAGACATCAATTAATTTAAAAGAACACTTGATATTTATGTGTTATTTGAGATAGCCAACTTTAATATAGGAAAATCATTTAAATGAGTATGTTATCAAATATAAATTTGTATATTAAATGCAATCCCAAAATATATTTATTCAAGACAATATAAAATATTTTGCTATACTATATATTATAAACCACTCTACTTATATTGATTTTGTTTTTATATTATGTTGTTATGTCTACTCTAGTTAAATTCTTTTTTATATTATGTTGTTAGGTCTAGCATTTTCTTAAGTGACTTTACTCATGAACATATTTTATTAAAATATTTGTAATATTCCAAATATCTTATGCAATTCTTCAAGTGAATTAAGTATATAAAGTTACATTTTTGTTGATGATTATACATACATCAAATATTAAATACTGCCTAATGCTCTACTAGTATAAAATAGAAATTTATATCATTACAATACTAGACAAAAAAAAAATATTTTTTTTTACTGAAATTCTTCTTCAACCATAGTTTCATCTATTAACAAATAGACTTTTGCTAGTGAAATTCAACTAAACATACAGCATACATATACAAAACAAAATAGCCTTCCCATCATTCACTTCAAAAACCAACTTCCTTTGATATTGAAGGAAGTTGTTTTTTGAAGTGAATGATGGGAAGTAGTGAATGATGAAAAGGCTATTTTGTTATATATATATATTGTATGTTGAGTTGAATTTTACTTAAAAAGTACATTTGTTTACACGCCATCTATGGCACTGTAATGACTAGCAGCAAAATAAAAGTGCCCCTCATAAATCGAACTAAAATCTCCCTTAATTTCAAGAATCAAGACAGGAAAATTACGTATTCGAATAAGGTAAGCCTTATTTTATTATTTATCACATGGAACTGCGGAATAACTCCCGCATTCCAAGGTACATAAAAAAAAATCAGCCGAATATGGAAACGGCCATATTAAATATTCATAATGTGAAAGCCAGAACTAACCCTTATAAAAAAAAATCATCAATAACTTCAAAAAAAAAAATCCATACTAATCCATATAAATTTAAAATAGCATGTGCTAAAAATTATCAATATTTATATAAAAAATCTACAAAAATTCTTCAAAATGATAATGTTCACAACAAAGAATCTACCTCCGCGAAAGAAAACTTAAGTGAAGATAAGTTTCCCTACTTAGCTTCTACAGAAAATGAAACACCTATGGATTCTCATCCACCAAAAAATAAAGTATTTTTAAATCCAAATACAGCCCAAAATAATAACGAAAAATTAAAACAGTTAAATGATATTTAGATTTTAAATGAAGAAAAAATTCAATCGCAATTACGAAGCCCAAGCGTAAACATAGGGATAAGCGCATGTAACGTAAACCAAAAAGAGCAACCTCTGACTCATAATGCTGATATCACTTCTAAATTAATGTTAAATCAACATGAAATGAAACTACAAACAATTAAGACCATGATAACAACTGAAACAAATAAAAACAAACAAAGATTAAATATAAAAGAAAATAATTACATTGATAGTCAAGGCCGTCGGTCTTATGAAAGCGGCGAAGATACTCTTTCTGAAAGTAAAACGGAAAAAATCAAAAATAATAAAAAATCAAAGACAAAAATACAATATCCTGATATAATATTAAACAATACATCAAAAAATAGCATTTCGTTTAACAAAACTTACGAATATTCTACACAAAATGGACTAACCACTTACACTCACGATTACAACGGCTCTCTGCCTCGTGAAGGAATCATATCGGATTCTAACATAAATAATGGCCAGGCAAGACTAGAAATACAATCAAAAGACAGATTAAACAATAAAGAAGATGCAAAAAAAATAATTTATGGAAATAAAAATAGAATTTAAGGAAAATGCAAAGCTTCAAATTGAAAATATAATAGTCAGCGGTTCCTCGTCTTCCAAACCCACGCTTCCGCTAGAGGCGCTGATCAAAAATCCACACAACGCTAAGTCAAATAAAGTCAAATCACTGATTCTTGCTTCCACAGCCGAACCTCCCTTAAATCTAGCTATTTCACAAGTTTTACAAGAACAACAAGAGACATGTTATGATAAATTATCCCAAATTAAACCATCATATGCAAATATAACTAAAATAGGCACAAATCAAAACGCAAATATGAATAAAGTAATAAATGAAAACCGCTCTACTGGAAACTTCGCACTTCAGAGCGAATATGATACAAATTACTCAGACGCATTTAGTTCTCCCATGCTAGATATAATAGAACAAGAGATTGAACAGCAAAACAACACAATACAAAACCCACTTCTCCCATCTGAGTTTTTCACAGATAACTTTAATGATGAACAGTATGCTTCTCTCAGTCAAAGCTTCAATCAATCGATCCCATTAAAACTACTGAAGTCACTATCCAACTATAGCAATGACAAAAGCCTTGTTCTGGCCATAACAGACGAAAACTGCTCACTATATAAGTTTCCAATCGAAGCGCTATGTAGCCTCATTAAAAAAGACAACATTGGTGAGGGAATACAACGAATTCTAACTCACCCTAATGATCGCTACATAGCAATCGAATTTTCTTCATATGCGCCCAGAAATAACTTCCGTAACACGTATAAAATTATCCAGAATAGGTTTATCACTTATATAGATCTAAATAGAACTGCAACGCTTACAGGAAAAATCAAAAACTGTGTAATGGGTCTCGGTGGCATTCAACTACAAGAACTTCTCGCTGATTTTGGCAAAATTTCCAATTTTAAATATCTCCCAATTGATGGGCACATACTATCAAACACCGCATCATTTAATATACACTTCAATAAAAATTCCAAACCAACAGATATACCAACAATGTTAAAACTTAATGGAGAGCCAATGATTCTTACATTTATCGGAGTGAGACCACAGTGTTTCTTCTGTGGGCTCCGCACGCATCTTATAAAGGACTGTATAGCCCGAATCTGCACTCATTGTGGTCATAAGAAAAATAGATCACACAAATGCCAGCAGCAAATTAACTATCAGGCAAAGAATCAGCATACATCCGATTTACACTTTATTCCAGAAGATGACTCTGGACAAACCCACACCACGGAAGAATTTAGAATTGTTGAAAATCAGAATAAAAAAAGCAACCACTTATCCGAATTCAAAAAACTCCACAGGACATGCCTCAAATTCTCAAAACTCATCACAAATTAATTCAAAAGGTTTTCTTAACAGCTACAGAGACCAAACAAGGCAGCAACTTAAACTAGACTTGCCATCTGATAAACACTTAATAAATATTACCACAAGCTCAAATACTTATAATTCCCAAAACAAACAAACAAAAGATTTCTTAGAACCACCCCAGGTACAGCAATCACACTCTGGCTTACCCACACCATCCAGCACAAGCCACAACATGAAACATATGCAAAAACCAGCACAAAATATCACACATCAGAATTCATCAATGTTAGGTGAAGCCAATGACATACAGATTAATCCAGACATAGAAACAGATATGGATTACATAACACAAACCTTATACAACAAAAAAAGAAAGTCAACAAAATTTGCACAAAGCAGTTCTGAGGAAGATGAACAGACTGCTATGAATTCAACCAATTTCGACTTAAATAAAACTATAAAAAATCACTCTTACAACAGCTCAAATACTATGCAAGATAAAAAAAGGAAAATAAAACACTCTAATACACAGGACTCTCACTCTAAGCCAACAGACACCAATACAGAAGACCTTTCTACCTATAGCCTACAACCTCCTGCATCTGCTCACATGGTTCCCTCACCTAAATCCTCTGAACTTGTCTCTCCAAACTTAAACAGCCCGCAAGCGGTACTTACTAGCGATCTAAGAGTTGGTGGATAACCTGCCGTGCAGAGTAGTAGGGATCAATGTGAGAGGTCTAAACACCCTCACTCGTGTATATGCCATTAGGCATTTTTTTCCCTTTATTTCTCCTCACATTTTATTCTTAGGAGAAACCAAATTCCACCAGCACTCCAACCATAATATCCAGACAGAGCTTAGCAAACTTGGTTACTTAAAATTAGCCATCAATAGCTCCGCTGCCGGAGGAGTTGGAGTGCTTATTAACAAGAAGTGCCCTCCCAATATATTTAAAGTGCTCTACGAAGACAACAACTTGATTGCTCTGAACTTAACATATGGATCAAGTAACATAAACTCATTTTATGTATATGCCCCCAATAATAAAGAAGTTCACCTAAGAATTATCAACACTATAAATATGCTGACTTCCAATAACAATGAACCTGCTATATTAATAGGAGATTTTAGTCTATCCTATGAAGAATATGACAAAAAATATCTTCATCTCCTCAACAGAGGATTTCTGGATGGTAGAGGGTATTTCCCTACTAATGCTTTTTCATTTCACATGAAAGTTCATCACTCCCTAATAGACCTGTTATTTTATACAGCAGAATTTCACTTCTGTATTGAAGCATATCTTCAGCCATCAGCCTTTACAGACCACCATGCCATAGTTGCAGACCTGCAGCTTCAAAACTTCCCTACAATAAGCACCAACAATACCATAAGAGTCCTCATTCATGCCTCCACAACTGAGGTGGTATTCTCTGAGGCCTACATTCTTTTTCAAAAAATTGACATACTCGCTAGACCTCCGGAGGAAGCTTGGTTCTCTCTTGTGGGAATTCTACAGTCGCTCATAGTACAACACACCAGAAGATCTAAAGGGCCTACAATGCTTTTTAATGAGCTAGAACAAATCTCTCAACAAATCAATGCATTCAACATCGACAATTAGCCATTGGAAAGGTTGCTTAACCTTAAGCATTAATATAAGACCAAACAAGTGGCCATTGCAGAATACATAGCAATTAAAAGATCCAAAATATACCTACCTAATCAGCATTGTTGGACTAGAGCATATCTTCATTGGGCATTAGGATACAAACCCAAACAATCCACGTCCTCAACAATCATCATCAGTGGTTCCAATTATACTGGAATTCATATGCTTCAGAAAATTGAATCTTCCTTTAAAGAAAAATTACAAAATTGTGAACCCAGAGTTGATCTCTCTTGGAATGACATTTTTCCAATAGGTAAACATGGCATCACAGAGACTGACATAAAGAATCGCTTAGCAGCCCTACCTGACCATGTACATCCTGGTATACATGCCATACCTAAGTTTATGCTTCTCCATCTTAGCAACATTGTGATTCCGATTGTAATGGGAATGATAAAACACCTCTCGACACAAAAAAAGGGTAATTCCTAATCTTTACCCTATTGCAATGGTGCCGTTCTTGAAGAAAAACAAGGAACCCATTTCCATCAACAGCATTAGACCGATATCAATGACTCCTATCTTATTCAAAATCATAGAAGGAGTCATTAAAGAGAAAATAGAGTCCAAAATCATTCATAACATTTCAAAAAATCAATATGCTAAAAAGGGTTCATCAACCCTTACTGCCATGACAGAAGTTAAATTACTCCTCAACTATGTCAGATCTAATAGACTATCAAAACCAATTGCAGTCCAGATTGACATAGCTGAGGCCTTTGACACAGTGAATCCCAACATCCTGCTTGAACTTCTAGGGAAATACAACATTCCTTCCCAGATCATACAAATACTAGATAACCTATTATATAACAGATTCATTCACCTCACACTTAACGGAACCTTAACAGATGGATTCACGCCTAAGCGCTCCATACCTCAAGGGTCTCCGCTTAGTGCATTGCTATTTTCATGCTACATAGACCCTCTTTTAAGGTCTATAGAAGACTCCCTCCCTGGAATTCATATACCAAGAATCAAGAAATCCATCACCTCCATTGCATATATGGATGATGTCATAATATTCCTTCCATCACATAAGTATCTCCAACCGCTTTACCTTTTACTGGACAAATTTTCTAGCTCATCTCAACTACACATTAATCACAGCAAATCCTCTACATGGCGAATATTAAATGGAAAAAAAATCCATTCCAAATTTCTTGCGGAGCCCCAAAATTTCTTGGGGTTCCCTATATATAAATCTCAACTCGCCATGACCAAAAGTATTCAGAATACCATCATTGAACAAGCTGACCACCTTATACAGGGGCTTTTGAAGGTCTATTTATCTCTGCAGGGCAAAGTCGCTCTGTTAAATATGAAAGTAATGGCCAAAATTGCCTATTATCTCCCGTTCATTACCATCACCAAGATATTCCTATCCAAAGTTTACAGACTATGTGCACGACTGTTTTGGAAGGGTCGTACTTCATCCATCAGCACAGCAAAAATGCAATTCCATAGAAAACAGAATGGAATGTCCCTTCATTCCATTCAGGCAATATTCTATCAAAAAGCACACACAGTGGTAGTCAACCTGATACAAAAATATGATAGCATCCTTGCAACAGAACCAATAACTCCCACAGATACGCCTCCACCTGAGAAGTCCTCTTGGATAGACCAAATCCTGTCCCATCTTTACAAATTCAATGGCAACTCCTCCGAGTGCTTTCTTATCAAAATCTCCATATGGACCGCCCACTCATTAATGAACCCCCAACCTTCACAATTAAGACCAAAACTTGGAGTAACAAATCAAAAAATTACTACACTATTCAAATTCTTATGGATGGAGCCAAAGTTCTTGGATTTTTTAATTAAGGCTAACTTGAATGCAATTCCAACAAACTATTTCCTGCATTACAGAAGATTTATAAAAAACATAGATCCTTGCTGTCCTGTCTGTAATAGAGAGAAACCTTTGAGCATATGATTCTATCCTGTACTGGCTTGACATCTGTACGGCTAATGATAGCCCAAAATACCTCAATGGACTTTTATAAGATGCTGTCTATTAAAGATTGCATGAAAGACCGAAACTTCATTCACATAAGAATATCGACTTTTATTATATACTCACTGTGGATAACTAGATGCAAAATCACCTTCAATATCCCACCACCGAATGCAATGACGATATTCATCAGTACTTTAAACAAGATTAAAAAAAAAGATGAAATTATATCAATAAAGTTGCTTTATGAGAATACTTGGAGACTATTCAAAATCCACAGCATCCCAACATCCCTATAATTATTCATAATAATAAAAATACTTAATTGTAAATATTAGAGAAAAAAAGAATATAGTTAATAATAAATTTGGCTGAACGTTTTCGAGGAACCGTGCCTCATACTCATAGCCTTAGTGAAAATGTACTTAATATATTGTAAACGGTCGGGTTTAAACCCTGTTTACAATGTAGAAAAGCGCACACATGTGTTATATATTTTTTTTAATTAGTTTCATATAGTTTGGTTTTATTCCGTTTTAGTATTTATTTTGTTAGTGGAAGAAAATGTTTAAAATCTTATTAAAGTGAGAAAAGAGGGAGTGGGGGGAATTTGCGTTTTGTTTTTAGTGAAAGTGATACATGTATGTATGTGCGGTGTGGATGGACAATTTCAAAAAAGAAAAAAAAAAAATAATAATAATAATGAGAAACGAACGTATGAATAAATTTGGTATCCAAGATGAGATTATTGTAAGAGAACAGAAAGAAAAAAAAAATGTATTGGAGACCTTATCTGAGGAATTTAAAAAGAAGAAAAAAAAAGAAAGAAAAAAAAGGAAGGGTTGAAAAAGGTCAGGAATGTTGTTTGCCAGAATATCCGAAGGTGCGAAAAGTTTCTTTGCTTGTTAGCCTAACTGGCCATCTATACCACGTGGTGAGGAAAAAGGGGGCGGACTGTTTTTGCGAGGACAAAAGAGAGGAGTGAAAAAAAAAAAAAAGAAAAAGTGACAGGGAGAGTAGAGAAGTAGTTTTGTCTTTTTGTTGTGTCCTTTTTGGAAGGGAATCGCCATTTTTTTAAAAAAAAAAAAAAAAAAAAGGAATAGCTAAGGCTACGGCCGAATATGCGTACAGTGGGGTAAAAGCTTAAGCGTGCTGGGTTTTCTGTGCCTTACCCCGAAGAGACCATGCGGCAGTAAACGGAGAACATCTACCGGAGATCTATTAACTTTTCACAAAAGAACTGACCCGACTCGAAATGGATTATAGCGTGATAAACCGCCTCGTGCGTCTATTTCAAAATTCATATGTTTTCGTCTTATTTTAATATCCCCGGGGATCACATCGGACAAAATTGCAGATAATGTGAACTTAAAATATTTATTTTCTAACTATTACCACGTTCTCTCCGAAGTTTTCAAGGAGAATGAACAAAGGCAAGAAAGATATTTTTTTAAGAGAAGGCCGTTCAAATCCAGCTGATTAGATTTTGTCTGTACATACGTTCGTTTCTTATTCAGTTGAAAATCCACACAGTATATATGTATGTTTTCTTAGTTTATGTAAACAATGTGGGGGGGATACAGGCAAATATTTTCCAAAAAGGAAAAGAAGGGAAAGTTATAATAAAAGGTGTTATTTTAAAGCTTGTATTACATGTATATTTTTTTTATTTAACTCATGAAAGATAGTCCACGAATTTAGGCAATTGGTTCGGATTTCCTTGTTAAGAGATGCATGGAGTCCCCCGTACATTTTCCTACGGTTTATTGACCACCCGCCCTGAGTACTGAGCTAGAGGTGTGGCCCTATCACAATTGTATTCTGATCTTCCAGCATAATACTTATGTAAAAAGTAAGTTTGGCGCTTGGAGTCTAAAATAAAAAAAAAACTGACGTCCATAAATATGCTGAGAGAAAGATACGAGTTTCCTTATCAATATTCTGATTAGATAGGGAGAAGATATATATGAGTATACGGGTAACGAGTACACCCGCTACAATATGTAAATGAGAATATTCAAATGAGTTACTGTTACGTAGCCCATTTTTTCGAGATGTCGAAGCACGTGTCTCTTCTGTTGATTGCATGGATATCTCTGTTAATGTAGAATGCCTCCTTTATTTTTCTCCTGTAGTCGTTTGGTTCTGAGCATAAAATAACGGGGTTAGCGGGTATGAAATTGTGCCCTGATTGTTTAGTATGTTCAAAAAATGCAGAAGATGTACTGCTGTTCGTTTGGGCTCTGTTGAAGGTGTACCGATGTTGAGCCAATCTGGTGTTAACTGTGGCTTTCATTTCACCATAATATGTGGCGTGGCATATGGCTTGGGGGCAGGAAATGGAGTACACCACATGTGGGGTGAGCGCTGGATCAATGTAGTCTTTGGAATTATTGATCAACCTATTAGTGTTGGGTGGAGTTCTGAATATTATGCTGAATTTGTTGCTCAAGGTTTTCGTTAATTTGCTGGATATTTTAGGGATGTAGGGACCGTTATTCTAGGTAGATTCAGACGAGGCTCTTATCATCTATTGAGCTGTTGAATTTCATGACTTTCCTCCTAATGGTTTTGTATTTGAATCCTGCTGCCAATAGGTCTTTAATATAATTGTTTATATTTTCCTTCCTATGTGCTTCATATTTACACAAGTGATAGTTTCTAAACATAAATGCTTTGAGACCTGCGAATTTGTGAGATCGGAAGAGCGTCGAATTAGGATGGATGCAGCTTCGAATTTCGAATGGTTTAACAATCATTTTGTAATCTATTGAGTGGCGGTCTCTTGACAAGGAAAGGTCGAGATATTTGAGTTCATTACTGTTTTCATATATAATAGAAAAAGATAGTTTAGTTGTGCTTTGTAATTCGCGCTGTATATTTAAAATATTATTTTTAGATGCTATAATGAAAATGTCATCTACATATCGTAAAAATATGAAGTCTGGGTTATTGTTGAAATATTTTGGAATGATGGATTGCTCATATTTATTTAAGTATATACTGGATAACACGCCACTGATAGGGAGGCCCATGGGCCAACCATCTTGCATTGTGTACCATTTATCTTCGAAAAGAGTGAAAATATGGGAGTCAAACCATGTCAGGAAAGCCATGATGAATTTAATTCTCTCGTTAGGACAAGATATTCGCAACAACTCTTCATGTATAATCTGGATGGATGCTTTTCTATTGATTGATCCATATAATTCTTTCACATCCATCGTGGCCATAACAGAGCTATGTGAGATTTGAGTGTTTTTAATTCTGGAGATGAATTGAAAAGATGAATTTATTGTGTATGACCCAAAATTAAGAAGACAAAGCATGGAATAAAAGTGTGTTAAATACTAAACAATATTTCAAAACACACAACATTATTTGTCTCAAAGAAGACAAAGGCAATCGCTTTGTTTTATTAAATAACACCGATTACAAAAATAAAATGCATGACCAAATTAAAATATTAAAGTTGGTACATGATAACACTTTTAACATCAAACTCGACCGAGATAAATTTATTAATGGTGTGCTTCGGACTTTCAAAGACAAAGGGATCACTAAATCCGAGTATTACAGGATTTATCCTTCTGCCACTAGACCTCCCCGAATGTTTGCCAATTCAAAACAACATAAACCAGGCGAACCGCTTAGATTGATGATGGACTTCGCTGGCGTACATTATTTCGATACAGCCAAATTGGTTAATCAATTAATTATAGATTACCTTAATTTTGGCTCATACACAATAAATTCATCTTTTCAATTCATCTCCAGAATTAAAAACACTCAAATCTCACATAGCTCTATTATGACCACGATGGATGTGAAAGAATTATATGGATCAATCAATAGAAAAGCATCCATCCAGATTATACATGAAGAGTTGTTGCGAATATCTTGTCCTAACGAGACAATTAAATTCATCATGGCTTTCCTGACATGGCTTGACTCCCATATTTTCACTCTTTTCGAAGATAAATGGTACACAATGCAAGATGGTTGGCCCATGGGCCTCCCGATCAGTGGCGTTTTATCCAGTATATACTTAAATAAATATGAGCAATCTATCATTCCAAAATATTTCAACAATAACCCAGACTTCATATTTTTACGATATGTAGATGACATTTTCGTTATAGCATCTAAAAATAATATTTTAAATATACAACGCGAATTACAAAGCACAACTAAACTATCTTTTTCTATTATATATGAAAACAGTAATGAACTCAAATATCTCGACCTTTCCTTGTCAAGAGACCGCCACTCAATAGATTACAAAATGATTGTTAAACCATTCGAAATCCGAAGCTGCATCCATCCTAATTCTAAATCACCCGCATCGCACAAATTCGCAGGTCTCAAAGCATTTATGTTTAGAAACTATCACTTGTGTAAATATGAAGCACATAGGAAGGAAAATATAAACAATTATATTAAAGACCTATTGGCAGCAGGATTCAAATACAAAACCATTAGGAGGAAAGTCATGAAATTCAACAGCTCAATAGATGATAAATTGCCTCGCACCAATCTACCTAGAATAACGGTCCCCTACATCCCTAAAATATCCAGCAAACTAACGAAAACCTTGAGCAACAAATTCAGCATAATATTCAGAACTCCACCCAACACTAATAGGTTGATCAATAATTCCAAAGACTACATTGATCCAGCGCTCACCCCACATGTGGTGTACTCCATTTCCTGCCCCCAAGCCGGATGCCACGCCACATATTATGGTGAAACGAAAGCCACAGTTAACACCAGATTGGCTCAACATCGGTACACCTTCAACAGAGCCCAAACGAACAGCAGTACATCTTCTGCATTTTTTGAACATACTAAACAATCAGGGCACAATTTCATACCCGCTAACCCCGTTATTTTATGCTCAGAACCAAACGACTACAGGAGAAAAATAAAGGAGGCATTCTACCTTAACAGAGATATCCATGCAATCAACAGAAGAGACACGTGCTTCGACATCTCGAAAAAATGGGCTATGTAACAGTAACTCATTTGAATATTCTCATTTACATATATTAAGTACATTTTCACTAAGGCTATGAGTATGAGGCACGGTTCCTCGAAAACGTTCAGCCAAATTTATTATTAACTATATTCTTTTTTTCTCTAATATTTACAATTAAGTATTTTTATTATTACAAATAAGGAGAAATTAAAACCACATTTATAATTATTCATGGAAGGAACTGAACCTTTCTCTTCAAACCACATAGGAAATAGAGATCATTTTGTTAAGACAGCTGACCTTGAACAACAAAATACCAAGAAATCAATTGTTCCAAATGGACTACATAAAACACTCAGAGACTTCTTTAATGGAATTAATTTGTATTATTAAAAAAAAAAAACACTGGCCAACTATTCCCTTCTTCCTGTTCCCCATATGTATATAACCATATTATCTTTTTTTACTCACAATATAAACATATATATGCAAAATGACTCAAAAGAGTAAATGTAATAATTTTTATAGCAAAAATAAAATTCTTTTTGAAAGTAAAGTATATTTGTTAATAGAAGAAACCATGATTGTGGAAGAATTTTAGTAAAATTTTATATTTTGGCTAATATTGAAATGTTATATGAATTTCTATTTTATATATGAAATATATAAATTTTAAAGTTCTTTTGATTTAATCTACATAAATATGACAAACAGTAATAATTCTTCAAGCACACAAAATATTTAGAATAGACTTAAAAATTTTAATTAGCACTTCACTTATGTACATAACTTTTGTAATATTGAATGAGCAAATTTTAAAAAAATATAATCTTCTATATAATAAATACATAGTAGTATAAAGTCATTGATATCTCTATATTAAATTAATCTAAAGTTATCATGCTTGACTCATTGGTTATAATAAGCATAGAAACATACACATATTCAAATACAATCATGTAAAGTTGTTGAAAAAATAAAATTTGTGTAATCTATATCTAAATATGACATGTTATTTATTTTTGGAATTTGGTAATGGAAATATCTAGTATTTTAATTTTGAATTGGTTATTAATAATTGTATTTCATTTTTTATTATTTCTGTGATTACATTAGTTAAGCCTAAGTGACACAATGGCATATGTCATAATAACAGCCATTTTAAGAGAAAAGAAGTTTGTAAAACAACATGATCTTAGATTAAGAGATTAAAAAGTGAAGATATTAAAATGTTAGTTAATTTTTATGGTTCTTAAATTAATTATATTACATTTATTTCACAAATAAATGTGTTTTTATTATATATATATATAATAAAGAAAATTATCACCTTTTTTCCAACCCAATACCTCCGTACTACAAGAATATCCCCTCAGTGCTCTCATGTTTATAGCCTATATAGATCTATTATTGAAGGCCTTTGACGAATTACTCCCTGGCATATATAGTCCTAGATTGGCAAGATTGATAAAGGCCATAGCTTATATAGATATTATTATCTTTCTCCCTTCAGCTACATACTTATGTCAGTTATTCTCTATATTGAGCTACTATACAGCAAACTATGGTCTCACCTTTAACCCTAATAAATCAGCCATATAGAAAGTATGTTCAGGTCAAAACTTGTAACTAAATTTTCAGTAAACCCTCATAAATTCTTGGGATTTGTGATATATAAATCATATACTCAAATGTCTAAAAATATCCAATATAATATCATTCACTCCATGGAGGGACCTTATCAAATGCCTAGCGAAGGTATACTTCTCCTTGCATGGCAAGGTAATGCTCTTTAATATAAAGATTATGGCCAAGTTAAACTATTACCTGCCCATCATCAAAATTATGAAGACCTTCCTTAGAAAAATGAATACACTGCCTGTTTTGGGGTGGTAAAGTTGCAAAAATAAGTATAAACAGAATACAGCTTCTTCAGAAATACAATGGATTATTCTATCATTCCATGCAAGCCATCCTTGTCCAAAAGATATTTAATTTCATCTCCATGATGATCAGAACTTTCAATTATCCACAGGTAATTCAGCCAATCACCCCCATGGATAGACCGCCTCCTAAAGTTAGTCATTTTTTAGATGCAGCAGTGGTATTAATAAAAATTATATGGTTATCACAAATGACACATTTTACAACCAGATTATCATTTGGGAGGCTCATAGTCTTATAAATTAAAGCTGGTAATTCTTCCCATACAACCTGAACTTGGGATAACCAATAAAAAAAGTCATCTCACTCTTCAGATGCTGGTCCATGAGCTGAAATATTTGGATTTTACTATCAAAATAAACTTAAATTCCATAAGCACTAACTGGTTTCTAGTCTACAGACATGGCATTAACAAGATTGATCCTATCTGTCTCCAATGTCAGATGTACAATGAAACATTTGATCATCTAGTTTGCTCATGTCCTTGCCTTTAGAAATCTAGAAGGATTATAATTAATAACCTCAAAGAAATTATTATCTTGTCACCTCGCTTAGAGATAGTATCAAGAGAAGATCAATACCAATCATAAGACTATCTTTATTCATTAATTATGCATTCTGGACCACCCACTGCAAAATAATCTTTAATTCTGGACATATTCAGGAAAAAGACTTTATAATTAAAAAACTAATTAAAATTAAACATCATGACAAACTCTTAGCTCCAAATGTTAGATTTGCTTAGACATGAAATCTTATTATATTAACATGACGATTCCTTTGTAACATTCAATGTGATCCCAAACTTAACCTATTCTGAAAATGGGGTATCATTATCCCAAATATCAGACACTTTTGCTACTTAATCAGTAGGTTGCAATTTGGATATACAACCTTGGTAATACTCTGCATAAACTTTCAGTGATGCAGAGATGTGGGTATCTATCCTGTGGTGAAGCCCAATGTCACTAATCGTCATGTAGCCAAGGTAATTTTTATGTTATGCTGTGCTATAGTTTATGGAAATGGTTTATGAATTCCAAATATGTTATTTAACTGACCAAGTATGCTGATAATATATAAGCTCCTACTCTGATTATAACAATAAAGAAAAATTCTTAAATAAGCCAAAAGTATTACAATGGCTGGATTAATCTATACTATTTATAATCATAAATGGATAAATAGAGAGTGGTTATTTCTCTTTATATTTGTAATAATTCTGACAGGTATACAATAAATGCAGATTGAAGTTCTAAAGTTAAAGTTTTATCTACATATACTTATGTATCTATAGCATCACAAATTTAACTTTTTTGAGTAAATTAATAAATATCATGTAGCATATTTCTATCAAAATTATTATTTTAAAAACGGAAGTATTTTCCACCAATTTGAACAGAAAAATCAAATGTTTAGATGTTCAAGTTGGAATAAAACAGTAGTAAAATGATTTTAAAAATCACAATTTTTTTAAATGCAACTCTTTTTTCACCTATTAGAAACATATATTACTACACTTAAAACCAATCAAAAATTTGTGTCACTTTTCTAGCCAAAGTATGGATGAAATATATCTATGCATTTTAATGTACTATTATTAATTTTATTTAATATTTTATATGACCATTTAAATTCCTATGTTTCCAGTTATTCTTTTAAAAAAATTAAAAACAACCCTCACCTCTCAAATGTTTTTTAGGAAGAAAGTCCACTTTGCAAGCCATTATAGTGACTTTTAAATAAATACTAGAAGTTAAAGTGAAGATTAATAGAAAAAAGATTTCAATACCACTGACACATTAGCATATGATGTAGGAGAGGATGCAGTACCAGTAAGGGAACAGGAGGAGTAAGAGATTCATGCTAATATTTCTATTTCATTAACCAATGCTAATTATAACAATCACCTACAAAAACAGTGGATATAATGTTTGGAATCAAAAATCTGCTCCATTATATTTATTTACTAATTAATAATAAATCTCTAATTAGGCATAATTAAAATTCTAAGACTATTTCTGACTGTATTAGTCATACAATGTTTAGATTGTAGAACACCTTAACGGGTTACAATTGTGAGATGATATATAAAAATGTAAATAATGCATCCTAAATGATAGCCAATTTAGAACAATGTTTAGAAGATAAAGGTAAATTACTATGATCCATGATGAATAGTAAAGTCATATATAAATGGGGAAAAGAATACACAGGATATCAGCAGTTACAGATATCAATCAGTAGTTTGTGACTTCAAAAATGATCATGCAGTTTAATTATAGAAATGATGCAGCAGGTAAGAGTTAGATATATTTGGTGGCTAAGTCAAAATCTGGAAATATATCTTAAAATATGTAAAAATTGCCAAAGTGAAATAGACCAGAGAAGCAATACATTTTGTCACAAACAACAAATCTGTAGTAAAGAATAAATCTGGACCAATGAATAATTTTTTTTACATAATTTGGCAGGGTGCAAAATAATAACAAATATCAATTCAGAGGAAAACATCTCAAAATTAATAAAAATATTTACATATTATAATGTCCCTAATTATCTGTAATGGCAACATACCATTCACCATTGCATGGGCTTACAGAAAAGATAGTCTAGAGCAGGGGTGCCCAACCCATAGCTCACGAGTCACATGTGGCTCACACAACCATTTAATGTGGCTCGCATTGCACTCTTCAAATTGATAAAATATTTTATATATCTTGATGCCACATGCACACACTAAAAAATAAACATTTTTACAATACAAATGATAATGGGAATGAAACAAATCAGATGATTCATAACAGTGTCCAATAAAAGAAGTGTATTTGAAATACACGAATTTCATTGGTTTCATTTTCCATTCTCGAATTGTGCAGTCAACACACTACTTTACAGCGCTACCGTAAATTGTTTGCTATTGTAACGATATATAAATATGTCGTTACATTAATTTAAAATAAAAACTTAAAAGTTCGCAAATAAAAGTAAAAAACTAAACGCTAAAATTAAAAATGTTTGTTATACGTATATACATTCGCACAGATGCTAAACTTTAAAAATATTTTTTTTAATAAATAAAAAAAGGTATTTGAATGTATTTTTTATAAAAAAAGATTTATAAAAATATTTTAATAAAAAAATAACGTAAGTTAAAATAAAAACAGGTATTAATTAATTCCTGTAATCTATAAATGGAAATGATTGTTTATTAATTATCTAAAAGCTGTTTAATTAAAAAGTCAGATGGAAAGTTAGATAAGAGAAGAAAGGGATTTTAGCTTGACCAATGGAAGCCAAATAAAGGCCCGGACCATAACGAAAAAACAGAACAGTGACGTTTTTGTTCATGGAATCCATAGGAGGACTATAAAAAGAAAAAAATATTGAGTTCCAGTCAGAGAGCTTTTTCCAACTTGATTTTGGTGAGTCTGGCGACAAGACGCACTTGTCGTCCTCACTCACTTATTTTAAAAATGCAAAGACTGTGATACCAGAACAGAACCAGCAAATGCTACCTCCAAAATGTCAGACCGGTCTTCCAGGAAAGTCTCCGTGGGAATTGCCAACGGGAACATGGACTCTTATACCGTAAGCAATAGAACTGAACAGTTGTTAAAATCATAACATTAATTAAGAACTTTAAAGATTGATAAGTAAATTTAAATTTTATAAAAAGAACTTTTCTCGGACTTATGTGTCAACTCAATTGATAATGAAAAATTTTATATATGTTTGCGTTTGATAAAAAAAAAAAAAAAAAATCATTTCCATTTATTATTTATTGTATTGATATTTATTGTTTAAATTTTAAATGAGGAAATTTCAGGTTGGGTATAGACGTTGCATAGATTCGTTAGCGGTTGATAATGTTGTGGTTTTCACATTCGATTGAAATATATGTCAACGATATCACTGCAAGCATCTTACGATGAATGCTAATGGGATTTGAATATTCCCTATGCAAGTGACGTTTATCGATGACTTTGTATTTTGATCGGTTGTGTTTAATTTGGAATGTTTTTGACCGTGGAATCTGTGCAGCTGATCTGTACTCAACATTTTAAAACAAATTTTATAAAATTCATTTGTGCGAACGTATCTAAATGTTAAACTTAAGTCGGGCGTGAATGGCTATATAGATTTGTAAAGTTATATTAGGGGAGGGTAATCTTAGGTTATTTGTGTCGTTGTTGAATTGGGTCAATGGATTGGATGTATTTGTGTAATTAGTAGATGTAGTATGAGTTTCGCTACGTGCAGAATCGCTGTATACACCGCACCAACCCTTTGCCTATGGATGGGATTGTAAGTCGGCCAAAAGGATCGCGGTCCCTTCCTATGGAGTTTTTATTTTATTGTTCTTCTTGCTATACAGACGTCATATTCCTGTATTAGACAAGAGTCAATGTTTTCTCAAACTATATTGTTCAGATGTCCATTCCTGACAGTATAGTATCTTTGTGCTGTTGTATTTTCATGCTACATTGAATACATAAATGTATCGGATGGATTGATGCCAGTTTGACTGCGAATTTTAGCCTAAGGTTAAATAGGGATAGAATGTTTTATTTTCAAATGCAGATCTATGTAGTCTATTCATACTTGACAATCTAAATAAAAAAAAATTAAAATCATTGAAATTTATGTAAATGTAAATTTAAAGAGTAATGAGAATATAAAAATCTAAAAATGTTAAACCTATTTCTCGAGTTTAGAATGATTTTATATGTGCGTAAATAAATATTTTATGTGTTAATTTCTGGCAGTGGCTTTTATTCTTTTATATTTAAGATATAAAATTAAGTTATATTTTATTATCTCTGCTACTCACTGAGCTAGTGACTTGGGCTAACGACCGGAATCAAAAATTAAGAAAAAAAAATTTTTTTTTTGTTTTTTGACTTGCGTATCTGCCTACTTTATAAATTTTTCTAGGTTCAAATGCCTAGATGGCGCCCTGTAGTGCAGTTTACGTAAGTCTAGCTTTCTCCGGATCGTTACAAACTGGCTACCCAACTTGGGCCGATCTTTAATAAACACGAGTGCCCTGAGAATTTTAAAAGGGAATCATGCCCGTAAATTTTTTCTGAAAATTATATAGATATATGTTTTGTATTAACGTAAAGTTATAGTTTAAATTTTGTGTAAAAAGGTACTGCCAGTAAGAAAAATTGCGCATATGTAAAGAGAAATACGAGGAATAAAAAAGTAATAAATAAAACGTAATTAATAAATATAAATCATAATTTTTTTTTAAAAAGTCTTGTTTAAAATTTAATCGTTTAACTTGCCTAAATAATACTTAAAGGTAGGAGAAATGAAACTTGGAAGGGAGGGGGCAGAAATTTAGCTGGTAGTAAGGAATCATCAGTCAACTTTTTTTTTTATCATTATATTTGTAATTACTGTTTTGTCTTTTAAAAAAAAAAAGTTTTGTCCTTTTGAAATTTCATATATAACAAATTTGTGTAACGTAATTACTAACACTAAGTAAATTCTTTTTTTTTTTTTTAATGTTTTTATTTTTTTTGAGGAAGTTTACTGATATGTAACGATATATAAATATGTCGTTACATTAATTTAAAATAAAAACTTAAAAGTTCGCAAATAAAAGTAAAAAACTAAACGCTAAAATTAAAAATGTTTGTTATACGTATATACATTCGCACAGATGCTAAACTTTAAAAATATTTTTTTTAATAAATAAAAAAAGGTATTTGAATGTATTTTTTATAAAAAAAGATTTATAAAAATATTTTAATAAAAAAATAACGTAAGTTAAAATAAAAACAGGTATTAATTAATTCCTGTAATCTATAAATGGAAATGATTGTTTATTAATTATCTAAAAGCTGTTTAATTAAAAAGTCAGATGGAAAGTTAGATAAGAGAAGAAAGGGATTTTAGCTTGACCAATGGAAGCCAAATAAAGGCCCGGACCATAACGAAAAAACAGAACAGTGACGTTTTTGTTCATGGAATCCATAGGAGGACTATAAAAAGAAAAAAATATTGAGTTCCAGTCAGAGAGCTTTTTCCAACTTGATTTTGGTGAGTCTGGCGACAAGACGCACTTGTCGTCCTCACTCACTTATTTTAAAAATGCAAAGACTGTGATACCAGAACAGAACCAGCAAATGCTACCTCCAAAATGTCAGACCGGTCTTCCAGGAAAGTCTCCGTGGGAATTGCCAACGGGAACATGGACTCTTATACCGTAAGCAATAGAACTGAACAGTTGTTAAAATCATAACATTAATTAAGAACTTTAAAGATTGATAAGTAAATTTAAATTTTATAAAAAGAACTTTTCTCGGACTTATGTGTCAACTCAATTGATAATGAAAAATTTTATATATGTTTGCGTTTGATAAAAAAAATCATTTCCATTTATTATTTATTGTATTGATATTTATTGTTTAAATTTTAAATGAGGAAATTTCAGGTTGGGTATAGACGTTGCATAGATTCGTTAGCGGTTGATAATGTTGTGGTTTTCACATTCGATTGAAATATATGTCAACGATATCACTGCAAGCATCTTACGATGAATGCTAATGGGATTTGAATATTCCCTATGCAAGTGACGTTTATCGATGACTTTGTATTTTGATCGGTTGTGTTTAATTTGGAATGTTTTTGACCGTGGAATCTGTGCAGCTGATCTGTACTCAACATTTTAAAACAAATTTTATAAAATTCATTTGTGCGAACGTATCTAAATGTTAAACTTAAGTCGGGCGTGAATGGCTATATAGATTTGTAAAGTTATATTAGGGGAGGGTAATCTTAGGTTATTTGTGTCGTTGTTGAATTGGGTCAATGGATTGGATGTATTTGTGTAATTAGTAGATGTAGTATGAGTTTCGCTACGTGCAGAATCGCTGTATACACCGCACCAACCCTTTGCCTATGGATGGGATTGTAAGTCGGCCAAAAGGATCGCGGTCCCTTCCTATGGAGTTTTTATTTTATTGTTCTTCTTGCTATACAGACGTCATATTCCTGTATTAGACAAGAGTCAATGTTTTCTCAAACTATATTGTTCAGATGTCCATTCCTGACAGTATAGTATCTTTGTGCTGTTGTATTTTCATGCTACATTGAATACATAAATGTATCGGATGGATTGATGCCAGTTTGACTGCGAATTTTAGCCTAAGGTTAAATAGGGATAGAATGTTTTATTTTCAAATGCAGATCTATGTAGTCTATTCATACTTGACAATCTAAATAAAAAAAAAATTAAAATCATTGAAATTTATGTAAATGTAAATTTAAAGAGTAATGAGAATATAAAAATCTAAAAATGTTAAACCTATTTCTCGAGTTTAGAATGATTTTATATGTGCGTAAATAAATATTTTATGTGTTAATTTCTGGCAGTGGCTTTTATTCTTTTATATTTAAGATATAAAATTAAGTTATATTTTATTATCTCTGCTACTCACTGAGCTAGTGACTTGGGCTAACGACCGGAATCAAAAATTAAGAAAAAAAAATTTTTTTTTTTTGTTTTTTGACTTGCGTATCTGCCTACTTTATAAATTTTTCTAGGTTCAAATGCCTAGATGGCGCCCTGTAGTGCAGTTTACGTAAGTCTAGCAATCTCTGGATCGTTAAACTATAGTTTGCATGAAACACAAGAGACACGACAGTGAACACAGAACAAATTTCGAAGTTGTTAGCAAAGTAAGTATTTCGTGTCTCACACTGGCATAAAAAATAGTCGCTTCTTCTAAATTTTGTAATTCTATCTTTTTTAGCTCCATAATCATGTCAATATATGAGCCGGAAAAAAAGAAAAAACGTACCTACAATTACATTTTCAATGACGAGTGGGAAGAGAAATATTTTTTCATAAACTTTAAGAATAAATGTATTTGTTTAATATGCGGATCAACGGTTTCTGTTGGGAAAAAAAGCAACGTTGAACGACATTTTAAAACTCTTCATAATAAATATGATACTGATTATCCTTCAGACAGCAATCTAAGAAAATGTAAAGTGAAAGAACTGAAAAACACATTAGTTGCCCAACAATCAATGTTTACCAAGTCTGCAAATAAAACGAAGGTTGCAACAGTAGCATCATTTAAGATTGCACATATACTTGCAATTCATAAAAAGCCCTTTGATGATGGCAACATAATAAAAGAAGCAATGCTTGCTGCATCGGAGATTTTATTTCAAGAAGCCAAAAATAAAAATGAAATTTTGTCAGCTTTTCAGGACATCCAATTATCCAGAAATTCTATCACTCGTAGAGTAGAAGCTATGTCTCAAAATGTCAAAGAACAAGTAAAAACTGATTTACAAAAATGTGTTTTCTTAAGTTTACAATGCGATGAATCAACAGATATCTGCAATGTAGCTCAAGTAAATATTTTTATAAGGATGGTCTTTGATAATTGCTCAGTGAAAGAAGATCTATTATCAGTTTTGCCATTAAAAGGTAATACACGCGGAGTGGACATATATCAAGTTATAAAAAATCATTTAACTGAAATTAAATTTCCACTTCAAAAACTTGTGTCCATAACAACAGATGGAGCACCTGCCATGATTGGTTCTGGTGTTGGTTTCATCACATTTTGTAAGAATGATGCTGAATTTCCAAACTTTTTTACTTACCATTGCATCATACATCAACAGGCATTATGTACAAAAGTTTTACGTTATGAACATACAATGAAAATTGTTTTGAAAATTGTAAATTCCATTTGTGCCAGACCACTTCAGAGTAGATTGTTCAAAATACTGACTGATGAACTTGATGCTGAGTATGGAACTTTGTTGTTACACTCGGAAGTTAGATGGCTTAGTAAGGGAAAAGTTCTACAACGCTTTTTAGATCTTCTTCCGGAAATAAAACAGTTTTTAGAATTCAGAAACGAAACTTATGAAGAACTTGATAATCATAGCTGGTTATCTGATTTAGTGTTTCTTACAGACATAACAACAAAAGTGAACAAACTGAATCTTGAACTTCAGGGTAAAGAAAAAACTATTATTGAATTAATTGGAAGTATCAATGCTTTTAAATCAAAACTAGATTTGTGGATATTCCAAATAGAGGAATGTAACTTTTGCCACTTTACAAATTTGGAAAATTACACAAAGAAATATAAGGACATTGACACAATGAGATATTCAGAAAATTTCGTCGAGCTTAAAAATAATTTCGAAATTAGATTTTCTGATTTTCGTAAAATTCAGCCCATTGCTTCATTCATTTCAAATCCATTTGTTGATACTAATATTTCTGAAATGTCGCAACAAATTGCAAACATGTTAAATAAAAATTCTACTGATCTGGAAAGGGAAATAATCGATTTTCAATTAAAAACAAGAATATTACAAACAGACTTTTGGGTACTTGTAGGTGAGAAAAAATATCCACTTTTAAAAGAAACTTTTCAAAGGCTAAACTCCTGTTTTGGATCAACTTACCTTTGTGAAAGTGGTTTCTCAACAATGAATTTGTTAAAATCAAAGTTCCGCTCCAGGATAACAAATGAACATCTGAATGACTGCATGAATTTAGCCATAACATCATATATTACCAGAATACAATAAACTCGCAGGTGATATGCAGTGTCAGGTTTCACATTAAATAAAATAATTAAAATATACTTATGTATGTTACCACATTTTTAATAAATAAATATAAATAAAATGTATTTACATTTTTTTTTCTTTTTAGCATATTACACCAGTTTTTTTTTTTTTAATTTGTGAATTATGTTTATAAATGTAATATGAAAAATGCAATATATAATTGTGGCTCCCCAAATTTTTTTAAATTCTCAACTGGCTCCCGTCAAGTTAAAGGTTGGGCATCACTGGTCTAGAGAATCTGAAATAAATGTTTTAAAATTCTAACTTGAAGAATAACTGCCACAGGGCAATCTGCATTATAAATTTTATTAGGTGGACTGTTAAAAACATCTGTTTATACAAATGCAACACAAAATACATTTTAAGAACAAAAAAAAAAATCTAAAATAAATTTTATGTATATGATATTGTACAGCTATCAGTTATTAGAAAAAAGAATTAAAATCAAATTTTAGCTGCCTTGCAAAACAAATAATTGCAATTTAATTAAAAGATGGCTGTAAATATCAGAAGAATAAAAACATATTTAAAATCTAATAAGATTAGAGAATATTATTATCTAGAAAATAAGATAACTGGATATAATGAAGCAATAATACAAAATAATAAATTAGTAGAGGTTAAAAAAAACAACTAAGTAGCTAGTAGAAGTGAGAAACATAATTTGAAAAGCTAAAGACATTGAAAAACCATGGATGTAAAATGAGCAGAGTGTAATACTACTATCACCAGATATTTCTCTGAAAGCATGGAAAAAAATGTTGAAGGGAGATACTCTAAGGCATATAGAACTGCAAACTTCCATAAAAGAAAAATCTCTACAGTACAATATTTCCAATTTTCAACATATAAAATATTAATGACTGACTTATCTTCTTTATTTAAAGCAGTATAAACTAAAAGCTGTTCCTGTTTTGGTTTATAGGTCTGTCAGATAAGTACAAATTATTTGTTAGGTCATAGAATTTTAGTTTGCAATGCTTCAATATTTAATTGGTTGTTTACCTGATTATATCCTAACTGAAAATTATTTAAAATAATACAGTGAAATCTCATTAAAACTTTCAATATTTTTATCTATTTATGAAAATCAAATATTTAATTATCAGTTATAGTCATAGTTATTTTGTAGCTTATAAAATATATATTAATTTGTATTAATATTATAAAAATATAACTGAAAAATTAAAATTATTTAAAATGTGTACAAAGTATACAAATTTTTTAAATTAATTAATTATTTGAATAATTGATATTCCAAACATTCAGATTAAGTCCTGCTAAAAATGCAAAGAAATATAAATGTATTAATCTGATAAAAAAAAAAATATTCTAAAGAGCAAAAAAAATAATATCTCTGTTATAAAAGCAGATCCTAAAGTTCATGGAAAAAGAAAAACGGACTGATGAGAACAAAAGAATTGACAACTAAGTGCTCCATGGCTTCAAAGAGAATTGCCACTATGCATCCATAATCATACTTGGATAACTCTGATTACCAAAAATATTAAATTCATATTAGGCTCCTCAATAAATCAAACCCACTTTATTATTATTTTAATAAGTTTTTCAATTGAGGAATATTTGTGCATGTGTTTTACAAATGGACAGTAATATTTATAAGTGAATTCTTGACATCGTATCTGTTTAGTAATAGTTGTGTCTGTAGGAGATTACTTATCAAATAATTGTTAAAATTTTAATCATATTTGTGTTTGGATATTTTATTGATAAATCTATTTTAATATGAAATTACTTCTACAACAACTGTCAGAGAGCACTGCTCCGTGAGTTGGATTTTATAACATTCTAATACTTTTAATCCCAACATTTTTTCTCTCATGATCAGTGTGAAAATATAAGGAAAAAAGTTGTAATTTTTTAAAAAATGCTTATCTCATGCCCTCACATAATTCTAAATTTTTGGATGATTCAAAAACATTTTAGTTACTTATAACCCAAGAGTACATCTCCCAATCATGTTGACAATAGTTAATTTAAGTCCATCCTGTGGGAATTTCCACATTTCTGTCACAAACAAGCATTGGATTTTTTTTTTCAGTTAAGTAACTCATAACCACTCTAACTGGTCATGTAATTGCTTTAATAAATGACAACTTAATTATCATTAGCTAAAAAAATTAAAATTCCAGGTATACTGACTTAAGTAGCAAGTGTGATTTAAAAATCTTATTGATAAAGAAATTGGGTACTTGTGAAGTTTCAAATAAACCAAGATGGTAATCCATATTTTTGTTAAAGGTACAGTTTTAAGGGCCTATAATCAACTAAAATGTCTTAGTTGCTAAATTAAAACAAAAAGTCAATTGTTAAATTTAAAAAAAGGAATAAATTTTGATAAATTTTATTAAAAAAATTTATTTTAATTTTTTACTTATTTTATAATGTGGGAACCAACAAGACAATTTTCAAACATAGTTCTATTTTGGTTCAATTCAACATATTTCTTTTTGACAGCAATTTTTTTGGTAAATTGTCATAATGATAAAAATTTAGAACCTTCCTGTCACAGAACATAATGCAGTGGAATATTTCCAAAGGTACGGGATCCTGCCTCCTGAAAATTTGTGTTAATGATCATGATTTGATTGCATGTTACCAACATTAATAAAGTGTAAATTTTGTATTTATTTATTTTTTCATTTTTTCTGTTAATAAGTTCATCAAAAAACAAAAAAAGAAAATAAACTGTAAATATTGTAATTAATTTTTTCACAATGATTTTATTTTTTAAAATAACAATAATGAAATATAAAATGTAAGTATTAAATACAAAGTTTCCTGGCAGATAATTTTTGTAAACATTTTTTGGGAGCTCCAGAAACTGTAGATTTAGCAAAAATGTAGGCTACCATCTTGGTTTACTTAAAAACTCACAAGTATCAGAAATTTTCATAGTCCTAAGAATAATGTGACCATAGATTGTCTTTATCCTTAAGGAATTACAAATTGATAACAGACTAATTACAAGATTTATATACATATATAATTATAAAAAAACAAGTCAACCTCTGATAATGCATTATTTCTTGAATATTATAAATCTCTGCACATTCACCCGCTAGTAAGAGTTTTAAAAACTTAAATAAATCACTTAAGTTTAGAGTATATTTATATGTACACCAACTTCTACTGATTATGCTTATATCAGGGCTCGAGTCTATCATGTGCCTGATGTTATAATCAAATATTAAACTGTATAAATTTAGTTAACCTATCACAGGGGAAAGACAGAGTCTTATTTTAGTCACCTATTTTTAATTTGCTATTAACTGAAAGCAGACCCTTTGATTCCTCTTGGAGGCCTTAAAGGAACTGAGCAGGGCAAATTCCTAATGTCCACTCCATAAGTTCTTGTCATTGCAGCTGTTATTACTATGTGATTATTCATATAGTATACGAACATGGATGGGCTGCTCACCAACATGCATTAGCCAGTGTGGTGAGTTTATTTGCTTTTTACCTCTGAGTTTAAGATCAAGAAACACCATGGTCTTTTTTCTCAGTGCCTGATAAGGCAAAATGAATGTTTGTGTAAATGATAAATATTTTTCCAATACATATATACAATTATGACAGACAAAAATAAATCATGGCTCTTATTCCCAGGACACTGTAAAGTCACTAATCAAGGCAGTGGTTGGTGGCAGAAGGTGGAGGGTACTAAGAATCCCTGATAGTGGACTCAGGATGCCATTTGATGATGACTTTTTATTTAAGTACTTACAACTGAAGATCACTTTCAAGTGAAGGAAGATTGCAAGAATTAGAAAAACAACTGTCTTATATTAAATGGGACATTATTGGACTTTGTGAAGTTATAAGAAAAGGTAAAAAAACAATTGATTTAAAAAGTGGACATATACTCTACTATAAAGGCACAAATATTGGAAATACAAGTGGATTAGGATTCATTATAAATAAAAAAGTGGAAGAACAATATTGTGGAGATTGATGGTGTATCGGACAGAGTGGCAAGATTAGTTATACAATTTAATAGCAGATACTTATTGCAGATACAGATAATTTAGGTTTATGTCCCAACAAGTTCTCATAGTGATGAAGTAGTAGAAGATTTTTATATGGATGTACAAAAGACTTTTGATCAGAGTAATCAACATTTTAAAATTGTTATGGGAGACTTTAATGCTAGAATTGGTAAACAAATGAAAGATGAAAATGCTGTAGGTAATTTTGGTTATGGTAATAGAAATGAAAGAGGACATAGACTTGTGGAGTTTTCAGAAAAAGAAAAACTTTATATTATGAATTTTTTTTTTCAGAAAAATGTTAAAAGGAAATGGACATGGAGGCATCCAAATGAAGGTACAGCAGAATTGGATTATATTTTGACTAACAGAAAATACATATTTCAAGATTGTAATGTTCTTAATAAATTTAACACAGGAAGTGATCATCAATTAGTAAGGTGTAAGATACATGTCAATGTAAAACTAGAGAGAGACAGAAATTATTAAGAAAAACAATATTTACAATTGATATTCCTAATCTTCAGAAACATTCTAATGAATTTAAATTAGAACTTACAAATCGGTTTCAAGTATTAGTATATTTTGAATATGATTCAGATGATGTGAATGAAATTAATATGAAAATAACTGATACACTTTTAAAAACTGCAACAAAGATAGCTGGTAGAAAAAAGCAGCAATTGACAAATAAAATTTCTACTGAGACTAGAGAATTTATGAAGAAAAGACGGAATATGAAGATATACAAAAATGATGCAATAAAAAGGATTGAATATCTCAAATTTTGTAAAATGGTATGGAAAAGAGTTGAAAATGATATAAGAAAGTATAACTGTGAACTAGCAAGGAAAGCTGTAGAAGAAAATAAAAGTCTCAAGAATGTAAAACAACATTTTGGTATTGGGAGAAAATTTATATCTGCAATAAGAAAAAAAGATGGAATTATTACTAAAAAGAGAGATGACATCATGATATTGGTAGAAGATTTTTATCAAGAATTATATAGTAATAAAGAACAAGCACCTCCTATATCTATTACATCATCCGAATTGCCCAGAATTTTAAATAAAGAAGTGAGATATGCAATTAAATGTATGAAGAAAGAAAAGGCTCCAGGTAATCATGGAATTATAATTGATATATTAAAAGAAGCAGGTGAAAAAATAGAATTTTTTTTAGCAAAGTTATATAACAAATGTCTAAATGATAAAGATGTACCAGATGATTGGAAGAATGCAGTAATAATATTAATATTTAAAAAAGGTGATAAAGAAGATATTAAAAATTACAGACCTATCAGACTTTTATCAGTTTTATATAAAAATTTTACCAAGATAATTACAACTCATCTACAGAGATCATTGGATTTCCACCAACCAAGAGAACAAGCTGGACTTAAAAGTGGTTTTAGTACAGTAGATCATATGCAGGTATTGAGAGAAGTTAGAGAAAGGACAAATGAATATGCATTGTCATTATGTTTTGGATTTGTAGATTATGAAAAGGCATTTGATTCTATAAACATTTCTTCAGTGATTAAAGTGTTGGATTATCAAGGTATAGATTCAGGATATTGTCATATTTTAAAGAATATTTATAAAAATGCAACAGCAACAATTAGATTACATAATGATACTGGGAAAGTCAACATTGAGAAAGGTGTAAGACAAGGTGACTCCATATCTCCAAAAATGTTTACAGCAATGCTGCAAGAATTATTTTGTGGATTAAAATGAAAAACTAAAGGAGTGAAAGTAAATGGAGATTATTTAAGTATTATTTAGATTTTGCAGATGATGTAGTTGTTTTTGCAAATAATGCTTCAGAGCTGCAGGAAATGTTGCAGGAGTTATCAGATAAAAGTAGGAAAGTAGGACTAAAGATAAATGTTAAAAAGACTAAAGTAATGTTTAATCGATTTGCTCAAAATATGAAAATAAAGATAAGAGCAAAACTCTCCATACAGTATTGCCACCTGTGCTAAACAGAGTAATCAATGGATGCCAGAAAGCTTGTGCATAAAATCCCTATCTAATGCCTACTCATCCATTGATTACTCTGTTTAGCACAGGTGGCAATACTGTATGGAGAGTTTTGCTCTGTTTATCAACAATTAATATGCTAGTATAGGAAATGTGATCATGTGGTGAAAATAAAGATTGGTTATGATGAATTAGAAGAAGTTAACAGTTAGAAACACCTTGGTCAGATTATTAATACAGATGGAAACATAATGGAGGAAATTAATCATAAAATTAAACTTGGTTGGAGTGCTTTTGGTAGAAATAACATGATACTAAAAGGAAATATGCCTATGTGTTTGAATAGGAAGGTTTTTAACAAATGTGTTTTACCAGTTCTTACTTATGGATCTGAGACTTGGACACTTAATAGAAGAGCAATACAGAGACTTTAGACCACTCAAAGAAGTAAGGTGAGATGTATGTTTGGAGTAACAAGAAGAGATCGAAAACGCAATGTATGGCTAAGAGAACAAACAGATGTTACTGACCTCATTGATAAAATTAAAAGATTGAAGTGGAGTTGGACTGAACATATTGCTAGAAGAGATGATAATAGATGGACAATTGAAATTTTAAACTGGATTCCAAGAGATTGTAAAAGACCCAGAAAGAGACCACATGTGAGATGGATGGATGAAATAAGAAAGTGTGCAGGGTGTTGTGAAAAAGGAAGGCTAAAGATCGGAGAAGATGGATTAAACTTGGAAAGATCTTCATCCTGCAATGGATTGATAATGGTTGATGGTGATGATGATGATGACAGTGGTAGATTAATAAATAGTGCTTTTCATTTATTTAGAAAGCAATTAATTTTTTTCAGTACATAAATTCAACAATTTTTCATTTTAACATTATGGTTACTTCTTTTGTTTAATTTATTTGCCATTCCGGTCTGTCGTAATATCTCCATTTGTTTTATGATTAAATCAAAAATTATTGTCCCAAGACACCCACCCTTCAAATAGTCTATATCATTATTAAACCCAAACAAATATATAATTATAATTTACCTTGATTAGTTAGTACATTTTAAAACACATTGTTGAAAAAGAAATATAATAGTCAGAAGAAAAATAATATTTTAACTCTTGGTTTAAAATGTTAACTTAACAGACATTTTATTAAACTCAATGTCCAGGTCATGAAAATCTTGCCAATAATGAATGATTTGTGAAGTATTTGTTATTTTTAACAAGGACCTGCAAGCTATTCACTCAGATTCATTATGACAAATTTAATTAGTATTAACAATATTCAAATGGAAATAAAGTTTAATAGAACTTTAAACCTCATAATATTAACTTTAACAAAATGGATGAGCCAATAAGTTAATTCTCTTATATATATTAAACTCTAGCTTATTAATTGATAAAATTGTAAAACGTGAAACTAATCAAATTATGTAATGTTAGGATGACCTGCATGGATTTTTCTATTATCTGCTTTGGATCTATATAGTCAAATAGCAATGGGTTGTCATTTTTTCTAGACGCCAAATTATTTCAGATTTATCCCTCTCTTTTCATATTCCTTAAAAAGAGAATGAGCTTTTTCTGGTTTAGTGAATAACTGTTTTAGTAATTCTACCCTGACCATATATAATTTGATTTTAGAGTCTAGTGAAATAATTAACATTCGTAGTTAATGATCCAAGTGATAATTAAAACTATTTTTGTACTGTTAATTTGTCTTATGTTTAATATAGTTTTTCTATGTATTAACATAAATAGATATTATTTAACACATAAACATTTGAAAATATTATACTTAGGGCATCAATATTATACACACAGATAGTTGGATGGATAGATAGATGGATGGATGGAGGAACAGACTGACAGATAGATAGATAGCCTATTATATTTCACATATATATACATAACCAAATACAAAATTTATCCTAAGGTAAAAACTCCTTTTTATATAAGAAACTACATGTAATCCCTTATTAAATTTATTAAATCTACTATACCTATAAATATAAGATAATTAAAGGGGATTTTAACACAGATTTTCAAGATTCCTTCAGTCATCCAGTCTATCCTATATAACTGATATTGAAGGGAGATCAAAAGTCTATTTTCAAATTTCTTTTAATTATATCTAGCTTAAGTATATACACTATATTTATATTTCAAGAAAAAATATATCTGTGTATAAGTTAATTGATATATATTCTTTACTATAAAGCTTGTGATTTTAACTATTTGACATTCAGCATAAAATCTATGATGTAATATTAATAAAATTAAGCTTCAAGCATAATATCATCAACTTATTCCATTATCCTATTATCATCATGTTTGGTCATCACTCATCCACTGCAGGATGAAGGTCTCTCCAAATTTAATCCAGTTTCTCTGATTTCTATCCTCTCTTCTCTTCATTACTCCAACTCACTTCTTTGTTTATTTATCCATTTTACATAGTCACTTTGTAGATACTTTAAATCTCTTGGAATCCAGGTTAAGATTTCAACTATTCATATACTATCATCTTTTCTAGTAATATGGCCAACCCATTTCCATCTTTTAATTCATTCAACTGTTTATTCTCTTGCCCATGTAAATTTTGTCACAATTGTTTTAATTTGCAACACTACATTGGGGAGGGGGCAATATGTTCACATCTGGACCATTGAAGCAAAGAGGATACTGATGTTTGATGCTAACTGTAATAGAAATTCATGACATAAAAATATGGTGTGAAAGTTCATTGGGTACATTTCCCTGTTTCTTTTTCAATGTGATCTTTCAAGAGTTAGAGGATATATTGAATTTTGTTTGGAGTAAGTCTTTTTGACATATTTATAACTTGAACAATGTCAGCTATATTTTTTTGTAAAACCTTTGTAAAATCAGGTGGAGCATGCATGATATAGTCGTGTAAAATTAGATGCTTAATTTATTCTTTACCTTTTTTGTTGTTGTTTTGAAAAGTATTTTAATATTATAAAGGCTTTTGCAGAAAAGTAGCTGTAGATTTAGTGATTTTAATTATGTTGTGTTTGTTCAGCTCTTCTAAATAGTTGAATAATGAAGGTCACAATAGAATTGTCTGATTGTCTGATGAATCATACTTTTTGATAATACTAATGATTGATATGGTAGGGTTTTTCTCCAGTAATCATTTAATTTCTTGAAAAAAGTAGTATTAATCCATTCATTTGTTCTGCTGGAACTAATGTCTATAAATTTTGTATTGCTATTCATATTAATTGTTGACGTTTGTGCTTGTCTGCTTTTAAACTTATTTTATTTTATTTTCAAAAATTCAGTAAATAAGTTGAAACTGAAACACTATTATTAATAATTTATATTATCTTAGTATATTATGTGTGATAAAAAGGTTTTACTGTATGTTTATCTTTTCTATTTTTATTTTTTTTTAATATTTTCCATTTGCTCAACCCCATATAGCATTTTTCTGGGTAATTTCAGCTAAGAATATTTAGTCAGAAACTACAAACCATTAGTTTTATTATTTTTGGCGACACCATTTTTTAATAAGTTTTTTACTTTTATTATATTCTCTTTTTTATTCTCCTGCAAAGCATAAAGGTTGTTAGCAGTTATTTTTATATTATCATTACTTTTTTCTTTATTTATGATTTTAGATTACAGAAATTATGCTAGGAAGAATATATTTTACTTTATTGATGTTTTGAGAAGCAGATATGTTAATAACAGCAATTAGTAATAATAGTCATCAATTTTTATTAAATTTTAAGAATAATATTATACATTGTAAATTATACCACTTTTTTAAAATTTCGATTGCTAAATTAAGTTTGTATGCTGACAGCCACATTAGCATTCTATCACAATGTTTTAAAATTTATTATTCGAATGATCGCATATTGTTAGCACTCTAGTAACCAATATATATATTAAAATAGTCATTTCATAGTAGCTATAGTGCAAGCCCAAATAGATATAATATATAAGCAAAATAAAAAAATTAGACAATCAAAAATGAGCAGAAAATTCAGATATAAATTATATTAGATTCAATAAATATAAATAAACCAAAAGTCAGTATGTATTTTAGCAAAATAATGTAAATAAATATACATAAAAATATCACATAAATACAGATTGAAAATATAAAAATTTGCAACTAACATTATAGTAATTATTGTAAATAAATTTCATTTCTACTTTTAAATTAAGCTCAATAATTTTTTTATAAATAGTAGTAGTTAAACCATAAGTTCTTAAAAATATATAATACACTGTATATCAAATAGATTACCAAGATTTAATTAATGAAGTTAATTATTTTAAAAAGTATAAAATTAAGTCAACTTCTCAAACAAACAGATCAAGTCTTATTCATAATGCTGTTTAAAATATTTTTAATCCTGTCTTAAAAGCAAATTAATCTTCAATTAAAGAAGTCTAAACTGTAATGAGAGATAAAAGTTAAAATTGCAAATGCTTTGGTTGTAAACATAGTTAATTTTGATGATTTGTAAAAACTGCAGACACTTATATAAAACTTGGATACTCTCATATGAATTTTAAAAAAAATATAAAAAAATCAAGGATTGTTTATTTTTGAAATCAGTATATATTTTTAAAGAGAGAACAAGATATTCAATAAGAGAGTTTATTATATTTATTTAATAAACTAATTTCCTTCTCTTACCAATTGTAAAAATATTAAAACCAACACCTACTATTTTTAAATTGTCTCTGATAAATAACAGACGCGTTGGTTTTAATATTTTTACATTTATTTAATTTAAATTGATATTATTGCAAATAATTAGTAAAATTTAATGGAACCTCTAATATGCTATGTTTAAAATACGTCTATACTAAAAAAATAATAAATATGTAGATAACTAAACCAGAAGTTTATTTTTAGAATTTACAATATCATTCTGAATAATAAACTTTAATTTGCATCCTTTTGTCCATGATTTGTATTGAATGATAAAGTAACGTCAACAATTGTAAATTATATAATATATGAAATAATGCCAACATTATGAAAAAAAAATTACAATCACAATTATTTAAATGGTAAATGCCAGAATTCGTGAATGAAAACTAACAGCCAAAATTGTCCGAACCATGAATTAATACCTGAAACTATGAAAAGAAGAGAGCTGCTAATGCTTGTAAAGGTTCCTGTCTTGATATAATTATCCTAAACAACCAGTTATGTCTTGGGTCTCTCAAAAACAATTATGATTTACACAAAAATATATATTAGTTACTACAATACCTGTTTTAATAGTGTGTATGCTTACTGAAGTAAAATAAAATTATTAAAGTATGAAAGATTCAAAACTTAACAGCTGCCAGTCAAAGAAAGTATAAATTGTGACATTCCCCCCCCCCTTTTTTTTTAACTTAAGCATCGATGAAAATTTCTCTTGAATAACATAAAGGAATTTATATAACATTGTTTTTATTATCCATAACATTCAATATATTAAAAAATATTTTATTGACTTTGTTTTCATTAAAATATAAGAAAAAATGGAACATGCTCGAAGTGGTAATTACTCTTGTAAAAAATAGATAAACATTACTTAATTCATATCTTAATTAAGTGATTTTATTACCCATCACATTTTAAATGATTACCCTCAAAAATGTACTCTTCCTTAGTTTTCACTTATGATAAAAAGGAATACAGTTTTGAAAATATATATGTTAATCAATTATGAAAAGAAACTAATAGAAACCAACTAGTGAATAACTTCAATGATTTACAAATTATTAAGTCTGCAAATTAAATATTAATGATTCTATATAGGTTAATATATATATTAAACAAGTATAACACTGTAAAAATAGTGTGTTGCAAAATTATAATATTCATGATCAGATTAGAGGGAGAGTAAATCAAATTTATAATAATATGATAAAAATTCAAGTTAAAAGGTTTAGATTATTAGCGGATAAACAAGTAGTTAATATTCAGTTGTTTAAGATGAATGGTTTTGTAAATTTATCATAGATGTTTTTGTCTGATGGCTAGTAATAGTTTTTAAATTGTATCCCTAAATATGTTAGGAAGTATAATAAACCTCACATGGAATTGATTATTGGTTTGATTTAAGCAATGAGTTTAAATATATATATTGTTTTCAAGAAGATATCTGTATATTGCAAGTAATGAGAATACAAGAACAGATCATTTTACAATTTAGAAATATGAATAAGCAAGAAAGTATCTATGCTATTAGATGTGAGCATATCATTGATAATGTACAATAGCAAATGGTTAATTTGAAATATACAAAAACTAATGGTTAGAGTTTCCACTCAATTATGTTAAGTACAATATTAAGAAAATAAGATTAAAAGGTTTTTATAAGAGAAACATATTTTAAGATTTATCCATTAATAGTAATCACATCATGTATTTTTTGCAAATATTAAATTACATGAAGAATGTTTTTCCATTATCAATGTTTGATTTTGACAGATTGTATTATGAAATATATATATTTCAAATTTATGTTTGGGGAAATTATTGCCAAATTATAATTTGAGTGCATTAAAAATAACTTTTGAATTGTGTAATGAATAATATGGATCTATAGATAATTGTTTACCAATTAAAATCATCCAGGAGTTACTAGTCGAGAATTTTTTTTAAAAAAAGCTTTATAAACCCATTTCGCTAAGCAATCTAAAATTGAAATTTTTGTTTCCAAAGAAATTCATTTTTTTGGGTGTTTTTTCTTCTCCATTAGAGTAAACTAAAAGTTTAAAATAAAAATAGGAACTTAGACTTATGATAAAAAAAGACACCGACTCACCACTGTTGGGCAAAATTTAATTAAAACTAACAATTAAAAATTAAATATTTATTTTTGCTTTTAATTTTTTAATTTTCAATTCTGTTTAAAAATCAAATTTCATCGTTTCACATCACCTTAACAATACATAATTTTTAAATTGTTAATTACAATTAAAAATCAGATTTTAATTGTCAAATTTAATTGTGCCCACTGTTGTTACTCACCTTTTAAAAATAAACTTGTGGATACTAAATGATTAATTGATTACATACTCTCTTTAAAAAAAGCAAAAGTAGAAAGTGATTTAAAATGCAAAAACACCAGCATACATAGTATAGGCATCTATAATGTTTGAACAGATTTACATTATAATCTTGTAAAATTTAATGTGTGTATATAAAATGGGGAAATCCTGATTTTAAGTGAATTATTAATTTCTTTATTGCATAAAATCTATTACTATACTATTATAAAGTGCTGAAAATATTGAAATTATTAAATGAAAGTCGAACTCCGATAATGCACTATTACTTTAAATATGATGTGGGTGTGTGAAATTTATAATATTGAAAGTAATAGCACATTATCAGAGCTCGACTTCTAATCTAATAATTTTTATCACATAAAAGAAAACCACATACAAAGATATTAAGAAGAAACATAAATCGCTTAACTTTAAAATCGCAATAAATTAATCCGCATAAAACGAGACCCGGGTGTAATTGAAAGTTAAATTCATTTAGTGAGAATGTTGCTATATTTTTTAATGGTTGATATTACTAAAATAGAACTATCTTGAACTATGGAAATAGCATTAAGTAGTGTATTTTGCAATTTAACTGTGAATAGTATTGAAGGAAAAAAATTTAACTCATATTAAATGATAATAATGGCTTCATATATATATTGGTGATATTTTTGTTTGCATTAGAAATAATTTTAAATGTTTTGGAGAAATTGAACCATGATTCACTTTTAAAAAGTATGGCAAACATAAATGCATTAAATATTTTGAATTATTAGTTATATATAACAATAACACTTTGCACTATACAATGCAAATAAAATCTATTAACAATAAAGGTTTACAGTATCATCCTAAATCATTAATATATCAAGATGATAAATGTGAAAAATTCAAAATGTTTTTACACCAGACTCAAAATTTGTCCATGTTTAAAGCTGATGAAAAATATATTAATAATTCAATAAATGATAATATGTACAAAGCTATTCTAAGAAAAGGTTGTTTAATGCTTTGAAAACATATATGCTAAATACATCTAAATAGTTTGCTAAGCATCACTACTAGTTATCATGCTTTCAACTAAATAATAGTCATGCTCAATATACTATTTAAATCTATCTAACATTTACATTTTAAAAGCATTAAACAAGCTTTTCTTAGGAGTACACTTTGCACATATTATCATTTATTGAATTATATAGTTTTTTGAAAAAAGTTAGATTAAAATAAATATACATTGTTTAAATACATAAAATAATTTTATAAATAAAATCAAATATAAATATAGTTGCTGAAATTACATATTGGATGGCTCTTTCATATTTACATTCATTTTTGTAACAAGAATTAAAAAATTGTTTGAAAAAACTATAATGTAAGTTTTTGTTCAATAGGCGTGTTAGATCAATTAATTAATTATAGTAATGTTAAAATTAATCCCATAAATTTTTTATGTAATTAGGCACAAAACTAAGTTACTTTTTTATTTATTATAGTAAATCAAGTATGAAGGGTAAAGCTATGTATACAATAAAACCAAAATTAATTCCAAAGCATATTTATGGATTGTTTATACAATTAAGCATCACAAACCAAGTTACTTTTATATTTATTACAATGGATAAAATATAAAAGATAAATGTAATGATGAAACAACATATGTATATATAATAAAGCCAACATAGATTTTGTAATACTATCTATATTTTAAGAAGTTAAAATGTTGTTTGAAATATAAAATAAAATAAGCATGGTTATCTAATAGTTGTCTCTAAATACATTTTGGAATATTTAAAATTAAATTTAAAAGTGCACATTTTCTATGGTGAGTTTTTGTATAATATTCATCGTGAAAAATGATGCTGCATTCCAAAATGCACTAAGATTATATTTAATATTCTTTATATTTTTCTATATAAAAATTGTAATATAATGGTATATAAACAAATAAATCCATTAATAAATAAATTTTACTTCACTCTATAGTATTAAAAAATTCAAATATTAATGTATTAATAAATACATTAATAACTCATAACTTAAATTTCAGACAAATTAGCAATTTCCCAATTTAAATATGAAAATAATTACATATAAAAATTAATATATTTTTGAAAAATTAATTTATAAAGTTAACCAAAAAAAATTCTTATGAAAATAAAGTTATTTTAATTTTATAAAATGAGCCAAAAATAAATGTTATACTATTCTATTATTATTTTTTAATAACAAACTTCAGAGTACAAAAAACATAGTTTGGAAAAATTAATGAGTGAAAGTAAAGCTATTAAATTAGTTTGATTGATGTGATAAATAAAAAAGTGATTAATGTATTGACCACAGCATATGATTTTTCCTATTATACTATCTTAGGGTAGTTGAGCAGTATAATAGAAATAAATTTTGAAAATTTCACAGATCACTGTTCCCAGGCCAAAATGAGGGTATGTTGTGAGTTTCCTTATACAGTAAAAGTTTTACATTTGTAGCAAATAAAAAAATATAGAGTACAATGTATTACATTTAAATTTAATACATAGTTTTGCTGCTGAATACTGTTAACCCAATCTACACATGAGTAAATCAGATCTGTGGAAGATGTGAATTCTTTATGTATTATTATTTGATTAAAATAACCTAACCATGGGGAAAAAATTTAGCATCCAGTTATATTTTTTAAAAAGCTGAAGATAATAGAAATTCTCAATATGGAGACTGATACCCATTATAAGTCATAGTAATCATGGTATATTAGAAAGTTTGTGCATCAAAATCCCTATGCACAAATTTTCTAGAATCCACTGATTAATATGGCTTGCTTGCATTGGGTGGCATTACTATATGGAAAAAGTTACTACTGTTTTAACAATGTAATGGTCATATTTTCACATTCATGCAACAAAATCCAGAGTTTTAGAAAATTATCCCAAAGCTGATCTCGATGAGTGATTGAGACCTCGAATTGGATTGCGCTTCAGTTCCTTCACCAATGCTCCATGATTTATTACCCTATGGAAATGAGGTTACACTCAGTCTCATTTAGTTTGTGAGCTGGAAGTAGCACAGGGTGGAGTATGAGACTCAGGGAATTATCAATAAGTTATCAATTAACTAAATAAACACACACACACATGGCCTACTGAGATAACGCATACATTAATAATTAACACAAAAATGAAATAGATTTGAATAAGATTTGGGAATGGATTGCAAATAACACACTAAACATTATTACAAATTTGATACCTTTAATTATTAAACTATAAGTTAATTAATACAAAACAAAGTGCATTGGGATTTTACACTCACAGGTGTTATCTAATGATTAGCTGAGTTAGATACAAGGGTCTCATCTTTTAGAATGCACTTAATTTGAAATTTATTACAATTAATACCTGCAGTTCATAATCATGCCAGAATATGGTATGCCATCTATTCCAAGTTTGCTATTGAAGTTAAATCTTACAAGAATGATAACTGACAAAATATAATTTATTCTGGTTAACTTATACATAATAAGTAATAAATGTGCTCCCTATGCATATTATTCTATAAACTAGATCTAGTGCTCAGATCAATACTGAACTGAATAATAGTATGGAGGGATGAACTGGTGATTGTAGTAAAGCTTCTGATACTAAGGTGCTACATTAATTAAATGAAGGTTGCGGCCCAAATGTGTAATTAGTCAAGGGATTCAGTACCAAGTACTCAGATTTCTTGGACCATATGTCTTACAATTAGAATATGAACTTTAGTTCATGGATCAGAGCAGCTGGACCCTCATGTTCCAGGGATAGAGTGGCTGTTCAAACTAATAATAATGGGTTGGCATTTCACCAGAAGCTCATTTACAAAGAAATATAGCAAGGCATATTGCACATGTGTGCTTTGTAAAGACACATTCATAACACTTACTAAAATAATATTAAAATTAAAATTAAACTACTGCGCTAAATACTTTAGTTTCATTCTGTGAAACTATCTTATCCCAGTTCACTATTAGCATACTTAAAACATGCTAAGAAGAATTTTATTACAGTAATATAGTTTAAAATTCAATCTAGATAGTTTATAAAATAAAATAAGAAGGAGAAAGCATATTTGGGGGTTTAATTAATTTATTAATAATATGCTTTTATAATATTATTCTTGTGATTATTAACCAGACATATTTATTAACATGCAAGCCATAATGATAAGCTAAAACATAGTAGCCTAACTAAATATACATATATAAAATAGATATCAAAACAGAGATTTATGTTTGCTAAAGAAGCAGCATAAATCTATTATGTTGAGAGCTTCTAATCATCTCTCTCAATTATTAATATTATCAATCTCCTTTTTGATTTATGGCATATCATAAATATCAATGCAATAAACAAATAATAGAAAAGAGAATAGGCATGACCACAGATCAAAAGTATAGATATAAAAACTGGTTACACCTATTATGTTTAAAAGAATTATTAAGTTATAATTAATTCATTAAATAGGCAAGAAAGTTACAGTTATTATTATTAATTTAAAGTTATATTAAATTTATATTACATAGTTTAGTTTAATTTATTGAGAAAATATTTAGAAGTTACAATTTATGAATGTTCAATTTTATACAGCTAGCTTGAGAAATGTAAGAGAATAATTTATTTTTAGATTTGAAGAAATATTACCAATGATCTTCTCCTTCAGGCTGAGCTTTCCAGCATTGTGGCAATGTTACTTCTCTAAGCAAGCTGTTCTCTGATGTCTTCTTGACAGGTTGTTGGTCTCAAACCCCTCCATTCCTATAAACAAGTCTTCCAAAGGAAGATGATAAATTTGATGGCCTTCTAGTCATTCATTTCCATTTTCAAAATAGGTGTAGCTCCTGGCAGCAAGGGCTTGATTTATTTAGAGAATGAACTTTTAGTGCTAAAATTTGGGTTTTTTAGATTAACTCTTTGATCCCCTCCCCCCTTGCAAAATCTATTAATTTGATACAGTTTTAAGTTTATAATCTTTAAATTTAACATAAACTAGAGATTATCTCTAACACAGATATAAACTTTAAATCTCTGTTAAAGATTAATATATCTGATTTTTTTTAATTTTAAACACACACACATGGAGTTATTCATCTTTCTCTTTTCCATGTGTAATATCTTTATAAATATATATATCTTAAAAACAACTTTTTATTAAAAAAAAAGTATAGAAAAAATATATATCATTATCATTTTTAACCATTACTGATTGATTGCAAGATAAAAGACTCTCTAAGTTTAATCCAGTTTTCTTGATTTCTACCCTCTCTTCCCCATATTACAACAGAAACATTCTTTATTTCATTCATCCACATTGCATGCAGTCTCTTTCTAGATGTTTTACAATCTCTTGAAATCCATTTTAAGATTTCAACTGTACATCCATTATCATCTCTTCCAGTAATACATTTAGCCCAACTCCAGTCTTTTAATATTATCACTGATGTCAATAACATTTGTTATTTCTCTCAATGATATATTTCATTTTTCAAACCTTTTTTGTTACTCCTACCATAAATCTTTCCATTGTTTTTCTGCTAACTGTCTAAATCTCAGATCCATAAATAATGATGGGTAAAATACAATTATAAAAAAACTTTCCTTTTTAAAACATAGAAATATTTCATTTAATTTTTAATTATTACTACTAAAAGCACTCCATCAAAATTTAAATATATGATTAATTTCATCAATTATATTGTCATCTATATTAATTAATAATTGAAGCAAAATGTTTGTAGTTGCTAACTAATTTCTTGTAATTCATTATTATTAATCTTATTTTTTTTGGTGGGAGAATTCCATTGAACATTAATTCAATCTTTTTTAGTCTTTGTCTTTAGTCCTATTTTTTTACTTTTATCCGTTAACTTTTACATTTTATGAAGCTTTGAAGCACAATTTGCAAAAGCAAACACATCATCTGCAAAACGAACATAACTTAAAGAATCTCAATTTATTTTTTACTCTGTTTGCTTCCCATTTTAATTTACAAAATATTTATTACAAAACTGCTATAAAAAAGCTTGGAGATATAGAGTCACTTGTTACTTTCTCAATATTAACCTTCTTAATATTATTATCTACTTCATTAATGTTGCATTTTCTATAAATATTCTGAATATAACAACAACCTTACTCTGTATCTTAATGATCCAATGCTTTAATCACTGAAGAAATGCTTATAAAATCAAAGACCTTTAAATAATCTACAAATTTAAAGTATAACAGCAGTTCATGTTCACTAGTCCTTTCTAATAATTCTTGCAATATTTTGATTTGATTCACTCTACTAAAATGACTTTAAATCCAGCTTTTTTTTGGTTGATTAAAATCTAAAGTTAGTTGTAGATGAGTTGTAATTATCTTGGTAAAAATGTTTCATAGAACTGATTAAAATCTTATAGGTCTGTGATTTCTGATATCTTTTTTATTACCTTTTAAAATATCTATATTGCTACTGATGTTTCCCAATCATTTTGCATATCTTTATCATTCTGATATTTGATATGTAACTTTGCAAATAATTTTTCCATTCTTTACCTGCTTCTTTTAAAATATCAATTATAATTTAATCATTACCTGAAACTTTTTGCTTCTTTGTAGATTTTATTGTATGTCTCATTTTTTATTTGAAATTTCAAGACAATTCAGAAAATATAATAGTTGTAAGACCTTGATACTTTATTTTGTTCTTTTTGCTATATAATTCTTTATAGAACTCTTTCACTCATTTTGTGATATCATCACTCTTTTTAGTGATAGCTTCATCTTTTCTTCTTGTTGCACAAATAAGGTTCCTAATATTTGATGTTTAACACATTAGATTTTTATTTTTTCCTAGATTTCCTTGCTAATTCAGAAATATATATTTTATATTAACTCTTTTTCGTATCTTTTAAAAAAATTCTTTTTTTCTTAGTAAATTGTCTTGTTTCAGTAGAAAATTTATTAGGCAATAACTTTTTTTTAGCCATTTATCTTGGTGCAATAATTAATAGTGTATCAGTTATCTTCTATTGATTTTATTCAAAACTAAGCCATCTTCAAAATCTGTTAATATTTTAAAATAATTTGCAAATTATAATTTAAATTCATCGGAATGTTTCTTAAAGATAAAAATATCAACTGTGAATATTGTTTTTCTCAATAATTTTTGTCTTTCTAGTTTTGGCTTAAACCATATTTTACATCTCACTAAATGATGTTCACTTCCTGTGTTGAACATTTCCATCTTGGAATATATATTTTCTGTTAGTCAAAATATATGCCAATTCTGCCACATCTTCATTTGGATGTGTCCATGTTCATTTCCAGAATCTATAAATGAGAGTTTTTAAATAAATTGGTCACACTTTTAGATATATATAATTTTAATAATTACATTTTTATATTATATCAAAATGAATGATCTGAATGCAAACTTATTTTTAATTACAAAAAGAAAATTAAATTTGTCTTACAATATTAATTACATGTTTATTATGCACATGTTTTGCATGCAATGCATATAATTACAGACAATGTCATCTCCCCTCCATGAATGTCTTCTGTCACAGGACTTATGTAATGGAAAAGTTATGAGTGATTTTTATTTTTTAAAAAATTGCTGTTAACAAAGATCAATAAATATATGTTATTTTATTGTATATTTTTCATAGAATGATTTTGAAATAAAAATATTTAGAATGATTTCATATAATTAAAAAAAAACTCTTATTTTAAAACTAGCACAGCAAAATGTACAATTGATAAATAATTTTAGAAAAGTTTAAATTCTGTATTTTTTTTGTTTTTTGTATTTTTATTTTATTTATGATAACTATTATATTTTCTTAGCGTTATTATTTTTTAAGGTATGTTATCTTTATGGAGCATTTAATATTTAATATGTAAAATTGTGTTATTGTAAAAATTGTATATTCAACAAATGCATTAAACATGTAATTAGTTAATCATTTACTTTAATAAGTGAAAGTGAAAATTGCCAGAGTAGTTATTTTGGACAACACAGCATTCTTTCATTTTCTGGTTACTTATTCAATATTTAATTACAAGTATATGGTCTATACTTAACTTAATGTAATTAGAAAGCATTTGAACTCAGATTTTCAAGCACCCTACAGTTATCTACTCCATCTTATACAACCAATACACATGACCACATACATGTGAAAAAGATCCCCTATCTCCAATGTATGTATTTTATGCTAAGCCAACACTCTGCAGTTGATCCAAATCATCATCTCCCATACACACACATATATATAATCAGTGCCCAGCTTATATTAATATAGCAAATTTTCAAATTTTAATGAACAGGCTTCAATCTTCTCTACTCTTTAACTCTTCAGTCATCCATCAACAAGGGGTTTGAGCACTCCATCATCAGATTTTCAATGGTATTGATGGCTGAAGAGTTTGAGGGTGAGGAAGATTGAAGCATGTTCTTTAAAGTTTGAAAATATGCTATCTTAATATAAACTGAGCAATGATTACATATATATATATATATATGGAAGATGATCTGAACCATCTATGAGTGCTGGTTCAGCATGAAATATGTATATTAAAGAACATATTTTTCACATGTATGTGGTCATGGGTATCATTTGTATAAGATGTAGTGGATATTGAGTTCAAATCTCTTTTAATTGGTAACTTATTCTTACAAATGTGAAAGTAGAAGCAATTATATATATTTAAAGTCAAATATTTGGTTTGCATTACAAAGCATGTGTCATAGCAAACAAAAGTCATCATTTACAAACACAGAAATCAGAAAACATTTAAGATATGAAAGATAACATTTATCAGTATTAAAAAGTTATTTAGTTTTAATATGACATTTGTAAAAAGGAACAAAATCATAGATTATCTGTAGGAATGAAAATGGTATAGTATTTTTGAGAATGATATATATATATAGTTATTGTTATCTAGATGAAAAATAATTTTGTCATATACTCATTTTGATCCTCTAATTAAATTAATCTATCATAAGTCAGAAGTTTTAAGAACTTCGTAAAATTATGATTTAATCATGGATAATTAAAAAATGATTATGTTATTGGTCAGCAAATTGATTAAAATAGTGCATAAGAGGGCAGTACAAAAATATGGGTGAGGATTATTCATATGAATATGTCTAGAAAATTTTAAACTTTATTTAAACTTTACAAATATATATAACTATTAGTAATAAGACAGAAATGGACAACTCGGGTCTATTTGTACATTATTACTAACAGTTGTTTGTATTGAAAATTTAAATAATGTTTAAAATTTTCTAGACATTCAACATTTAATGGTAGGTGATGGAAATAACAGCATATTATCACATCTAATATACCATCATTACTAACCTTCAGGCAAATCATAAGAAAAGTCTTATTAGGTGAAAATTGAGTATAAAAATGAAATGAAATTTTGGTTTTGGAGTTTCAGGTTGTTTGTAATCTGGCAGTGCACCAATAAATAAGAAATGAGGATAATGTTGTAAACAACTTGGATCACAGATCTAAGCATCCAAATCTAATATTAAGCCATACAAAATGTAAAGTAGCATACCAGTCATGTGTAATATTTTTCTTTATGCCTTTCAGAAACAGGTTTGAGTTCAGTGACATGGAAAAATTTTCCATCTCAATATGCATTAAACTCTTAGAATGAAAATGTAACTTAGCAAAAAAATATTATAAGTATGGAAATAAAATTTGGTCATTATTAATTATCGATTATAAAATGTCAATAATTGTTACACCACAATTTACTCTAGCACTTCATCATTTAAAAGGCAGACCATAAAATCTAATAATTTTTTTGTATTATTAATATTCAAAACTTGTTATAGTTAACAAAGCCATATTATATTCCGATCTGTAGTTTGAATACTGGTTGGTTAAAAAATAAGATATTTACATCCTAAATAGACATAATTTTTTTCTATTGCCATGTCACATTCAGTCTTGCTCAATATATTATTGATAAATAAATAGGTGCATACTTATGCTGATTTATAGTTCAAAATAATGAAGAAAAATGCCTTGCAACTGGCAGGTCTATTGAGTAATACCTCTTGTTTCAATATTTTGTGTGTGTTTGTGTAGAAGGTTCCCTTTAAGTATGCTATATGAAGATAGATTTATTTTTATAAATACTCATAAAATTTAAACATTAATCAGGTATGAATACAGTGAATGTGTAGTTAATTCCAAACTATTGTTTTCTTTATACACTTTTATGTTTATTCAAGGTTTTAGAAACAGGCTTGTAAATCATTCTTTACAAGTGGGTAACCAACACAAGCTGCTTCTTCTAAAACATTTGGCTAAAAACATATTTTAATAATTATTGCAACAACTACAACTTTCAAAAAGTGGACATATAATATTGCACTGTGTATTTCAAGTGCATAGCATAATCATTTTGATCCTAATAGATCATACTTCAAATTACAATGTAAAATTTACACAAAACAAATATCAGAATGTTTTTATTAAGTAGTATCTTTGAAGATTTTTTCACTTATGTTTTGTTATTGGTAAACATAAATATAAAAAAGCTGAAAAATCTATTCACTATTAATATTAAAAATAAATCCTAGATATAATAAAATATCTTTATCTAACAACAAAATGATATATGACAATAACTGTAATATAGTCATATAATCATAACACTATTAATATTGAATTTTAATATATATATATATAATTATTGTTATTAAAATTATACTTTATATTTATACACATAATAAATTAGAAATATTTTGTATAAAACCTGAACTGTACTTAAATGTAATAGTTATATTATTTTTTTATATATTTTAGTGTATAACAATAATTAATTTGTTCCTAAATGTTTCCCAAATATTATGGCCTTGTTATATATATATATATATTCTTTTTCCATTCTCCTAAAAAACAATGAATCTGCAGTTCAATGTAATAGCATTCAGTCTGTGAATAAAATTATACCAATTCCAATAATTGAATATCTGTACAACTGACTAATTCTTGGTATCCTTCATTGCCATTAATATTTTATGAAACCATTCTACTTTTTTCTTGTTTGCCTAGAAACATGATTTTTTTACTGCAAAATTTCTCATAGATGAGTCATTTTATAACAATTTGTGTAAACTTCAATCAACAAAAAATTTGTCTCCATTTAAGGCATTTATTTGCTTTGTTGAGTTCTAATTTAATTCACTTTAAATACCTCTCTGTCTGCTTTGCCAAATTATCTGCTACATTGCCTTTATACTTATTCATATTAATAAAACATTAAATCTGATATCAGTTTAATATTTCAAAGGTTGAGAACATTTAAACTATTGCTTAAATTTATTTGCAACTAATTATACTACTGCTTTAAAATGGATTAGATTTTATGTTAAGGTTATATTATGGTTATGGATTATGTCAACATAGTTTTGTAATTGTCATAAAATCATAACTCAAGTCTCTAAATGTGAGAGTTCAATAATACATGGTTTAAAAAGTATATATTACATTAAAAATTATGAATTTATAAGCCATTTCTTTTGTTTCATACAATGTCATGTATTCTTGTAATGGCTGCCATTTGCTTTCATTATCTTCCAACTATAAAGGGAAAAATAAAAATCTCATTTAAAATAGATCCCACAATTCAAAGTTAATAATGATATTATCAATAATGTGTAGCTTTAAAAAAGTTGTAAAGTCTTGAACACAATTGATTTAGTAAGTCATATGTTGAAGTTAGGAGATAATTTGATAAAAATAAATTATCAATTCGTAAATACAAAATAAAATAAGCTATGTTTTCTTGTGTTTATGAAATGGCTGGAAATACACCTTCAGTATAAGATAAGTTTTTAGAGAAGAATTAAAAGCATATAAATTTATAAAGTAGACAGTAACATAATGTATCAAGAAGTAGTGTGTTTATATAAAGACTTCAGCAAAAGATTCATTGAAAAGTATGCCATCAAAAAAATTTGTATGAACTTAAGATTAAAGCACCGTGTGATTTCTTGGTTTGTCACAATTTTTATTATCAATAACAGCAGTTTAGAATCATTGTAAATATTTTTTATTGCATAATGCCATTGATACTTTTATGACAAGTAGGCATGAAATTTATATACATGATATCATATAAGCAGTACAGCTTTTGCATTTTATCATTTTTAATATTCATCTCGAAAGAGTAAAGAAGTATAATAAGTTTTAATATTTTGTTATGATTTCTAAGTGATTAAATGAATACATTAATTTATGTAAATATCTAGACTTGAGTACAGTGTACACTATATAAATGATAGCATTATTTAATCCTTTTTGTTGATATTTTAATGAGATTTAATTTTAATTAAATATCTATTCTATATGGATATATGTTATATATACAACTTTTCATTTCTTCTTGTTCTTTTTAAATTATAGCTCCAACATAATAAATATATAAAATATATATACATTCTTCCTTTTTCTTTTTAAAACTTTTTTATTCAATATTTTACTATAATTTTATTTTTCCATCATAACAACGTTTTAACTACATTCTAGTCATTATCAAGTTTCCCTAAACAAAATAAAATAAAATAAATATAAAAATAATAACAAAATAATAAAACACTAATACATCATAAATATATATAATATTAAAATAAAAGCACAATATTATTACATTTACAAATATAATTATTTAATTCTTTCTTATATTTACAATTTCTTTTAAAATACTTATATAATTTAATATTCTTCCCATATAATTTTATTATCTATTCTCTAAATCTCTACTCATTAACATTTCTTTTAACACCCTTCATTCCTATATTATCTTATTTTATTATCTTTATTTATTAATATTCTATTTAATATTGGTTTATATTGATCAATATATGTTTCCTTTTTTATTATCTATTTATTGAGAAATTAAAAGAAAAATTTATAAAAAGTTGTATGAGCAATATGGATCTTAAAGACTGAATAAGAATAGTTAATAAATGGATGAAGAATAAGTTAAAAATTATTAAAAATTTTAATGTTAAAAAATTTGTAGATTTTTGGATATAAATTTGTAAAAAAAAAAAGGGAAATAAAATTGTTAAAAAGAGAGATAAAATTAAAGTATAAAAAAAGGCTAAAAATTTAAAAAATATTAAAGATATATATAATGTGTTAGTGAGATGGATTACAATTGAAGAAGAGAATTAATTAAAATATTTTTTTAAATAAAGCATATTATATTAAAAATAAGGTTATAAAAAGGCATAATAAAAAATTTAATATTTTATTAAATAATAATAATTATAGATATTATTATGATAAAGATGATAATGAGATTATAAAATATATTAAGATTATTAGTAAAAAAAATTGTTATTAATATAACTAATAAATAATGAAGAATTGAAATTTTTAGAAAAAGGATTAAAATATGTACCAGAAAAATATGTTAATATTAATAAACAAGTTATTGAGATTAGGACAAAATTAAAAATAAATGTGATAGTTTGGATTATGATTGGAAATATAAAGAATTTTTGTTAAATGATTTGAGATATGAATTTAAAAATTTAGAATATGAATTAAAATATAATAATAATAAATATGTTAAGAAAAATGAAGAATGGGATATTGGTAAAAATATATGTGAAAAATATAAAGATGTGTTTTTTTAAGAGGGAATTAAACATCCAGTATGGTTGTTATGAATAAAGAAGAATATAATTATAAGATGTTAAATTTATTGGAAGATAAATATTTTGAAAGAATTAATAAAGATGAAAGTATGAATATGAATAAAAAAATTAATAATATTATTTCAGTAATGTATGAAAAAGGTTTTATTGATAAATTGTAAATATTTTTATTAAAAAGAATGGATATAAATTGTGCAAAAATAAAAGGTATTTCTAAAATACAGAAGGAAGGTGTTCCAATGATACCAATTGTTAGTGGTATGTATTCATATTATGAAAATATATCTAAATGAGTATATAATAAAATATTTAAAGGATATATGGGTTTATTTGAAAAAATAATGTAAGTAATTCTATACAATTTATAAATAGATTAAAAATTTTTTGAAAGAGAATAATTTTAAAAATATGGTTTTTGTTAAATTTGATATTGTTAATATGTATACTAATATTGATCCTGAAATTGCAATTGATTATATTATTGATTCATATAGAAAAGATAAAAATATTAAAAACAAGATGGAAATTTATATTTTGTATGAATTATTGATTGTTGTAAAGATCTTATTTTTAGATATGGAGATAAATTTTATAAACAGAAAAAGGGATTAAGTATGGGAAATAGTTTGAGTGGCTTTTTAGAAAATTTATAAATATGTAATTTTGAAAAAGAATTTTTTAATAATGATAAAAATAAGCCAACTTTTTATAATAGATATGTAGATGATTATTTTTTGATTTTTATTGGAAATGTTAAAAAAGCAAATAATTTTTTAAGGTATATAAATAGAAAAATGATAAAATAAAATTTACAATGGGGAAAAAAAGTAATAATGTTATTGATTATATGGATATAAAAATTTTAAAAAAAGTTTGGAGGGGATGGGGTAATTTATATTGATACAATAGTATTTAGAAAGAATACATATTTTGGATTAACTAATAATTGATATTCTGATGTTGAAAAACATTGTAAGCTTAATATTGTTAAAAATAAGATTATTAAGACTATTAAGGTGTGTTCAAATTAAATGTTTTTTTATAAATGAAATAAATAATATTAGGGAGAAATGATTAAAAATGATTATCCTGAATATATTGTAAAAAGATTAATATCTAGTTATAATATTGAAAATATAAAAAGGAAAATTAATATGAATAAAAATAAAGAAAATAAGAAAATTTATATAGGTTTTAATGTGTCAGTGTTTATTTTTTAAAATTAAGAAATTTTTTAGGTATTTTAATAGCAAGTATAATACATTAATTTGCCTGATTTATAAAAGGAAAAAATGTTTGAGTGACTTAATAAATTATTATGATAAGATTGATGTTTTAGAATGTATGAATTCAGTTTATATAATAAAATGTATGGATTGTTATAAAATTAATATAAATATGATTTATATAGGAACAAGTAAGAATAAATTAAGGATTAGATTAAGGCAGCATTTATATGATAAAAAATCTGCTATATATATATTCATAAAAAGGAATTTAAACATGAAAATTTTGATATAAAGCCATTGAAATGTGTTAAAAAATTTAAAGAGAGGATAATAAAAGAGGAAACATATATTGATCAATATAAATCAGTATTAAATAGAATGTTAATAAATAAAAATAAGATAATATATGAATGAAGGGTGTTAAAAGGAATGGAATGTTAATGGGTAGAGATTTAGAAAATAGATAATAAAATTATATAGGATGAATATTAAATTATATAAGTATTTTAAAAGAAATTGTTAAATGTAAGGAAGAAGTAAATAATTATATTTGTAAATGTAATAATATTCTGGTTTTATTTGAATATTATATATATTTATGATGTATTAGTGTTTTATTATTTTTATATTTATTTTATTTTGTGGTATTTGAGTATTAACTAAGCTATGACGTACTACATAAGCCGCCGGTAGATAAGATCGATGATCAAGCAAAACAATGTCATGGCAACTGAAACATTGGCATGACTAATCGATAGAAGTGATCAAGGTATTTTCGTGGTCAACTTAGAGATTATGTAATATTGTGGTGAATTGTGGTAAATATCTGTCTTTTACCTGCTGTCGTATTGCAAACAAGAGGTGTTTTTTTCTATTGTCTGTTATACGCCATTTTGTGAGATTTTCATTTTGCTAATTGCGAAATTATTGCTTGTTTTACATTTTCATTGCTGTGATTTGGATTACTAATTTTTGTGATTTTTATTAATTATTGCTATTTATTTAACATTTTTATTGCTGACTAATTACCATTTTTGTGATTTTTATTACTAATTTACATTTTGATTGCCATGTTAATTTTATTACTAATTTTTTTAGCTTATTACTAATCAGCAACTTACAAGAAAATGTCGGATATAAAATTGTGGGACTTACTATCTTCTGAAGATGAAGCAGTTGAATTTTTCCAAACATATGGAATTATCCCGAGTGGGAAATTTTGTGTTAATGGCCTCCTATGACTATATATATTAAGAACTATGAGAAGCAATGGCACTGCAATGTTAAAGACTGTTGTAAAAGGATCGCTATTAGAAAAGGGACTTGGTTTGAAGGATCCAGAATTAGTTTTGTCACTGCAATCAGATTTATATATAGTTGGTGTAGAGAATTGACATCGGTACGATTTTGTGAGGAGCAGTTGGAAATTGCCAGTAAAACAGCAATCGACTGGAACAATTATCTCCATGAAGTCTGCACATGGAGACTATTGCATAAAGAAAAAGTGAAAATTGGAGGCCCTAACAGGGTTGTTGAAATTGACAAAAGTCTTTTTTCAAGACAAAAAAATAATGCCAGCAGAGTACTCCTCCAGCAGTGGATATTCAGTGGTGTATGCAGGGAGACGGATGAATGTTTTGTGGTAGCCATTCAAGACAGTACCATGTCCACTCTCATGCAAACCATCAGAGACAATGTGCAGGAAGAATCTACGATTTACAGTGACTGCTGGAAAGGTTATAAAACCGATGAATTAAAGGAGGCCGGATACGATCATCTTCAGGTCAATCACACCTATAATTTTGTGGACCCATCGACTAGAGTCCACACTCAAAATATAGAAAAGTTGTGGGGGCTACTAAAATGGTGGAACAAGAAGCACAGAGGTACAATTAGACAACACTTGGATTCGTATTTAACGGAATTCATGTGGAGGCGATGCTTCAAAGATGATCCTTTTACTGCTATTTTGCAACATATCCATGAATTCAGTCCACCACAGTGACTCTTATTTGTAAGTACAATTTATTTAATATACCTTTTTTTTTTTACTTTTGTAATTTTGTTTCATAAACGGTATGGGGAAAATTGCTTGTCATGGCGTCATTTTTCCTTTTTCATTATCGCAGTAGCTGAGAAAGGAAATTGTTTATAGTTAAAATTTTGATAATAATTTTTTTGCTTTTTTTTTTTTTTTAAATACCATCCCAACAAAAAAAAAAAAAGACTTTTTACCTCTTATTGTAGCTTTATTTCACGATACAATTACTTAAAAATTGCTTATATTCTGGAAACAGTACGGCAAAAAATTGGTTGTAAAATCAGCCATTTTACGTTGTTCAGTTTCGCAGCATTTATGAAAGGCAGTTACTTGTAGTAAATATTTGACAGCAATTTTTTCCACTTTTTCTTTTAATATAATCAATTTGGATTTATTAAATACCATGGAAAAAAAAATATATTTTTTTACCTATTATTGCCTTTTGTTTGTCGATTACTTAAATATTGCTTATAATTACATTCTGGAAACAGTACGGGGAAAAATTGGTTGTAAAATCCGCCATTTCACCCTTTTTGCATATCGCAATATTTACGAAAGGCAGTTACTTGTAAGTAATGAATTTGGGTTTAGCTATTACTTCTTTTGTTTGAATATTAAAATATCATTGAAAATACTGATTTTTGATTATTTATATTTACATTTTCATAATTATTTTACCGTAGCAAATTATTGTTAATAATTTTTGGTTTATCCCATTTTTCATATTTACATTTGATTAATTTTTTTGTTTGAATATTAAAATATTATTGAAAATACTGATTTTTGATTAAAATATAATTGAAAATACTGATTTTTAATTATTTATATTTACATTTTCATAATTATTTTACCGTAACAAATTATTGTTAAATATCATTAATAAATTTTTGGTTTATCCCATTTTTCATATTTACATTTTCATAATTAAGAATTTGCATTTTCAGGCATTTTATTGTTTACAGGGCCAAATGATTATTAAATATCGTTAATAATTCTAATGATTTTTGATTGTTCATATTTACATTTTCTTAATTATTTTAATTAACATTTTAGTCAATTTTACTTATTAATCCATTTGTTTGTTTCAGGGTTTGGCCAAGATGGTGGACATCTCCCTCTCCTTCTTTGATATTAACTATGATATGACTTACTGCCCTGAAGGCATATTACTCTAATCTTGTGATCTTCACGGTGACTTCTCCATGTGATCTGTAGGCAAACTTTATCGATTAAGTGTGTTCGGAGATCACTAGGAGATGTTATCTTAAAAATTGTAAGATTAGAGTAGTATGCCTTTGGGTGTAGTACATCATAGCTTAGTTAATACTCAAGTAGGGAAACTTGATAATGACTATAGAATGTAGTTGATACGTTGTTATGATGTAAAAGTAAAAATATAGCAAAATATTGAATAAACAAGTTTTAAAAAGAAAAAGGAAAAATGTATATATATTTATTTATGCATATATGTTAAAAGTGTATATTATATAGACTTCACTATTATTCATAATATTTATTATCCATATTCAATCTTGTAATCAAATGGCTCTGGTAACCTTAATGTATTCACAATCTTTTGTTTATTTTTAACATGTTTTTTTTTTTTTAAATAGTGGGCATGTTAAATACTTTTAAAAAATAATAAATATTTTTTAATTAATACAGAGTTATAATTTATTGGTACCTTTCAGCTTAAAATTTATTTTCAAAAGATGTCACTATTTTCTTTTATTAATTTTCCTTTTTAATACCCTTTTGCATTTTTTTTTTTTGCTTTGCTTTGCTTTGAATTTTTGCATTATTTTAAAATTCTTATATATATAATAAACTTTATTAATTGAAAATTATATACAAGTATTAACATATTTACTGGGAAAACATTTTAAGTGATATATGATCTTGTAATGCAATTCATTATAACTAGTGTTTGAGAACAGATAAAATGATTTAGTTGTATGTAGACAAATGATAATTTATACCATTCTAAATTAATGAACAATTTAAAAAATATTGTTCTGCCAAATTTTTGCATAGTATTTTTAGGTAAATATTTTAAGGCATATAATTATCTATTATATTACTCTTAATTACTTTTTTTAAGAACATTGTATTTTTTATTTTTACTTCAAAATTCTTATGCACTTGATTTCAATGTATTTACACTCTTTTATTTGCTTGAAGTTTTGACCTGTTTGCTGTCTTTATCAGAGTTGTTTTTGTCCGAGCATATTAGATAACTGCATTCAGTTGAAATTGTGAATAAATAAAATACTATAAAAGCATTAAATTCAAATGTATAAAGGATTTTGCAAACATTTTAAAATTTTGTCATTTAAATAGGGCTTATTTTATACATCACTAGACACAAATTTTAATAACAACAACAACAACAAAAAAAAAAAAACCAAACTAAGTTTATTATCAAAATTAATCAAGAATATAATAGTGGTCAATCAAAGTTATGAAAAACTAAAAGGTATTCAAGATTTTGGAAAATTAAAAATTCTTAAAATATGGTATGAAAACAAACCTTAAATGAAGAGTCATTTGAATAACAAAACATTATAAATATAAAATAAAAAATATATATAAATTTGGTGGATAAACATGTTTCAAATATGATTTCACATTTATCTATTATTAGGTTCTATTTTTGCTACCCTCAAACATGGACTGATTTTTTTTTTTTGATATTTAAGGGATTTGTAAATAGATACTCAATAAACTTTGTAGGTGAGTGTTGAATAACTTAGCACTATGTGAATTCATATATGATTTTTTTTTCCTCATCCTAGTTTTATCATTATAGCTAGTTTTATCTTTATGGTTTTATATCTTTTATTATTTTTTTACCTTAAAAAATTGTCCAATATAATTTCAAGAAATGTCTTTTCCAACTTATTTTTTCCAATTTTTGATTAACTCTTTGACATTTTCATGTTTTTTCACCATCCCCTGATGGAAATTTGAGTTAATAAATCAACATTTTAATTTTAGTATTAAAACATTTATTTAATATTATGAATCAATAAATTGGTATTCATTTATTAGAAATTTATGTTTACAAATGACAAACATACTAAAAAATCATATTTGAATTTTTTAAATATAAAAAAATAAAATAAAATGAAATACATAACCATTTGTTTTGCCAACTAATTGTTGTAAAGCTATTGAAAAAAGCAAATAAACAAAATCTTGAATTTTTTTAAAACATTAATGAATAATTATAAAGTCACCATAAAGCTATGAATTTCTGGTCTAAAATTTAAAATTGCATTTATATTTATTAAATTATGACAAAATTTCAATACTACACTGTATGACAGAATGCAACAATTATAATGAAAAATATTTTGTTAACTAATTTTCACTACAATATTCTTTACTCATGCAAGATGGAGACTGGTTTTTATTCATTTTTAATGCCAGACATTAATAAAAATCAGTCCTGTCCTTGAATGAAAGGGATGTAGTGAAAATTACATTACAGAAACATTATTCATTAAGTTGATAATCTCTAATCTAATGACTCATAAAAATTATCAATGTGTAACAATCATACTTTCTTTTTTTTTATCATTATTTCAAATTTCTTAACTTGTATTCTTAAAATGAAATATTTTTCAAAAAATTTAAGTGTAAAAATGAATATTTCTTTTTTAATAATTGTTTTACTACTGTTTTATAAAAATAGTCATAAATATTTAAATAAACTATGAAATTATGCATTTTTTTACTCATTGATAACAATAATCAGAAAGGATTTTACAGATTTGTTTGAATCAACCAACCAATGAGCTTCTAGGCTTTTGTCAAGTCAACCACATGTTTTCTCTATAGAGTTTATTTTTAATTTTTACCATCAAATGAACATAAAACTGGCAAAATAATGCTAAAGATATCATAAAAAAGTGGTTTAAAACTAGAGCACAGCAGCAGCATCTCAGCACTCCATAAATGAGTGATTATTGTTATCAATGAGTAAAATCATTTTTTTAAATAAAATATGCAATTTGCAAATATGTGTTTTAGCAATAAAACATTTACTATGATTCATGTTTAGCCAATGTAATTTTTAATTATCTTATTTTTTTATGTCTTCCATCACTCTAATATCATCTTTCTAAATAAAAAAGATTAATCAAATCACTTTATTTCTAAAGTGTTAATAATAAAAAACTCACTTTGTGGCAGTGGCAGAAGTGGAATTGATCTGAGAACCCTGACATCCAGAGTTTGCTCCTGTTACATCAAAACATAAAAAGCAGATTTTTAAATAATTGAAAGTGTAATACCTATCCTATTATTTTTAAACTACCACAAATAATTTATAACAATAATTACATGATTTTGCCTGCATAAGCTTTCAGTGTATATCCATAATGTTTACTTTTTCTGATTAATAAATTTGGACATCTTTTTTTTATTAATAATGACCCAATATAGTGAAATGGTAAATCTGATTCAGATTTGCTATTTCACAGTCCGACCCACCTAATCATTTATTTTACTAATGTTTGCTTTTTGTTATTCAAAAAAAAAAAACCATTTTTTAACATTTTTTTTTTACTAGCCTGAATAAATTTATTTTGGATAGTGTTAATCATATATGTTATTGTACTAACACACTAAATTATTCTATTTTTATTATTAAAAGAAAAAAAAATTCAAATAATAAATTTTGAATTTTTTTTATATATTTTACATATATGTATGTTTTATTTTTTTTTTTCAGTTTAACAATCCAAGATGGCCTTTTCTGAAAGATTTGTACCTCGATAAGAAGTTTAAAATAAATGTTTAAATTAAAAACACTTAGAAATTACCAAAAATCCATTTTACTTTGGAATTTCTATTCATTAATTAGTAGAGATTCTACATCGTTATCTCAAAATAAAAATGCACATAAAATTATATTGAAATCTATTGATTCTTATCAAGGTACAAACTTTCTAAAATAGAACAAAAGCATAATTCCTATTATTTTAAAAGGTAAATCACCAGAGGCAGCAGAGAAATAGCATACCATGAAAAAGGTATAAATAGTGGTCTATTTTTAGAGGAAAAGAACAGACAAAAGAAGAGAAAGAGTTTGAAAAACATCTCCACGCCTGTAAAGTGGTGAGCGAGGAGTAAAAAGGGAAACTCACCGGCCGTTTCCCTCCTGAGATGTGAAACCTTCTGACATACTGCTGCTAGAACATGCCTTCAAAGAAGCCATCTGCCACCAACATTTTCCCACAGAACTCATCCCGGGGAACTCCAAGGTAAAATGCGGAAGAGCTTAAAATTTATATTTTCGTCAAGATGTTAGAAGCTACTATTGTTAGAATGTAAATATAATTTCTTAACACTAAATGAAGAATGTCTAAAGTTATTGTTTATTGAAAATTGTTTAACTTATTCTTTAATCCTTTTCATTTAAATTATAATGTTTTCATAACTCAAGCTCACCATAATTTTTAATATTTTTGATTATTTGATTATGAATTTATTTATTTGTTTTTATGTTACTTTTAGCGTGAGATTTTATGCGTTGATTTTTTTTATTATTTCAACAAACTTCACTCGTGGGGGCTCAAAGAGAGTAATTTGCTAAGAGAGCAAATTATGTTTATTAGGAGAAAGGAGTTTGTAGCAAAGAACGATTTAATTTTAAAGTAAAATAAGTTAATCTATTTTTATTTTGCAAATGAAGTTATGTCGAACATATATATTTCAAAAATAAACTTACCGTAATTTTAAATAATATTTATTATAGATTTCCCAGAATGGGATTCTATTATTTTTTATTTTTGTAATTTGAAACAAAAGTAATATGCTATAGATTTTGACCTTGTAACAGCCCCGCTGGATAGCATCAGTTAATTATCATGCCTTTATTTTTAAGTTAGGAAAGAGGGAAGGGAGGATTTATTCGAGAATTAAATTTCCTTATTTCTATATGTATGATTTTGTAGGTTAAATATTTACATAAAGTAGTTGTTTACGCAGGTTGATTTCTATGCAGTGTTAGATCATTTAAGGCTATTTAATTATATTTCATTCATATTTCATGATTATATTATCTCGGGTTAATAAAAAATGCTTGGAGTATCATGGACAGACATTAAACTGTCATTGATTTGGTGATTCAGAGTTAGCTTCCAGTTTCGCATATGTCTTTAAATCAGATAGCATGGTTGAGATAGAGTGGGTTTGCCAGCGTGATACCCGTAGAGGCAGGCATATTGACTCTCTGTAATTCCTATCTCCTATCAGTGTATGAACATGAAATGTGGATGTATCGATTTCCCTTTTTATTCTTCATTGGAATAGGCATATGAGTGTCTGTAATCCGGCTTGTATTTTCTTACCTATGTTTCTTCTCTACTGTGCATTCATATGTTTATTAACCCGACATTGTTTTGTTTTTCTTTTGCCTATCTCATACGTAAGCCATAGGGAAATGATTCTACTTAAGGATCTTCGACCTGAGTAATCAACACTTGTGTTTGCTTTTGTAATTAGTTAAAATCATTTGATTTGGCTAATTCATGTTATAGTTCTTATAGGTATGATTTTATTTGTAAGTCCAACTAAAGTGGCTTGTTTGCTTGATAATTAACTGATCTATTTTTTTGGTATAACTACTTACAGTTTTAATCACTATAAAGTTAGTTATAAGCTATTCCATCAAGGTCTACTAATGTCATAAAATATTTTTTATTTGAAATCTAGATTATTATTTTTATGAAAAGAAATAAAATCAAATTTTTTATATATATATACTGAAGCAGTTGGATCTGACTTTGATCCTAGCTTCATGACCTCTAGCCATAAGCCCACTTCAAACCCTAGTACTAACCTTAAATTTCCGATGCAATGGGGCTTTATACGTTCAATCACACTAATTTCCATAAAGAATAACTTATTTCATAAATGTGTATTCAAATAACTAGTTTCAGATTTAAATTTATTAATTTTATTAATAAATTCATGATAGAATTATTCATGAATTTATATGTATTATAACTGCATGGATTGTGCATATATATTTGTAAATATTTAAATATATATAATTGTTTGAAAGTTTCATTGCGTCGGGAATGTTTGATTTTATTTTTAAATAATTTGTTTAAGTTTTATTGATTAAAAGCTACATTCTTTCAATAAGCTTTCAGATTTTCCCTTTCCAAAAACAACAGTTAAAGTTTTATTAATTAGAAAATGAATTCAAGTTAATGAGTTTGAAAGCCTTATCGAAGGAATGTATCGAAAAACAACCAGTAAATCTAAAAAAATTGATAATGAAAGAAGCGCTAGCCTGAAGGCATCAGAGGACAGATATATAGCTCTGAAAAGTTTGAAAAAGTCATCTTTGTTGTAGAGAAGTGCAGTGAACTCTATGCGTTTAAAAATCATAAGTTTAAATAGTGTTTCGATCATGGTGAAGGGCTAAAACATCAGGAATCTGGCTCCGGTTCCTGAATTCCTTTGAGAATCTTCAATGAAGCTGCTAAATTCTTTCCAGACAAATCATGGTACCAAAATCAAATAAAATACGGTTCAAGTAATCGACCAAATGGTGCCTACGTTTTACTAACCTGGATGTGTAAATAAGGGAAACCAGCCCTGGAAGAAATGGGTAATATATTTCCATAATGAACCTTAAACTATCTGGCCAGTTTCCGAACTTTACTTTACACTCCCTTTAAGAGCTCTTCTCATTTATAATGTAATAATACTCTATGTAAAACCTTTTATTTATGCTATTTTAACTTTTCATAGTAATTCTCTCAACCTCTAGCCTTTAACTTTCCTTTCTTACATGGCGGTTCATTTATTTTATTATGTATATTTATTGAGTAAATTTATTAATGTTGTTATATTTTAATTATATGCCAATAATCCTTTGATTCGATGATCTTCTTCATTTTCTTTGCAATACACAAGGAATATAAACTTAATTCTGATAGTTAATTCTCGCCCATTAGAACTAGATTAATACAGTTCTATCAACCATCAAGTTGAAAGAAATTATTAATGATTGTTATTTTTATCATTGGCTAATAATAAATTATTAGCTCCGTTTTTAATCTATGCCACCGCTATTTTCTCGTTTCACTAATATTTATTTATCATTCAAATATAATCTTAAAATGTTTTTTGCAAAGGGCCGATAAAGGAATCAAATAAATATATTCTAATTCAACTGTGTTATTTTCTATTAAGATTCAGGAAGGGCACGATGATTGGGGCATAATTAATATGATTTACAAATACTTTAAAATAGTTTTACTTAAAAACTCGTTTGACTTTAATTCATTTGATCAAGTCATCATGTAGAGCATTCTATAATTGGGTTTTAGTTCTCAAACGGTGACTAGTAAGTCATCATCCTCAACGTTGCTGACGTAGGGCAATCTTCCGCTCCGTTAGGCTGGTCGGTGATCGTATTTCTGTTATTTTAAATTATCGAGGAAGAAAGCACTTCCTCTCCTGTTCATATTTGTCAAAGGGCATAAGACGTGTCAGACACAAGCCGCTATAGGACTTCGATTATCGACTAGCTATCGTCTTTCAATTTCATTTTTTAGCTCATAATTCGTCAGCACAGTTGCCTCTCTGTTCCGGTAAAGCCCATTCTGATGCTCGTAATTTGTGACGAAGTGATTTCAATTAAAGTCAAACTTCTCAGGTATTTCAAATTAAATAATTTTTTCAATAAAGATTGAAGTTATGCTTTAAAATATGTATCTTGCTTTTCGTGAATGGATTTGCGAATGTGAAAATAAATATCACATTCTTTTGTATAAAATTAGAGTAATAAATTCCTTTACTAATGAATACCGTTATCTGCCTTTTATTTTCTTGTTGGGGGCATAGACATAGACTTTTAAATATTGCGTAATATTCATTGGCATATATTAAGGACCGCCACTCGTATTATAATTATAAACTTTGTTTAAGGACTAGAATTAATTAATTTAATCTTTATTTAAAATTCAAACCAAACAAATTATTATTATTAAACACACTTGGTTTCTTAAGTTTTTTTATTCATAATTATTTTAATGTTAATGCTCGCTGTCTGTGTTGGCAACCCGAACATATACATATGATTCGATTTAAAACTTATCTTAGTTAATTTATTATCAGATATTAGTGTCAGTTCAGGGGTCTCTAATCTTCACCAACCATTGAGCTAGTTTCTTGGTGCATAGCACTGTGCCGTCGATTTAGATTTCTACTAATCTGAGCTGTTGAGTTGGGTTTGAATTCAGTTTGGTTCAGCTGAGTTTGGATCCAACTTGCAGTTCTTTTGGTGGGTTTTTTCAACTGGTACATGATTATGTTTTTGGCCCCAAAACTCTTGCCATAGTATGGGCATGCCAGAAATTCCAGAAATTCCTTCTAGGATCGGAAATTGTCATTATAACACCACCGATGTCTAGAATTTCTTAATAAGAGTTTCCTCACCAACGACCGACTCATTAGATGGAGCTTGGTCCTCCAACAATTTCAGTATAAGATCCAATATTGCCCAGGACCAGAGAATGCTGTGGCTGACATTTTAAGTCGCCATCCAGTACAAATGAGCATACAGAACCCAAAAATAAATGATCAATCCTTAAAAATTATGGCCACCACAATATTGAGTCCCGCCGAGGCCAAGCTAAGGAATGTACAATCAGATTCTTGTCACTATTAGACAATGTGATGTCTGTGCTGCCACTAAGTTTCCAAATAAATTGTATGCAGGAGGTATGAAACCAGTGATGGCCACAAGACCAAATGAAATCCTCGCTTTAGATCATTATGGGCCTCTTCCCAAATTTAGGACCTTTCAATACTTGCTTGTCATGTATGATATTTTTTCGAAGTATGTTCAAATTTACCCAGTTCGAACCACCAATTCATGAAATGCCATCCGGGTCCTTCAGGATAAGCAATTTTCTGAGGTAGGTAAGCCTGAGACCATATTATCAGATCATGGCTCAGCATTCACCTCAAAAGTGTGGAAGAATTGGATAATAAAACAAAAGGTAAGTCATCGTATGACATCAATTAGAAACCCACAGTCCAACCCATGTGAGAGTTATGAGAGAAATTAGTCAACTCTTTCGTATTTGCTTACCTACAGATCATCGAAGGTGGGTGGATAAAGTTCCATATGTAATGGACTGCATTAATAATACAATGAATGAGTCAACGGGTTTCACACCTACACGATTTCACTATGGGCAGCCATGTCAGGCCAGTTTTTCTTCACTATTACCAAAAGATGAAATATGTATTAATCCAATAACTGACCAAGATATGGCCAGAAAAGCCGCTAGTGCAGATGGCTCAGAGTCGAATAAAAAGAAGTAGGGTGCAACATTACTATTTTAAAGTTGGGGATCAAGTTTGGTTAAGATCACCAAGAACTAGTAATGCCCCCAAGAAAGAATTCAAAAAATTCTTCCCATTATACAGTGGGCCATATGAAATAATAAAGGATTGCCATGACAATGCATTTTTGCTAAAGGGAAAGGGACTCCAGGGGGTTTACAATGCCAGATAGTTAAAACCATATGTGCCACCTGATCCAGGGAAACAATAGGACAAACATTAAAGGACAGATATATATATATAGACGACCGACTGACATGACCATAGGGAAAATGAGACTTCATTATCGGACCGATTTATTATAAGCTAGATAATATTTAAAAGAAAATGATCGCAGTGAGACATGTATAATTTTGGAGTTTGTACAGATTATATTATTCACACTCATGCTGTTCTCCCAGAGTCTAACAACTAGTCAAGTACACTTATGCGAATGTATCATGCATAAGTAAAGAGATTTTTTTTTTCATTGTTTTTTTTTTTGAAAAGAAATGAAGCAGTCGGATCTGAGTTCAGTCCTAGCTTCATGACCTCTAACCATAAGCCCTCTTCAAACCCTAGTACTAACCTTAAATTTCCGATGCAATGGGGCTTTATACGTTCAATCCACGCTAATTTCCATAAAGAATAACTTATTTCATAAATGTGTATTCAAATAACTAGTTTCAGATTTAAATTTATTAATTTTATTAATAAATTCATGAGAGAATTATTCATGAATTTATATGTATTATAACTGCATGGATTGTGCGTATATATTTGTAAATATTTAAATATATATAATTGTTTGAAAGTTTCATTGCGTTGGGAATGTTTGATTTTATTTTTAAATAATTTGTTAAAGTTTTATTGATTAAAAGCTACATTCTTTCGATAAGCTTTCAAATTTTCCCTTTCCAAAAACAACAGTTAAAGTTTTATTAATTAGAAAATGAATTCAAGTTAATGAGTTTGAAAGCCTTATCGAAGGAATGTATCTAAAAACAACCAATAAATCTAAAAACATTGATAATGAAAGAAGCGCTAGCCTGAAGGCATCAGAGGACAGATATATAGCTCTGAAAAGTTTGAAAAAGTCATCTTTGTTGTAGAGAAGTGCAGTGAACTCTATGCGTTTAAAAATCATAAGTTTAAATAGTGTTTCGTTCATGGTGAAGGGCTAAAACATCAGGAATCTGGCTCCGGTTCCTGAATCCCTTTGAGAATCTTCAATGAAGCTGCTAAATTCTTTCCAGACAAATCATGCTGCCAAAATCAAATAAAATACTCTTCAAGTAATCGACCAAATGGTGCCTACGTTTTACTAACCTGGATGTGTAAATTAAGGAAACCAGCCCCAGAAGAAATGGGTAATATATTTCCATAATGAACCTTAAACTATCTGGCCAGTCCGAACTTTACTTTACACTCCCTTTAAGACCTCTTCTCATTTATAATGTAATAATACTCTGTATAAAACCTTTTATTTATGCTATTTTAACTTTCATAGTAATTCTCTCAACCTCTAGTCTTTAACTTTCCTTTCTTACGTGGCGGTTCATTTATTTTATTATGTATATTTATTGAGTAAATTTATTAATGTTGTTATATTTTAATTATATGCCAATAATCCTTCGACTCGATGATCTCCTTTGTTTTCTTTGCAATACAAAAGTAATATAAACTTAATTCTAATAGTTAATTCTCACCCATTAGAACTAGATTAATACAGTTCTATCAATCATCGAGTCGAAAGAAATTATTAATGATTGTCATTTTTATCATTGGCTAATAATAAATTATTAGCGCCGTTTTTAATCTATGCCACCGCTATTTTCTTGTTTCACTAATATTTATTTATTATTCAAATATAATCTTAAAATGTTTTTTGCAAAGGGCCGATAAAGGAATCAAATAAATATATTCTAATTCAACTGTGTTATTTTCTATTAAGATTCAGGAAGGGCACGGTGATTGGCGCATAATTAATATGATTTACAAATACTTTAAAATAGTTTTACTTAAAAACTCGTTTGACTTTAATTCATTTGATCAAGTCATCACGTAGAGCATTCTATAATTGGGTTTTAGTTCTCAAATGGTGACTAGTAAGTCATCATCCTCAACGTTGTTGACGTAGGGCAATCTTTCGCTCCGTTAGGCTGGTCGCTGATCATATTTCTGTTATTTTAAATTATCGAGGAAGAAAGCACTTCCTCTCCTGTTCATATTAGTCAAAGGGCATAAGACTTGTCAGACGCAAGCCACCATAGGACTTCGATTATCGACTAGCTATCGTCTTTCAATTTCATTTTGAAGCTCATAATTCGTCAGCACAGTTGCCTCTCTGTTCTGGTAAAGCCCATTCTGATGCTCGTAATTCGTGACGAAGTGATTTCAATTAAAGTCAAACAACTTCTCAGTTATTTCAAATTAAATAATTTTTCCAATAAAGATTGAAGTTATGCCCTAAAATACGTATCTTGCTCTTCGTGAATGGATTTGCGAATGTGAAAATAAATATCACATTCTTTTGTATAAAATTAGAGTAATAAATTCCTTTACTAATGAATACCATTATCTGCCTTTTATTTTTTTGTTGGGGGCATAGACATAGACTTTCAAATATTGCGTAATATTCATTGGCATATAATAAGGACCGCCACTCGTATTATAATTATAAACTTTGTTTAAGGACTAGAATTAATTAATTTAATCTTTATTTAAAATTCAAACCAAACAAATTATTATTATTAAATATCTTCTAAACACACTTGGTTACTTAAGTCTTTTTATTCATAATTATTTTAATGTTAATGCTCGCTGTCTGTATTGGCAACCCGAACATATACATATGATTCGATTTAAAAATTATCTTAGTTAATTTATTATCAGATATTAGTGTCAGTTCAGGGGTCTCTAATCCTCACCAACCATTGAGCTAGTTTCTTGGCGCATAGCACTGTGCCGTCGATTTAGATTTCTACTAATCTGAGCTGTTGAGTTGGGTTTGAATTCAGTTTGGTTCAGCTGAGTTTGGATCCAACTTGCAGTTCTTTTGGTGGGTTTTTCGACTGGTACAATACGTTAGTGGAGTAAGACATCAGATTAGTCTTATTATAATCATTTATTTCATTGTCTTTTTCAATAGAAAATGTTTTGTTTAAATCTTGTGTAAAGAAAAAAATAAAATATTCATTCTTATATATGTGTGTTAGGCAAATGTTTAGAACTGCCGCTATCTTGTAAGCTTGTACTAAATTGGCATGGATAATTTTAAAATCCGTGATCATTTAATTATAAAATCATTTTTTGTTTTATTTTAAAGGAAAATAAATGTAAACAAAAGTAAAAGTATATAAACTAAACAAATGAAAGGTTAACTGCTAATATAAATTCATCATAAACTTGTATCATTGTAAAAGTTAATTTAAAGATTGTATTTTTTGTTCTTCTTTTAAAAGAGCTTGGTTAAATATTAATGTAAAATGCTTAATGATTTTTAAATATATATATAACTAAAACAAAACTTCCAATGTTCCTCGAATCATTTTATTTACTTTTATTTTAAATAATTAAAAATTTTTAAATATATATATAAATCAATCACCCAAGTTCTTACTAAAATATATAATTAAAAAATAATCTCATGCTTTAAGACTCAGCCGCTGTCATAGTGAAAGTAAAGGAATTCGATTGTATCATCGAGATAGGCTATTGATTAGACCTTTGACCTGGGGATATAGGTAAATAGGGCAGAATCCACGATGTACCTGATTTATATATCTTGTACATGGTCAGACTCAAGATACTTTGCCTGTATTCAATGGTTTGTTGAATCGATATGCATTTTTCGATCGGTACAATAGTAAGCAAATATCAATATCCCAAATAAAATTGAATTTGTATTATCTTTCTTAATTTTAACAAACTGCTACTGTTTTTGTAAATTTAATACTGTTTTTAAAAAATAGATCCTAAAATTTATATATTTTTAAAGAGAAAATTCATTAATAAAATGTTATTTTATACCTTTTCAGGTAATCCTATCCATAGAATTGTAGATTAATTTTCAACAATGTAATAAAATATGGTTGAAAGATTATTTTATATATTTAACACTACGTTATTGAATTCATTCCATATTTTGTTTTTGTTTTTTATATATAATGAATCATTTGCTTAATAAACCAATACAATCAAAATTGATATATGAATTGATATGAAATAATATAACTTACCAAAATATACTGTTCATAACTTGAGCATGATTGGAAATATTGTTTTGGAGGCTATAGTGTTAAAATTGATTATCTTTGCTTGTAAATGATTAGATAGTATTGACATCACATTAATCTTATTTCATGGTTTCTTTTATTATTTCTCAAATTACAGCACCTAGTTTATATGTTTTATGTTTGCTTGTTTTTTTAAACTTTAATCATTTAAAAAAATTTCCAAGATGAAAACAAATATGTATGAATAAATAAAACCTTAAATTATAATAAATGCATCATTTACTTAAATTATAATATATTCTGAGATATTTTGGGAGAATTGTACAGTATTTAACTGCTAAATTTTTTACCTGAGATCAATTCAGTGACAGCTATTATCTACTCATCATGTGTTTCATTTATTTTTTGGTTAAATAATATACCCCCCTCCAAATTTTTTTTAATAATGCTTTTATATAAATGGCTGACTAAAAAGTAGAAAATAACAAAATAATCTGATTTACAAAGTAATCTGCCTAAAAATATGATGTATCAATTCATAAAAGCATTTGAGGCCATTTTGATTTGTAGGAATCAAATGTTTTTATGAAATAATACAATATGTTTTTAGTGAAATAACTTTTTTAGTCAGATTACTTTATTATTTTCTACTTTTTAGTAGCCATTTGTTTACATAAAAGCATTATTAAAAAAAAATAATATTTTATTTTTTACTTTTTAGTTACAAATAAAACACGTAATTTCAATTTAAATAAGATAATTTTTTCACCACTCTATTTTTTATTATGTTCTTATTCTCCCCTCAATTTTGGAAATGAAAATATATAATTCTCTAATTTTTTTTACATATTTATTATTTTTTTCACAAAATATTTATGAAATATTAATTATTTTAGGAGTATAATTCAGATGTTAATAGAAAATATGTACTTTTAATTAATTAAGTATAAGTGAAATCAATATTAACAAAATTTTATTCTACAAATGTAATATTTCCATTGGTTCACTTGCTAAGGATTTTTCCTGGAAAGCATAAAGATGTAAATTTGAGTTCTAAATGGGAACAAAATTTTTTTAATTGTTACAAATTTAAAAATGTAGTCATCCTGACAGAGACAAAAATGTGAATATACTGATAGAAACATTTAATAAATGTCTAAATCAAAAAGAGCATTTTACGATTTTTTCTTTAGTTATTTCTTGAAACTCACAAAAAAAATAATTTTTGGGGGATTTGTACTTGTTCAATAATGAAAATGGTTAACATTAGTTTTACTTTTTGCAACTAAAATTCTTTTATATATAGTGTGTATGTACTTATTTTTAAAATATATGCAGCATTAATTATATATGTTAATTAAAGCTACATAAGTAAACTTGATGCATGAATTGATAAGTAACTAGGCAGTAATAGGATTAAGAGATAATAGTACTTAATCACTTTCTCTAATACATTGTTATTATTTGAAATATTCTTAACATAATTTATTCTAGCACTTATAACAAACATACTCTCTTGAGGTGCAACTCAAAATATTAAAAGCTTCACTGTAAACATATATATATATATTGCTTTCTATCTTTTTTTTAAAAAAAAACCCTCAAGTTTATTTATTTATTTTGAGAGAAAGCAAAAAATTAAAATAAAAATGGTTATAAATACTTTGAAAGAAACCAACTTGTATTCTTAGAAAATTTACAAACTTGCACTAACTGAATTTTAAATAATTAAATAAAGAGCATGTATTGACTATTTTTCATTAATAATTTTATGCAGCTCTGCTTAACACACTAATATTTAATAATGTAATGGTCATATTTGTACATTCATGCAACAAAATCCAGAGTTTTAGTAAATCATCACAAGGCTGATCGAAATGAGGTTGTTGAGACCCCGAATCCAATTCACACCAGTTACTTTACCAACACTCAAAGATTTACTACCTTATGGATGACATATATGAGGCTACACTAGTATTTTCTTAATTCGCATGCCGGCAGTAGCACATCAGTGAAACAGGAGACATGAGGAAATAGACATATTTCAAAGTGTAACTATATGGTGCAGGTGATCAACATTACTAAATATGGATTGTGATTCATAATAACTAAATACTAATAGTTAAAAAAATTAATAATGAGCAAAATTGAGACACTAAGCAGAAGTTAAAGTTTAAATAAATTTAATAAAAGCCAAAATTTAAATAAAGAAAGAAAAGAAAATAATAAATTTATAATGAGATTACATATTTTGTCTCACTTGCAGGTGATGGTTTTAGGGATACAAGCAGTTTCGGTTTACATATATGCACAGTATTTCAAATCACTCACAGGTGATAGTAGTTTTTTGTTTACAAATTGTTTAAATTAACTTTGCTTGATATATATATCACTCGCAGGTGATGAAGATTAGTAATGTACCATGTTACAATTTCATGAGACATTATTCTGTTACAAATTGGTTTAATGTGCTCATGATAATCTATGCCTAGTTTATGCTATATATTTGGATTTAAATTTGCTTTAGATAGCTAGCAGAAGTGATTATTATCATTTATAAATAATATTTTGTTAAATGCATATTATTTACCATACTCTCTCTATAGCATATATGCCTATAAAATTAGATTCTGTTTCAGATAAATACTGAAATATACATTATTATGGCAGAATGAACTGATGATAGTCAGTCAGACTTTATAGATACCAAGGCACTTACAAAATATACAATTTGAGTCTGTGCATCTCCAATGTGTACTTGCTCACAGGATTTGTTACCGGGTAATCGTTTCCCTTCTATCATACCCATTGCAGTAAAAAAGAGACCTTTAGTCCAGGTGGTTGAACAACTAATATAGTTTTCTGGATCCTTATGCTCCAGTCCTAAATATGAAGAATGGGGTGGCCCTTAAAACCTATGCCCATCTGAAGATATAGTTGTCTGAACTAAGAGTAATGAGATGGTCCTTGATATATAACAACAAGTATATATGCAGATGCATTTCCTAAGAACACATTTGCCCCACTGACTACATCATTATATAATAAAATATGATGCTTAACAATAGTTTCCTTCCATGAAACTACCGTAAATCAGTTCATACTCTAGCATCTATAATTATGCTATTAAGGAAAGCTTATGAATCTAATTTGCTAAGCCATCTATATAGGGATTTATATAACTCTAGAGAGGATTACAGTGTATTGTGGATAATTACAATATTAAATTCTAACTTTATGCCAAATTTTATCACTTCAGCTAAATATTAATTAAATATTTCATTTAAAGCAAACCTATCTTAAAGCGTTTATAAGCTTTTAATTCTATATCTCAAATAAGATTTATTTTATCCATTTCAGAAGGGAGTTTTGTTTGTGCGTCAATAAACTCAAAAATAAAAAACATGTGAAAATATCTAATCACTTCTCACTAATCATTTAACTATGAGTAAAACTCCATTTTGAATCAACATAGCATAAACAAATACATAATTGACAAGAAAATATTATTGGCATAGATTTAACTAAAAGAAACATAAATTTAGCAATAAGATTTCATGTAAGTGAAATCTGAAATTTGGCTTTATTTACTTAGTTTAAAAGGGAATGAAATGACACAGCCTAAATTAGATTAATTCAGTTTAATCTCAATTTAATTCATTTACAAAAATTATTAATAAGAGCAAATATTATTATTAGGTTAAAATATGTAAAATGAGTTGGAAACATAAATATCTGTTAAAATAAACCAGGCAAGATTTACAATTTAAATAAAAAAAAAAAATTTTACATTTTAATTTAGAAGTTTAGAATATACTAAATTATATTGGCCATTAATAATAAATTTAGCTGGCTTTAAGAGTTATGAAGTTTAGTTTAAAAGTTAATTTTAAATTGTTGGAGATCTGTTACCACTATAATTTCTCTGCTTTGGCAAGGTGGCTTGGTCTTGAGCACTTTCTTTAGATGGCATCAGCTTTTACTTAATCTTCCTCCGCATTTTGTAGACTACCTTTCTGGGCTCAATTCTCCCCCATCATCATCATCATTCACAATTTTACAAAATTTTCCTAAAAGAGTAAGCTTAAGTGTTGAATGTTCTCAAAGATTGCTGCAGTAAGATTATATACCAGCTCACCCCCTCTCCCCTTTTTTAGTATTTTCAGATCTGTTTTTCTAATTAACTCACTATATTTTTGGAAATCTGGGATTCCTGCTGTTATCAATTTTTTTTTACATGTGTTTTCCCATTCTTGATCAGGTTAATTTATTCATAGTTAGTTTTAAAATCTATTTTTATTCTTAAAATTTTAAGTAGGTCAGAATACAGTGAAAAGGATTAATTTTATTAAATTACCTTTTTCGAAAAACAAATCTAAAACTCTGAAAACATTTTATTATATATGTAACACATTTATATAATTTAATGCTATATGCATTAATTTTAGAATAATATTTTAAATAAAGAAATTTTTTAATGTTTTAATCCTATAACATTATTTCTTTCCTGCATATATATATGGGTTCTGTTTACACCTACATAGCATGTTTACATTTATTTTACTACCAGCAATATATATATATATGCATATTTACTGATTTCTTGCATATATGCATACACTTTCTATACTGTATGCTAAAATATACGCACACATATAGATTTAAAATTAACATAATATACAAGGATTTGGGTATAGGTATACATAAATAAATACTACTATAGTATATAGTAGGTGAAACAGAAGGATAGACAGATCTAACTGTTTCAATTAACATATTTTTCTTTGTTAGCTTTAAAAGTATTATAAAATTAGTCAACGAATGTTTTGATTGTTAAATATATATTTCAATTTATTTCTCTATTACAAACAATAGAATCCATGACTTTATTTCTTCATAAATGCTAATAGTAGATAACAATGTTATAATAATAATGTTATTAAATTATTACAACAGTATTAAAACTAGTAATAGTAAATAAAATGTTTGCTTTTACAAAAACTGAGTTAAAAATATTGACTGATATTTTAATATTAGTGTTTAATATTGAACTGTAAGTTGTCAGTTTTTGGATAGAATCTTTAAATGGTGTAGTTTAGCAATTCTCAAGATTTATAATTTTGGTTATTTTACTGATAATAATAATATTTTAAATTATGTATCACTTTAATAAGGTTAAAAGAATAAAATTATTTCAAATCAATTTTTTTTTAAATTAAAAATCACATTTAAATTTCATATAGTAAAATTTAAAGTATCCTGTTTTTTATCATCATCATCATCATCATCATTATTATTATTATTATGTAATAATTTGTCAGGGCTATTTTTATATGTGAATTTATACACATTGTGGTTTGTGAAGCTCACTTTTGACCATATTAATTAAACAGTGATGATCCCTTTGCTGACAGTAACATAAGCACAAATATAATAATATGCTAATAATAATGGTATTAGATTTTTATGTTAGCATTAACAATTAGATTATAGCAATAAATACAGACTTCTTTCATAAAAATTATTGCCATAAAAGTATTGACTGATATTTTAAGGATTTAATAAAATCCCCAAACAGTATATAGATAATTGGATCTTTATCAAGGTAGAAGACAGTTATCACATTACGAATATTCATTGGTCAATTTATTTTTATCTTGTTCTAAAACCCTGATCTTAAACTCAAGCCAGTAATTGGTGCACTTATGAGCTATAGAACATTAACTTTTGAATCTGCCATAGTAAAATTGAATGGTAAGTCACTCAGAAAATCATAAGATATTCAAGTGTTTACTAGTATGCCACATAGGACAATAATTATCTAATTATTTATCTCTCTCTAAAGATTATATAGCTGTGCTATAACCCATGAACATTTACTCAATCCAGAGCAATAAATAATCAAATGATTTCTTGCTTAAGAGTTCACATGAAGTTTGAAACTGGGGTTATGCTGTGATTCATGAATTATGAGCTTTTATGTCCATCAATCTATCACTCTTTTAAACCATACATAATTCCGAAATCTGAAAGTAAAAGGATCATTATGCAAAAATGCAAATTTTTATGACTGACAGGAGACAGGAGGCCAATTTATTATGAAAGAACACTTAATCTGTTTACTTTAGCAAATTAATCAATGGCATATACATTATTGTCAGGGAATATATTTTCATTTTTTTCCCTATATAATTTTAGCTTAACTTTACATGTGCTTAAATTTTTTATCTACTAAATTACAATTTTATTTCAAAGCTAGCTATTATTAACTTTCTCTAGATTAATTTACATTGCATTATTTACTAAAAATTGGTGTAAACTAATAGCAAAATGTGATGTTAAAAGATCAAAGGTATATGCACTCAATTTATAACTGAGGTCATTAATAAATATAGTTAATGATATAGTTTTAAACTAAATAACTAATCAAATAAGGTAGCTTGGAATCCAAATTTCTGAGTCTTTAAAAGTCATTAAACTGAATAATAAAATATAAATAAAGATGAACATCAGGTAATTAGCATTGAACAATTTAAGATGCATACAAAAGTTGAATTAGGATCAATCATACCCTAGTTGTCTATTTAATTATTCAAGTTTGTGACGTTAATAAAATTTAGAACTGTCTAATGAATCAAGATTAAATTAGATTCTAGGTAACCAGCGTAAAGTATATTTGATCAAAATTGAATCTGAATTATTATCTCAAGCTTATTTTAATTTATTCTAAACTTCTATAACTGTCTCTCCTTATATTTTGTAATGCTATTTATTATCCATTACTTTATTTATTGTTTTAACAGAGAGGGGGGGGGGAGTTGCCATTAATTAATATATACCATTACTTCAGAATAATATATTGATTTATTTTATTTTTAACCTTCACAACTTTAAATCAATTCATTCTGTTGCTAAGTCATCCATTGTTTTTTTTTTTTGTCTTTATTGAAGTTTATAGTACTTTCAAATTTTTAATAAAAAGTTCAAAATAATGTTATTTTAATCTGGAAGATTGTTGGGATTTCCCCCTTTAAGTCTTTTTTAAATTCCATTAATAACGACTCGCTTCTTTTTTGTTATATCATGTTATTTTTAAGTTTTTACCAATTCCATAGTATGATTAGTAATATATTTAAATGAACTATATATTTAAAAAGAAATCAATAGATTTTCGTGAAAAATGAATTCAACAATAAAATATAGATTTCAATGATCATATAAAAAATTATTTATTAAATAAAAAATAATGACTGTTCCAAAAAGAAATAGTGAATTAAAAAAGTAAAATAGCCTTTTTAATAACTAGCCCATTTCAGAACAAAATCTTAAGAATGATCCCTCTAAGAGGAACAAAGAACGGGATAATATATTTAAAAGTTCACGGGACTACCAATAGATGATAATATGTATAATAATTAAATGCTTGCAATTAAAAAAAAGTAGTGAATTAAAGTGTAATAATACATTTGTTAAGTGAGGAAAAAAAACGGTCTTTTCCGCTATGTCTTAAGTAATTAAATTATTACATTAATTTCAGAAACATTATTAAAAGATGAATTCTAATATATCTCCAACACTGTGAATAAAAAAAAAAAAACCTAGACAAGAGAAGGTAAATTAGTTTAAAATAGTCAAATGAAATTAATTTTCATTACGATTAAGAAATTAACTGCTAACTATAGAAAGATGACTTTTTTGAACTGAGTTGGTTTAACGTATTAGTTTCTGCAAATAAATTCCGGTTAAAGAAATAAAAATATAAATCTACATAGATGTATAAATCATTATTAAAAAGTTCATATAAGTGAGCGAAACAAAATAAATTAACCAACGGTATCATTTAATAAAAAATAAGATATTAGTCTCCCTTTCTATATTTGAGCTTTTTTATAGTTATATAAATTTGATTGTTAATCATTTGTGCAATAAGGAAATGAGTTTTATGTCTGGCATAGCTAATAAGATTGGAGATTTTAAAATCGTGGTCATGTGTTCAAGTCTCATTTTACTCAATCAGAAGTATGATTTTGATAATATATGTTCCATAATGATTATGAAAAATAGTTAATGTGGAAAAATTGAAAGATTAAAAAAGGAAAGATATCCATATGAGATGGCTAAAACAATAAACCTCATAGAAATGCAGTTAGCAAATAGTACATCGTCTAAACACCGAAAGGAAAAAATAGAGAACATCCAGACATAGGGTTATCTTATTTAGTTCTGATAGAAAAATCATAAAACATATACAAAATAAAACAGCATAATATGTGTTGGTATTTTTTCTAAAAAATATCGTAAACACATATATCACAAACAAACAAAAACATTTTTGTCCTATTGAGAGTTTTATATAAACAATGGATTGTAAATATTAAAATGATAATTAATATCAATATCTTCTTCAGTAAAACAGTTTTTTAATAAATAGAACACAAAAGGCAAAAGCTTCTTCAACTCCTCATAAAGACACAATTAAAGAACAACCAGCAATTACCCGGATTATCAATTGCTAAGTGGTGACGGTATGAACTGTTTTCTATTTTTGTTTTACCTTCTAGCTAAAGATAGCTAAATAGCCATTTACCAACTAAATGTTCAATTATTAGTTAGGTTAGCTATGGATCACCTGTTTGAAAAAAAAAAAAATCCAAGCTTTTAGAAAAAATATTTGACTTTTCTCAGATCCAAAACCCATCTTCAAGGAAAATACATTGCCTATGCTACTTAATATTTTGTGTGGTTTTATATATGTATTTATTAGACTTTTGAATGCTTGATATTTATGTTAAAGAGAAACTGAAGTTTATCTAACCATTTTACTTAGTATTAAATTTAAAACTAATGTCACATTCAATAAAATCCTCTCAAAACTTCTAATTTTTAGGACCATTTCATTACTTATGCTTGAGCTATAAACACTTGTTATTTACAGTAAATATAATGGTAACAATCTCACAAGTTCAAACTACAAGTATAAACTACAATTTGAAAATCCATAAAGGGGTACATATACCAATCATTATATTTATATTTTTAATACATTATTCATAAATACAATTGTGATTTATTATTATACTAAGTAACAGCTGTTCATGCTTAAATTTAAAATTATTAGTTTAATGCTTGATGCTACTATTATTACAATTAGCATATAGATCTGGTAGGTTTATAATCATAGATTAACAAATGACAGGCAAAACTCTCTATATTTATTGCCACTCAGTGCAAGCCAGAATAATCAATAAATGCCAGAAGGCTTGTGCACAAAATCTCCATCTAGTACCTACTCATCCAACATCCCCAGACTAGTTTCTGGCTTGTGGCCTTCATCATTGAGGAGCTTGTTTTAATAACATTTATGAGCAAGCATAAGAAATGATGATCATGTGATGTTTATTGGCTATTAACAAATGATCTGGTAATTTGTGCAAATGCAATATGTATCTTATGATGATTCAGTTTTGTTTTTTATAGTGTAGGTAATAGTGATGGCAAACAATCATTTGAAATTTAATATTACAAAAGAAGATATCCATTATTCATTAACATGTTATATTGAAGAAAGTAATTTCTTTTAATTAATTTATTCAAAAATTCCAATACTAAAACTGCTAAAATAAGCCTCATATTTGTTCCTGTTTTATTTAAAGTGATTTTAACACATCATTCAATTAATTGCAGGTGTGAGCTATCATCATGTGAACAAACAGCTTTATAGCAATTACATTTACTATGGGAAACATGTATTTAAAATTTTAGGCATAATTAAAGAATTGTAAAACCAATATCTTATGAGAAAATGCTTTGTTTAATGCAGTATGATTCAATATTGATTGTGACCTTGATTTGACAAATGTGCCTGAGTATATTAAATCATATTTTCTTGTAGTATTGTTTTTTCCACATATAATGTATTTTATATTATTTTCATAATAACATCACATGGCTTATTCATATGCTTATTGATATGTTTCCAGAAAGAATTATTTTTATCTTAACTTTAAAAATATCTACTGTAAGTTTTAGTGATTATTAAATAGTAGATAATATAGAACATTAATAGCACATTTTCAAATCAATTTTGAGCTAAACTTAGGATTCAAAATACTTCTTTATAATATTCAGACTTGAAGGAGAATAAGAAATTCTAATGTTTTAACCCCCCCCCCCAAAATGACTTGGTGTCAAATCTATATAACTATGGAAGCAAGTTGACTTGAATCAAAACCTTGGAAGTTTTTTTTAATTAATAGCTAAATAGTATTAAGAAGTAGGTCTGGTGGTTGTTAGATGAATGAACAATTCATTTTCAGTGCTGAGTCTAAAATTTTCACTGATAAAGGCAAAAGCCAAAAATTGATATGGTGATATAAATAGTACATCATTATACCTTGTGGTATCCACTGATTATGTTCAGTTTTATGTTATTCCTCATATTTATAAAGTGTATAACTTGGGTTGATTTTATATATCTTTTTATTATATTGCTACATTCTCGCTCTCACTTGCTCTCTCTCTCGCTCGCTCGCTCTCTCTCTCTCTCTCTCTCGCTCGCTCTCTCTCTCATTGAATTAGCTTTATTAATAATACATATTTTTTTACATTTTGGGCATTATATTTTTATACTGCATTAATTTTAATTTTATCTTACAGATTTATTATGTATTATTTGTTGAATATTCCTGTTTTTTTAATTATTTATCCATGCAATTCAACACTTTTTTCTGTTTTTTTTTTTTTTTTAATATGTTGTTTAAAAAAAAACATGATACAAAATATCCTACATTTATAAATCATAATATAAACTAGAAAAAATAAAATCCATTCTAAATGAAGATAGTAAAGGCATGATAAAATATACAATCTTATATTTTAAAACAAATATTAAATGCTATAATAGCATAAAAATTCTCTATTTATACCTCATATGTGGATTTTAAACAATATTCTTATATATATATATATATTTCATATAAATTTATAAATTTAAATAAATTTATTATTTATTAATTCAAATATTGTTGTCTATAATATTTGTTTGTATTTTTATATTCAAGTATATATATATATATAATAATTCAAACAAATATATTTAACACAGTATTCAAAATTAAATAATATATTCTTTACCAGAAGTACTTTCAATTGTTTCACTGACAATCTTTATCAACTGTTTGTATTAACAGTTGATAAAGATTGTCAGTGAAACAATTGAAAGTACTTCTGGTAAAGAATATATTATTTAATTTTGAATACTGTGTTAAATATATTTGTTTGAATTATTATTATATAATTTAAAAATACAGACATTTAATGGTTGTAGTTATATATATATATATTTAAACAAACATATATGTTGTTATTATCAATATTTTACTAATGTTTAGGCAGAATAGTAAGTGCCACCATAAGAAGTAGAATTAAATTGAACCAATGCTGCAAAGATGCTATAAATCTGAAAATTATTCAAATGAATTTATAAAATTTTTAAATATAATATTTTAAATCTGTCAAGCATAATATTTTGTCTAATAAAAACTGATTTAAGAGTGATTGGAAAGGTAACAAATAGATGATAAACTGAATTTGTATTTGATGGCTTTTAATTAGTGTATCTTGCAAAAATTTTCCAATTAGAAGATACTTTCTACCTAGTGAAAACTCAAAAATAGATAGGAAACAAGATGGGGGGGTAATGATGAGTAATAATGTTTTTTTTAAAATATATTTGTAATAGAGCCTGGCTATATAAGAATTTTGATGATCTCTCTAAGCATCTCCTTATAATGGTTACCTAAACAGAACACATAAGTCTATATGTATATACATGGAGTATTTGGTTCTTAAGACCTACAAGTTGCAGAAAAATAGTTTAATTATCAAATTCATAATCAAAATGGGCAGTTAACATAAAAATAATTTTAATAATGAGTAATTGATTTCAAAGTTTAGTGATAATAGTATTTAATTTTATACATTAACAATAATACTCTTAAAGTATAAGTAATATTTTATTATATACAAACATATTCAATATATATATATATATAAATTAAATAAACGTAAAAATTATATTTTTAATCAAAAAATACGTAGATAATATCAAATAACAAATTTAAAAAATATATGTAAAAGTAATATTTATTTTTCGTTTTCAATAATAATAGCTGATAGACCACAGAAAGATTGATCGATGAATTAATTGATAGATTGATATAAACAGATAATTATGTAAATAGGAAGATAAATAATAAATGAAAAACATAAGCAAAAATCATTTTCATTCACTTCATAATGATTCTGACAGCTCTTAAATTAAAAAAATATTGGCTCTCCAAAATTCTGAGATAAACACAAATCATTCCATTAGTGTTTTGCTCAACTTCTGCTTGTGAACTATATCCAGGATAATTCAGTACCTCCAACAAAAATTATTTGATCAAATGAGCAATAAAAAATGCATAGTACAAAGTATATGTTGTTTTAGTTTTTACAAAGACCTGATTTAAAATGTTATACTAATTTGACGAAATGATTTACTTTGACTCAAGTGCCACAATAGCATTAAAAAAAAATAATAAAAAAAACCTTTTTTTGTTGTTGTTGTTTTTAAAGTGCTCTATATTCATAATGTTTAATTAATAAATAAAAACAATCATTATTATTATAATATCAATCTATTTGAAATTCCTCTAATTCATCGATGGTATATAATGTACTTAGTTTAATGCAGTCTTGGCACTCTGTGAAATATTTCAAAATTTATATAGTTATATTTTTCTTTCATATGTCATAGCATCGGCCAGGACATGAACCCACAACCATCTGCAACCAACTTCCAAGGTAGCTGCGATGACCTCTCGGCTGACAATGCTTGACAGTTGTGATTGTCTCCTTGCACATTTGCCTGTAATATTTATAGCCTGGAATAGAATATAACATAGATAAACCTTTTTTTAGATTACATCCATGATTAATTTTTTTCTGGTATCTATCTTATAGACAACTCAGTTACTTGGGTGACTAAATGATATTTATCTGCCTGATAATTAACAATCTTCTCTTTTACTAAACAGGCAAAACTCCCTATATGTATTGTCACACACAGCAAGCTAGAGTAATCAATGGATTCCAGAAGGCTTGTGCATAAAATCCCTATCTAGTTCCTACTCATCCAATATCCCCAGACTAGTTTCTGGCTTGTGGCCTTCATCAGTGAGGAGCCTTAGATCTGAAAGCACTGCACCTAGATCTTAGGATCTAATGCAATCCTCCAGCAGCCACCTTTCATCTCCATTTGACTACAAAACTATGAATCTTAAATTGAAAACACCTTCTGACATCTATTGATTACTCTAGCTTGCTATGTGTGGCAATACGTATAGTGAGTTTTGCCTGTTTTAGTAACAGCTATAAGCAAGCATAAGAAATGGTGATCATGTGAATCTTCTCTTTTACTGTGTTGGAAAGGTTTATACTTTGCAATGAGTTATTACAAAATTATTTTATAGACCTTTAACCTCAAAAATAAATATATGTAAATAAAAGTTTATGATTTAAAATATTGTAGTTTAATTGTTACATTCATTCATTGTATGTGAGAAATCAGAATACTTGGCTATTCCCTCACTACAGGCAATATCAGCATCAGTTCATGTATTTTACAGAATATAACATTTATGGCTTTGAGGAATGCATAATTGTAAATGACATGATTTATCTATTTATAATTATTAATATGAAAATGGTATTTTATAATTCAACTATAAATATCTGTAGCCATTTCTCTTTTTCCTTGTTATAACAACAACAACATCAGAGGCTTGAACTCTGAACAGAAAAGCCACATATATTTGGCTTGTCAGAGACAAAAATATTTTGTAACTCAGTTACAGATCCTTCGAATTATGTACACAATCAAGGATTCTCAATATTTTCAAAAACATCTCTCATTCCATCTGCAGGCATGGGTATTATAATATTTAAGATTTGTCCATTCAGATAATTTAATATTCTATATCTTGATGGTCACATTATTAATTATCTCATTCAATCACAAAACTTTTGTTTTAAATTTTATATTTGCATATATACCTCCAGGGCCAACAATAATAAATAGATTAATATTAACAGTTAATTCAATACTAGCTTCCTCTCCCTGGGTAATTTTAACATGCCCTACAGTAAATTTGTATCTAAATGGCTACATAAGTTTTCTTTCCTCATGAGGGGAGAATGTTTTCTACCAAATGATTCTGTATCATTTTACAACAGTAGACACTCTTCACTAATAGATCTAGTACTTTACTCACTGATACTGCATCATCTAATTAAGCCATCTTTAAAAAATTCAACCCTATCCAACCATTTAGCATTGTTTGTAGGTCTAGATTTAGAGCTTACATATAGAAAAGTACTATCAGCTGGAAAGACAATAAGAGTATTACTCCCTAGCAGGACTAATGAATTTTTATTTTCACAAATCTGTATAGAACTTTTTAAAATAGATAAAATGAAGTTAGACTCTGCGCAAACCTTGTTAGCATTTATAAATATTCTTCCTTTTAACATCGATCACTTAACCCAAACATCAACACTCCCTACTAAATTATTAACATTTTCAGGTGACAACCAGGCCACTGAAAACAACTGCAATAAAGTAGCTGCCCTAAAAAACAAACAGTACATGTCAAACTCTGAAAGAATGCATAATATTTTTTTAAAAAAGACTTTTTCTGGATCATATTCATTCTCTAGACATTTTATCCACTGGGTATTAGGTCAACCTCCTCAAAAAAAATACCTACAGCAATTACAATCAATAATGAAATAATAGCTGGAGACAGCATGCTCTCACCATTATATGCGTTGTTTAAAAATAGTTTGCAAAATAATAAAATGTTATATCCTACCACTTTCTTTCTGGGAAATGATTTCACCAAAAAAATTACTAAAGTCCTATACACCTGTCACCCTGGTATTTATGGAATGCCAAAAGGTGTCTATGAATTCCTAAGCTTTTTTACTACTACTTACTTAAGGAATCTAGCCAATTTATTATCCAAACAAATCCATCATATACCTAGATTGTATCCAATTATGCTTGTGCCCTTTCATAAGAAATTTGAAGATATCACTACAATTAAGAATATACATCCTATATCTATAATTCCACATGGCATCAAGATTCTTGAATCAATGATAAAGGATAAACTTGAACCCTTTATTTTATCAACAATAGCTAAAATGCAATTTGCAAAGAGAGGTACATCTACTAGTTAACTGCAATTACTTTTAAGTCTGTTGTGGTGATTGTTAGAAAAGAAAAAAATACAATCCTATTGCCATTCAGTTGAATATAAAAAAAGCATTTGATTAAATGTTAATAGACCAACTTATAAATCTCTTAACAATGTTGTCTATCCTCAAATCATTAATCTATATACTCACCAATCTATTGATAAATAGAGAAATCCATGTGACAATGAATGAAAAATACTCACCAGGATTTAAACCTCATTGCTCTATCCCTCAGGGTTCCCCTCTTAGTGCCTTACTGTTTACAGTTTATATAAATCCCCTCCTAAAAATGGTCAAGAAATGGATACCTGGTGTTTTTGTACCACAATTTAAAAATAACATTTCATATATTGCTTATATGGATGACAGTATTTTTTTATCATCACAAAAATAGGTTCCCAAATTATTACAAATTTTAAACCATTATTCACAGGAATACCAACTAGAATTCAATTTAGACAAAACCTTTAGTTGGCAAACTAGTACAATCTAAATTTAAAGAAAACTCTGCCTCATTCCTCAGTTTTTTTTCCATCTTAGTAGTAGTGGAATGTGAACAAAAATACAGAATTCTCTTAAAGAAAAAATGAAAAAAATTATTAGTACCCTTTTGAAATCATACCTTTCAGTTTATTCTAAAGACACATTGTTTAATATGCTCATTATGACAAGAATTACTTATTGTAGCACCAAAATCATTTACACTAAAGCATTCACTTCACATGTTTTCTCCATGCTCAAAAACCTTCTGTGTGATAGACAAAAACCATTAATTCATAATGGTCTAGGACTATATTCATTAAATATATTCAAAATACAGAAAACATTTAATCTGGTTACCTCCCTTTCAGATCTATTTAATCATGTTGCGACATCATTAACAATTACATCAGCAGATAGACCTCTCTTTGGTATTGGTTATTGGGCTAATCTAATAAAACTACTATTAAACATAGATAAACTAACTTTCTCTCTCCCTACAAATAAGTATAAATATTGGCAAATGTATCTATTAAAAAAACAACCAACACTAAATAGACAAAACAAGCCCATTTTGGGCATAAACAATCGGCAACTTGTTAGAAGATTTAGACTCTGGAAGCTTGAACTGAAATATTTTGATTTACTAATAAAGCTTAATTTGAGATCATTACCAACACTTTATTTTTATAAATACAGAAGAAATTGTATAAACATTGATACTTTTTGTCTCCTATGTCATAAAGACTGAAAATCAAAGCATATATTTTATGATTGTAGGTATTACGATAATATATGCACTGTTCTTCCCAACCTTTTTAACAACTCTTTATTTAATATTGCATACCTTTTTAAAACTTACACAATAGGAATTTTTGCTAGGATTAGAGCAAGTACATTCATATTGTATGCATTATGGTGTACTAGATGCCTTTTTATATATAATAACAATCCCAGAAGACATCCTAATATGTTGGATTAAACTGGGGACTATTAGGGATAGAGACAGAAACCTGCCCCATAATATTTTTCATGATATCTGGTTCTTAATGCATCAACATTTGAGACAGTGCTAAAATGATATAACCTAAATGCAACAAAAGCTATATCATTTATATATGTATATAATCTTAAATGCCTTTTTTTAAAAAAAATGTAATTAAAGAATTATATAACATTATGTAACTCATATTAATTTCTGTAACTTTTTATTCTTTCAATATATATATATATATAATCAAAATTTAGTTTTATGCAACCTTTTATATAGTTATTAATCAGTTATGTGTAACCACATTGATGTAAACTTGTGATGTAATGTATTTTTTTTTGTAAATATGTAACAATTTTTGAATTTCAATAAAGCTCCTTTGAAACATCATCATCATGATAATGATGATGACAATGATAATAAAAAGAAGAGGAGAATGCCTGGGAGACCTACCAGAAAAAAGCTAGCAAAAAAAGTGAAGACAGATTATGATAACTCTAATTCACCAATCATTCATTATATAAATGAGATCTGAAGTCCAATGGAAATAATCACAAATTTATTGGAAAACCTGTTAATATCCACAGAATCATAAACTGAAGAAGCACTAGACACACAAACACTCAATACAAAAACCAATCAGAAAAATGATACAAAGACCAACAAAACAGATCAAAACCAAATGGAAATAAAACAAAACAGTGAAAATACATAATGTACAGCTGTATAAATGAGATCTTAAGTCCAATGGAAATAATCACAAATTTATTGGAAAACTTGTTAATATCCACAGAATTACAACAAGCTGATGCACAAGACACAAACACTCAATGCAAAAACCAATCAGAAGAATGATACAAAAGCCAACAAAACAGATCAAAACCAAATGGAAATAAAACAAAACAGTGAAAATACATAATGTATAGCTCCAAAACAATCACAACAAAAATTCAAACCAATCCCAACTACACAGTAATGAAAATTAAAATAGCAGTACTAAATGTCAGAGGCATTAATTCAATAGCAAAACTATACCAGCTCAACAAATGGATTAGTATCATAAAACCACAAATACTAGAACTCCTAGAAACAAAAGTCTATAATGGATCACAAATTAATCCAGCCACATACCTAGACAACCAAGGTTTTTCCACATAAACCAGAGACACATCATCACCTTCAGAAGGCACAGGCATATTTATAGCCTCAAACTGCAATTTTTCAACCTTCAAAATTATTTACATTGACTCACCTCTCCTAATCACCACATTCCAGCATCAAATTATTATACTCAACATTATTTTTGTGTATGACCCCCAGGTCCCAGCATAACAGCACATATAATTCTCACAATAAATTCTCAGCTCACAACCCAACAATTAACAGGTGATTCCAACTTAAGCTATGAAAAATTCAATACAAAATGGTTATATCAATTAAACCTGCCATTCATGAATACTCCGGGTTTTGTTGTCACAGATTCAATGATATTCTATAATCAATGGCATATCACACTTATTGATCTATGCTACTACACACCAATGCTTCATCACTCGATTAAATCCAATTCAACTCGACCATTTTCAGACTATATTATGCAAATCATTACAACAAATTTCTCCGAGCTCCAACAATATTCATTCATCTAGAAAAAACAATCAGACTCCTGCTCTCAACAACCACTACCAAATTTCTATTATCAGAGACTTGCATCATGCTAAAAAAATCAACGATATGTCACAAGATTCAATTCAAAAATACCAATCATTCATCAACTTACTATCCTTCAACTTAAATCACATGATAAGATATTCACCATTACCCTCTTGATTAATGGCACTAGCAGATGATCTCCACAAGAGAATCACCATACACAAGCACAACACCCACCAATACATACAAAAACTAACAAAAGCCATACTACAATACATGTAAACAATTAAACGAATACCTTACCACAAAAAAAGAAAAATATGCCTCACCCAGCAACACATATGGACACACTGATATATTCACTGGCATTAGGATATCAATCAACTAGAAAAGTGCTCATGGCAATTGAGATAAATATAATGTCTTTGCAGGACATAACATGCTGGACCCCATATACCAACATTTCAAGCAAAAGATCTAAACATATAAATAATACACACCAACCAGTGATGAGTTTGGAATACCTGAAACAGATATTCCCTTTCAGATCCAACAATTTGCCAAAAAGCTTTAAAAAATTTCCAACAGTTGACACCCTGGAACCACAGAATACTTTTGCAACCTTGCTAACTTCCTATCGCAAAAAATATACAATACTAGAGGACTATATCCAATAGCAATAGTGCCATTTAACAAAAAAAACAACAACAGCCATTTCAAATATCAATAACCTTCGACCCATCTCTGTGGGTCCATTGGGAATTAAATTATTGGAATAGGTAGTCAAAGATAAAATAAAAACATACATACTGCCCCTGATATCAAACATGCAGTATGCAAAGAAGGGATCCTTCACCACACAGGCTGCACTTGTATTTAAAATGATACAAAGTGCAGTGCAACAAGATAAAAAATATGCCCCAATTGCAATTCAACAGGATATACAGGCAGCGTTTGATTCTGTTGCAATAGATGTCTTAATGAACATGCTTGAAAATATAGCAAATTCCACCCACCCTACTATACATCATCACAAATCTCTTACTCAACCAAGAGATACATCTCACACTTAGTGGTAGAAACACAACAGCATTTACTACCACACAATCAATTTCACAAGGATCCCCAACCAGAACATTGTTGTTTATTCTATATATAAATCCACTCTTGAAACAGATTGAAAATGAATTACCAGGGATATTAATACCATGAACTGCCCAATGTATTCCATGTATTGCATACATGGATAATGTGACAGTGTTTCTAACATCGTGTAAAGAAATCCCAGTATTAGAAAGAATACTACAAAATTACACAGACACACACAAATTACAATTCAGCCTATGCAAAACATCAGCATGGTTTATCTATACTAACAAACTTTATACACAGCTATTTCAAGGAAAACCTACTCCATTTCTTGGATTCCCATTTTACCTGGGAGTGCATGGAATGAGACAAACACTTCAAAATAAGCTCAAACAGAAAGCAACAAACATAGCCACATCTTTATCAAATGCATACTTATCTCTATATTCAAAAGTGCACCTATTTAACATACTCATAACAACAAGAATTGCATATTATTTTCCTATTCTCAACTTTACAAAAAACTTTTCAGTGGCCATAACATCACTCTGTAGCAAACTACTATGGGGTAAAAAAACTGTAGCCATTTCAATCAAACAATTTACTCAACCAACTATATGGAATGGTCTGGGGTTACATGTGTTCCACACACAAAAACAATAAACTTACTGGAAAAGATCACTGCACCATTTCAGCAGCTACAAAGCCTCCTTGACATAATCCCTACAGATCATCAACCCTCAACATATAGATATCTAGTATCATTAGCACACTCAGCAAAAATCAATGTTGGAACTACAACACTCATATTTGATAGCAAGTATACATACTGGCAGACATAAAAGTTGATCAACACAGCCACAAACAACCAGACCTTTAGCCCAATGCTGGGAGTAAACAACAAGAAACTCCTTAAAAACTTCAGAAAATGGTCAATGGAACCAAAGTTCTTCAACTTCTTGATCAAGCTAAATCTATTTGCATTACCAACATCCTATTTTTTATAATACCATCATCTTTATAAATCAATAGACCCATTCTGCAACCTTTTCCATGCTGCTCAAAAAACACAACAACACATACTACATGAAACAATATGTTAAATCAATATAGAACAAAAACTATACAACAGCTAACAGATTTTATGCACAAGCAGACAATCCCTACAGCATGAGCAGCAATTTTTAGACTTTATGCATTTTGGTGCACACAATGTATATTCAGCCTGTAAAATAATGCCAGATAGCATTTACAACAAGCTACAACAAATAAGAAACAGAGATGCAAAGATCGCACATTCAGATATTTATGCAACCACCTGGTCACTATTAAAATTACAAGCTAATTTATAAGAGCATGAAAAACTAGTCATTATAAGCCCAGCCTATTCAAACAAAACCGGCAATGAACAAGAAACTAAAGACAATATAAAATATGGATTCTCACACAGCTGAACAAATGAATAAAACTTTTGACCAATGAACAAAGACAATAACAGAATATTAATGAGAAATGGAAGGAGGGACACTAACTAACAACAAGATCAGAAATGAATAGTAAAATTAAACAATGATAGCAATAACAAAAATATAATGAGAAAAAATTTACTATGGAAACCCAGGTTTTCTAAAGTATTGTAATTGAATAAGTTAACTGATGTAGACCCTTATTCAACACATCCATTCCCATGTAATTAGCATTGAAAATCTCAATCAAACCAAATCAGCAAAAATCATCATGCCACTGTAGCTAAGGCATAAGTATGCAAATATCATGTAACTTTTGTTGACAATAAAGTATATTATTGAAACATAATAATAGTAGTAGTACTAGTAGTAGTAGCAGTAGTAGTAATAATAATAATATTAATAATAATAACAGTAATAATAATAATTAGCAATGATAAATATCAAAGAAACATAATAAAGAACTAATACTGTATGAGTTGTATTCATTGTTTGGACTATTTACATCATCTAATATGAGTATTGAATATCTTTAGATGATGAAAATAGTCCAAACAATAAATACAACTAAAACACCATCATCACAAACCTTCAGGAAAACAATACTGTATGAATGTATAGTGATTTTTTTACCATCACAAAACTCATTTGTAACACAATGCTAGTTTTTTATTTATGTTTCTTTGATGCTTATCAATATTGTATTTTAACCTTTTTTACAAAATTTTCTTTTTGAAAGATTTTAATTTCTTATTTAATCAAAGTTCTCTATTATAGTCTATCTCCAGTAATATTTTCTCAATGATAACAATCATTATTGCACTTCTGTAGAATGTCTCTGAAATAATCTTCATAAAATAAATTGAGTCTGCCTCCCCCATAAAAATTATGCACAAATTCATACTAAAATTTTTTTTAGAAAATCTTAAATTGTTCATTCATTTCACAAGTCTACTTGAATAAAGCTGTCATTTTACATTAGTAGACTTTTAATATCACATCAAAACATCGGAAAGACAAAATGATTAGTCTTATAGTAGTATTTTTAGAATTTTATAGAACCATTTGCAGATCCAATTTTCATTTTTCATGTAATAAATTAGATACTATAATAGCTGTATATACCATGAGTTTAATTGTAGTATTTATAAATGATTTATAACTTATGTTGGCCATGAATATGAGGGAAAACCTCGAAAGTACTCAGCCCATTTAATTGTTTTGGTTTTTGCAGCTTCTTCATCAGTGAGTAAATTGCTTTTATATGCTAACACAGTAATGAATAACTTATCTTTCAATTTTTAAAGGTAGCAGAATTACATTGGTGACGGTACTCAGCATTCCTAAGTTTACTGTTCAATTAGAAAAGCTACCAAAGATATTCAAATTGTTCAGTGTCCATATATAGAAGATAGATACATAAACACATCCTATAATGAGAACTATGTTTTTCTATATAAATCTATAAATATGAAAATTAGATTAAACAATATATTTTTTTACTCTACATAAAGATTATAAATCTCAACATATATTCAGTATTTAATTGTGATTTGATTCAGCCAATATAAATCTATAAATATGAAAATTAGATTAAACAATATATTTTTTTACTCTACATAAAGATTATAAATCTCAACATATATTCAGTATTTAATTGTGATTTGATTCAGCCATGTTAATATATAGTTCATTCTAGTTTTGTAGATGTTCATCAATTCCTAAATTATATGGGGTTTTTTTTTTTCATTTTCTCATCCACTATAAATGATATTATAGTTTACTAACACATAAGCATGCATCACTTTCTAGATTTTTATTATTCTCCATTTAGTGAAGCATGTTGATTGTATTTTTATATTGGACTATTTTCATCATCTAATATATGTGTTGAATGTCTTTAGAAAAATTTAACTTTATTATAAATATTCCAAATATATTCAACTGTTAGTAATAGGACATCAAACAGGTTATTAACAGTAAATTGTTAATTTCAATTTACAAATTTACTCCACCCAGAACTTTGAATCCATCCACACTAAATAAATACAGTAATGATTATTACTAATCATTTGCTAAACTAGAGATTGTCTCTAGCCCAAATATATATTTTAACTCTCAGTTAAAGATGAATATATCTGATTTTTAAAAAAAAAAATAAAACACACACAAATGTATTAAACAATCTCTACATTATCACACATTTTTTTGAAATCATATGAATAAAGATACAAGAGTTGTCAAGCGTTGGTGGCCAAGGGGTTAGTACAGCTGCCTTACAAGCAGTTGCCCTGGATTTGACATATGAGAAAAAAAAATACAGTAAAGCAATTTCTTACTTGTGGAAGTTTTTAGTACTTATATTTATATATATATTAACAATCATGCAATATATTTACAAAAGCTTTTCACTAAATCCAATGAAATATTTACTCTGCCATAGAATTGAAGACCCTCATGATATAATGAATCACATGTCTTTCTAGCATGGACTGGTTAACCTAGAATTTTTTACAAGTAGATTTACTTTGTTTTTAAAACTAATAGTTAATCTAGTCAATCAATCGATAGTAATAGGAAATGAATATCTAGCTAATTCTAACTATTGAGTAAAGATTCTAGATTGATCTGGGTAATTGGATATTTAATCAACGAATTACAAAATGATTGGGAAAAAAGTAGTCGTTAGTACTAGAAGGAATGTTGTCATATTTTTATCAATGTTGAAATTATGTTTACAGAGTATAGATTAATTCTAATTTATAATGATTAAATTTTGTTTCAGAGATTTATTATTATTATTATTATTGTCTTTTGTTTCTTTTTTATGTATCTATAATTAGAAATTAGTAATTTATTTAGAAAAGGAAAAAAAAAATCAAATCAGAATTAATTGAACATCTGTTTTCCAAGGTGAACATGTATTTTTGGAAGGTAATTAAGAATAAAGTTGTCTATTTAATTTGCAAAAAAGTACAAGTATAGTTAAAGAATTTAATACCTAAAGGCATTTTGAAATCCATACTATGTAAATGCTAGCAGAGAATGTGAACAGGTTATTTATAATTTAATATGTGGTTTTATGCTCGAATTGAACTAACTTATCTTCATTATTCATAGTTATTTATATATAATGAGTGTGATAACACCAGTGTAATTAAGTGCAAGTAATTTCGAGAACAGTTTACCTAATTGTAAAGTCATTAACTGTAACTAACAGTTGCCAGATGAAGTAGGCTATAATAGCCCAATCCTCAGACTAGTTTCTGCCTATTGCTTTCATTAGTAAGGACAAGAATTTTTTTTTTTATGTGTCAATGCGATGACCGGGAAGCGAACCCGGGCCAGCTGCTTGGAAGGCAGCTATGCTAACCACTAGGCCACCAACGCTTGACAAGTGAGGACAAGAATTGAAGATTGAAATTAATGCACTTACATATATCGAGTAACCATCTTTTATTCATTCGTGCTATTCTAACTAATAGGGTGGAATTCATTAAATTGTTGGTTAATACATATTTATATAAAAAATATATTTAAAGATTTTTTTTTTAAAAATGTATTTTTCGGCATTGTCATACAATGCTCTGTACAAAATGTGTTTATCATATATTATATGTTATTATATTTATTTAAAGCTATTTGATTATTTAATTATCTGTCACATTTTAAATAAATATTTTAATTACTGTTTAAAAGCATTCCCACGAAACGATACTATCCTTTTTTTAATTTTATTATTCTTTATTTTCACTAAGAAATAATATTTACAAGACGATTTTAAAACGATCACTAATTCAGCTTTATAACTGATTCTATGCTCAGGAGTTAACTAATTTGTTTGCTATGTGAAAAATCTGGATGAAACTTTTCAGGGAGCTGATGATTTCTAAGCAAGACTAATATTTTTTCCAGATAGTCAGTCCTTAACAAATTTATCTAACTATTCAATAATTAATTAGAAAATAATTATCTGCCTATTTTAGCTGAGTAAGAAGCGTTTGCTGATCATAAATTAAAATGTGCTTATGTTGCCCCCTTAATTACTTGTAAATCGGATGCCATAATATAAACACCAAATTCGTAGTTTATTTTATTTTAGTTTAGACATTGATTGCATATTCATTATGGAATGTATGCTTGAGAAGTTATGTAACATTCAAGAACCCACGTAGTAAATTGAGCACAACAATTTCATTTAAGTGATCATCAGAGATTTTGTTTTTGAGTTTATTCTGCTGAAAATTAATAAGAAACTTTTAGTTCTTTCTATAAGTTACCACATTAAACAACACACAGGATAAAAAAATAATTGCTTTTCTTTGTCAAAAAAATGCTTATGTAAATAAATTTATTTACATCTTATAATCACATTTTATGTAAATACTTGTAATTTTTCTATAAATCTTGCAATCATTTTATAATGGCTATGATTACAAATACTAATGATTAGTTGAAAGCAGCTCAGCACACTATTTTGATATATCTAATATATTTATTTTAAAGTATGAAACAAGCTTTTTTAGTATACATGTTATATGTATTATTTATATTGAACTAAAAAAGAAGAACGTGAATAAATATTTATTCAAAGATTGGAGTAAATATCTATATACTTGTATTTCTGAAGTGTGTCTAATAATAAACATTAACAATATCATTCAGATATGAATTCTTTTGACATTATTACTATTAATAAATTATCTATACAGGAAACTACAGAGATTCCAATTAGGATACAGATTCACTTGTGACTTTATTAAGTTCTTCAATTCTCTTACTGTAGTCATACATTTGACAGTCATTAACTATGTGAATCATGGCTTATATTTGTTCATATTTACATAGATTTTTGGATGTCAAATGTCATATATGAAGCAAATGATTGCAATGACTATGGATTATCCTGAATCTGTTGATAAGGTTTCCATAGATAACTAGGAAGTTCAAATCCTTCTGACTTTATTAAGGGATATGAAAAGATAAAATTATTTGGAATCTCCTTTTTATGCCCTAAAATTTTACTTGCAGATTGTTGGTTGAACATTCATAAAGGGGATTTTTTTTATAAGAAATGTATATGTGACAACTTTCCTGCAGTTTTCTCTGCAAATATTATACATTAGCATGTGCAATGAATCTTTTTACATGGAAACCAGACTCCATAACCTCTGGTTAAAAATAACAAATTATGAAAATGCACACAAACACTAACAACAAGAAAACAAAAATAGTATCAAAAATTCTCTTGAAACTCTTTAATCTAGTATTATTAACATTAATAATTTACATATAATACATAAATTATGCCATATATTTTATCTCATATAGAATAATTAAATTATTGAAGATAAAACATTACATAATGTGTGACATGAAATTGCAGTATCTCCTATTCAGGAATAAAACTTCATGTTTTTGTCAAAGTCATTTTTTTTAAAGAACTAAAAAAAATTTCATTGTCATTCATTAGACCCTAACCTAAACAATTGTTCAAATACAACTGCATTTTATAGCATTGCCCTATGCATATGAAGAACATTTATTAAACATTTGGCTTCCAAAGTAACTTTCTTAGTCAAGCTTGAATCACAAGAATCCAGTAACAACATTAGCAAAGTATTAATGTCTTTGGCCGTATACCTAGTTTAATAAAGATTTAGAATATTCAGGATTGGTTTGCTATAATAAATTTGCAATTATTATCAAAACAAATTCAACTATCCTGCAGAATGTTTCAGAATGATACACTGAGTTTTAATGTAATAAATCACTATAGCAACATATTGCAAGTATGGAAAAGTTACAAAATGTTTAACGACTATTATTAAGTTTTACTAACCATTTTATAATTGTTTTATGATGACAGATGAATTCATTCCAAACACCTCTTAAAGTGACTTCTTCCACTAAAATCACTGCTGCTGTGATTGTGTTTATAAATTCACCTTAATTAATTGCTATTAGTGGCACAAATACAGTCTTTGATGAAACTCAACAAGAAAAAATTGCCGGGTAAAATATCTAAAGATTAAGGATCTAGAGAGTACCACCAAATCTTGAATTTTTGGGTGACTTATTTAATACTGAGGTAGTGGGTCATTTAGAAAAGATTGAAGCTGCTGATGCCAATGTGATAGCTCTGTTCTTGCTAAAACATTAAGTTATTGGGATTTTTATTAAATTGTAGAAAGAATCAGTTTTGCAATATTTGGAAATATGTTTGCCCCATAATTGTCTTTCTCTCAAAAAAAACAAACAAACATAAATCTTTCTTGTAAAATGACACAAAACCACATTTTTCGGAAATTATACTTATACTCTATATTTTCATGTAGATTCTATAGTCCCAACATGCACACTTTATATCAATTAACTTTATTGCTTAAATAAAGACAGTTTATCACTGAAAGTTAAATGTAGTAAAAAAATGTCTTTCACGTTCTGTATCATTGCATCATACTAGTTTTTTTTTTTTGTTATCTAGAGAAAGAAGCTGTACCATGGTATTGCCTCATAATTAAGCATCATCTTAACATATATCAGACCATCATATGAGAGTTTACAAGATCTTTGCACAATGAGAAGTTAGTAGTTGCCCAAGCTTTTCTCTAAAACAAATGATTTATTTTCTCAAATTATTGTTACCAATGATGAATGCTCTTTGGCACTAGTTGAACAATTTTAAAAGCTGTTGAAAGCTATACTGTACCACAATTATCGATTCAGTTTGTTGATTTATAGAACACAAATTGCTTTGTGTTAATGGGTCACCAATTTGCAAATTCTTGAAACTGGGAAATTTCTGTGCTGGAAAAGGCATCTGGAAATAATCATTTGAAACGTTATACCCCCACCCTTTTAAGTGATGAGTTTTGTTCACAGCGATTACATAAGATCAGATTAAAAGATACACTAGAATGAATATATATATAAATGAAAAATGTTCAAATTCTTATACTAAAATAAATTGTTCTCTGAACCATTGAAACTATAAAATATTTATTGATTACCTAACTAATGCACTTTGGACAACGTATTCTCAACTTGTAATTAATCCATATATTAATAAACAGAAATATCTATTTTTTTTATTAACCATCTATTATAGGCTGAGTAATCAGTGATCATCACATAGTAATACATTAATAAATCGCATCTCCAAACTGATTTTGGCTAGAGGAGAAAACTATTCTTGTTTATTATTGTAAATTAAATAATCAAATAAAATTATGTTGGTAATCATGGTGTTCTTACTTATTTGTAAGTATAAATATACTAAAATGTTATAAAGCTGGCAGAAAATTCAGTATTATATAATTGGCTAAAAAGTTATTGATATAAAAACACTTAGTTTAACATATGCGGGATTCGAACTGTCTTTCACATGACCCTCAACTCTCCATGCCATTGTTGATCCATCTGCGCAAACGTGATCAGGTGGGTCAGCAATATAAGATGGCATGGAGAGTTGAGGGTCGTGTGAAAGTCGGTGTTCGAATCCCGCGTACATTATATGTATGCAGGTTAAAGCCTGTATAGTATATTAATTTAGTTTAACATGATAAACTTTTGTGTTCTGATATTTTCACATTTACTATAAGAAAAAGATTCTGGGATTAAAACTATTCAAAAGTCCTGGAATATAACGGAAAATGTAAAAAAAAAAAAAAAGTACATAGTTAATCAACAGATTGTATCTGAAGTTTTATAAATAAAATACATTTATTATTTTGAGAAGAAACTAAGATAGGAAAGACATTTAAAAAAAAAATTTTTTTTTAAAGGCGTAATCCAAATGTGTCAATATAATGACATTTTGTTAATTGTTTGTTTAAATGTAGACTCTTTTTCCCCTAAGAATAAAGCATTATAAAAAATCTTATCATATGGGCAAACGAGATGTATAAAAGAAATCTCTTAAAAATTACAACATATTTTATTATTTTGAAAAATACTTTGATATAATATATTTTGTGTATGCTTGTGTGTGTGTGTATGCATTAAAAAAATCCTTTCTCTTGACGACATTTATTTTTATTTATTTATTTTTATCATATATTAATTGTGAATAAGTCTTTTTTTTAAAAAAAAATCTTAAGTTAGTGTCTCTTTGACATACAATATTTAGTTTTAAAATCATTTTATTTTCATCACCTCTAATTTAGTAAATAACAGATGATACGTATTTAATAAACCCCTGTCATACGATGTCCTACTCATTATCCTCAGACTACTTTCAAGCTTAGAGATTTATTAAGTACTATCATCTGGCATCAAGTACTAACTAAGCTTTACAGTAACTGGGATACAGGTAGTAAAGAAAAAATGTATGCTGCTAAAGCAACAATATGTAAGCCAGAGTCATGTGATAATTTATTGGTTTAAAATCATTTTAGTATGCTTGAATATATATGTACAAATACAATATAAACATATATGTTTTTTTTTTTAAATTTAAATAAACATAACATTCATTGGTTAATTCATACCTCAGTTAAGCCAAATCGATAAAAGTAGAATATCGTAGCTGCAGATTTTACACAAATCACCCACATGTCTAAACATCTTACTGATACTCAGCTTCAATATTTAAAAACTGTTTGTATTTTTTTAAATCTCAGTAGATAAAACAAGTATGCATAGAATTGAATTCTCTGTTATAAAAGCTTTCATCAACTATTTAGCTATTATAAGATGTGATATGTTGGACTATTTCCATCATTTATGAGAATATGTTGAATGTATAGAAAATTTTAAACTTTATTTAAACTTTTCAAATACAAACAACTTGTTAGTAATAACACACAAATAGACAATACAGGTTAGTAATTACCCAACGTTTCGAGTAGTATTTAAAAAAAAAATTGAAGGACTCAGGAGGATTTGAACCGACCCTCATATATAAATATATCAAATTTCTACTATATGTTGCCTTTGACAGAATAGCTTAGTTGGTAGAGCGTTTGCCTTAAATTCGATACTAAAGAATCTAAAGGTGCAATTACTAACCTGTATTGTCTATTTGTGTGTTATTACTAACAAGTTGTTTGTGTTTGGAAATTTTAAAATTTTTTATACATTCAACATACTCTCATAAATGATGGAAATAGTCCAACATGTCACATCTTATAATATACCATCATTACAAACATTCAGACAAATATTTAGCTATTATATTTTTATGACATGGAAGCTCCCAGAAATAATATTATTGAATTCATTATCGTTGTGTAATTACTAACCTGTATTGTCTATTTGTGTGTTATTACTAACAAGTTGTTTGTGTTTGGAAATTTTAAAATTTTTTATACATTCAACATACTCTCATAAATGATGGAAATAGTCCAACATGTCACATCTTATAATATACCATCATTACAAACATTCAGACAAATATTTAGCTATTATATTTTTATGACATGGAAGCTCCCAGAAATAATATTATTGAATTCATCATTTATCCATGAAAATATTAGAATTAATATATATATAATATTTGCAATGTAAATATAATATAAACTCTCTTATCATAACAAATATAAATTCTTCAGTTTATTAAAATTATTTCTCACAATCAATTAAGATATGAGTTTGTACCTCTACATATAGTCTGGAAAAATATATTTTATATAGTCAGTGTTTTTTTTTCATATGTCATAGCATCGGCCGGGATGCGAACCCACAACCATCTGCAACCAACTACTTGCTTGCAAGGTGGCTGCGATGACCTCTCGGCTAACAATGCTTGACTAGTGTTTTATTAGCAAGTTTATTCAAACCATTTATTTATTATTTATGTATTTTGAAATGAATCAAAGCAATTAGAAATCAAGTGGAAATAGTAAGCATAAAAAAAGACATAAAAGATAATACAATCTGCTATAATTTAGTTTTAATGCAAATATTTTTATTATATTTTAATAGTAAGATGCAACTATAACTTAATGTTTATTAAAGTAAGATTATCCCAAATTGGTCAGTACCTATGAAATAGGCATGATTCAATAAAATAATTAATTGTTGAAAATGCCTTTGAATTTTGTCTTTTTAAAATTTTATATTTCAGCTAAGGTAATTTAAAGTCATATTTACTGGTCAATTTTGAATGTTAACCAAATTGTTATAAAATAATTATCTGAAGATAATCCTGAATTCCTTAGAAAGTTTTAAGCTATCTGAAAAGTTTCAAGTTTAAGCATAAAAGACCATTTAATTTATATATAAAATGATGGAAATACAGATAAAACAGCCTTTAAATAATACACTTAAGAGCAAAGACCTCCCCAGAAATCTCACATAAGAAACATCAAATAAATCGTTTTCCAACTTAGTTACTAATAAAAAAGTTTTATGTCTAATTTAAATTTGAAAAAAAAAAAAAAAATTACCTCAATTTGAACTCTCTTTATGAGCAAAGAAGATGAATATACTGTAATTTAATCATGAATTACATCACAAAAATATATACTTTTTATTACATTTTGAATATATAGATAATATTTTAACATTAAAGCATCTTATACTTTCTTAAAATAATAATTCAAGTGCATGCATGACAAATGTTTCTTTTCATCTGTTCCAATATTTGAATGTTCAATTGCATTAAAGTTTAAAACTCCAGTTCCACAAAGTAATTTAATGACAGAAACTCTTTATATGTACTCATCCTTGATACTTTGTTTCAAAGTGTAAAAATGTAATATTGACAATTACATTACTATGACTCAATAAAATAAATTTTAAAGTAATATATCTATCTATTCCTTAAAATGTAATATTCTTGAGGTGAGTTAATAAATATACAATGTTATTTATTAAAAGTAATTGAAATAAGAGTGTAAAAATGATTCTTATATTGTTCTCAATTTTTGTGAATGTTATGAAGTTTTGATCATCTGAAACAATATCTTTCATAGTTTTAAATTTAAATGTGGTTCTAATGTAAATAATAAGCTTGTGGTTTACTCATTGAAATATTTGCACTATAAGATCTTATATAATCCTTATGAAATATCACAACACAATATTATATTTGTAAATATTTTCAAAGTTAAGCATATGGACAATGATAAGAAATATGATTAATATTACAAATTATTCTTGAAATATTTTGTGTGTAGATCATGTGACATATGACTTGATTTCTTTGCAATATATACCTATATAAATTGACTAAAAAAATCATATAGTTAATTATTAAAATGATCGTGTAATGTTTGAGCACTCTAATAGCAGATTGAGAATTAAACAGCCACATTTAATTATTAAGAATCAATTTTTTCATTCACATTTCTCAGCTGAAAATTCATCCTAAAACCATTAACTTTTAGTCCATCATGCTACAGTACTATAAAATAAATTCAATCCAACTTTGCATTATCAATGACAATGTAAAAAAATTAAAAAATAAAAATAAATTGGGAACATAAATGACATCAATCAATATAATATGACAGTTATCTCCTAGGTATCAAAAGATGAGAGAATATTTTTTAAAAATCTAAACTAAAAATTATCAAGAAATTTACTGAGTCACTGCAAAAAACAAAGATTGTAATAGTAACTATTAGAGATGTATTGGAGACATTATTGCTATGTAACAAAACACTCGTGCATGATTATTTATATGCAGATGTGTTTCAAAAAATATTTAAGATGGATAACAAAACAAAAGTCTAAATATATAGACAAAAAATTAATTAGCCAATTAAAAGTGATATTTAGACATATATTATCAATTTACTAAAATGTTTTGCAATAAAAAAATTTGAGAACTTTGTTTAGTAAAATAGAGTATTGAATTTCATAAAAGTGAGTTTAATTATTCTAAATTTACTATTAATATATTGTTTTTTTAAGTGACAACTTTGCTATTTCTTTTTTCAATTTCGAACTGTCAAAAAAAATGAGTTTTCATTTTTAATACAATACATGGTTCATTTTTATTTTGTTCAGAAAGTTATAATTATTGTGATATAGTACATTTGTAGACATATTTGCAGTATTGGAAATAATAATATACTTTATAACAGGGATTGCCAATCTTTTAGTGTTGCTGTGCCATGCAGACACGATTCTATCAATCTTATTATATTAATTAATCTGTCTTTTATAAAAAAATTATTTTTTTAACAATGCTTATATAACACCCTTCAACATCAACAGTTAATTAATTAAGACAATGCAAAAAAGAAAAAGATAAGTTTAAACAATCTTATTATATATAGTTCAAAAATTGCTCCAGTTAAAATGGGCTTCAAAATTATATACTTTTTAAGCCCATTATAATTGGGTCTCATATTATTGGCCATTAAATATTTTAAAATACATAAGATCATGTGTAAATAGTACATTTTATTAAATTATATTGCATTTAAAAGACATGAGTAAAATGTTTTTTTTTTGGTATGGAGAAAATTCATCTTGTTGGTACTTAAATAAGAGTATATTCCTTACAAAATTGTTGGTTAATGTATACTAATTCAGAATAGGCTAAGTGCCTTTACCTATAATTTTCAATAGTTTAATTTAAAAAGATAATTAATGAATTCTAACAAAATAAAACAAGTACTTTTCTAGTATTCATCTAAAATGTTTAAAAAAACTCATTTTTGTTCTATAAAAAATCAATTCAAAACTGGAAGTTTTTCATATATTATTTTCTTTAAAATTATGGACATTTGAAATTTTCTTCTATGAGAAATTTGTTTTAATAACACAAAAGACATTTAAAAGAAAAACAATGATTTTTACTTCTTTGAGATCCAAATGATATTATCAAGTCTCATGTATTTGTGGACTTCATTCAACTATAAACTTTTTTTTTCAAGTAAATGTGTTAAAACTTAAAATGTACTATTATATAATTATGAATAGAAATTTTTCAAATAAATTAAACAATATAATATTCAACCTAAACATGCTGTAGCATACAAAAGTATCAAAAGTCAATTGTCCATCAAAAAAAAAATCCAGGAAAAATTAATCATTCCTGGGAAAAGGTAACAATTTCCATCCCATCTAGCTCTTTTCTTAATTGAAAACAGCAAACATTGAGTGAAAATTTGTTGTACAAAATGATTAGTAAATTAAACTGACTCATGGTTTCCATTTACATGTGAAATTCATGCACTGTAATTAAATATAATTTTTTACTATTTTATTTCAATCAGTGCCATTGATAATCATTCTGCATGCCATGCCTGGGATGTATGCCCTAGGTAGCTCATCCCCACTGTATAAGAATGTTATACATTTTGATGATTTAAAACAGTAATTCCTTGTTATGAGATACCTATTTTAAAAGTAATTATATATGAAAGTGTAATAAGCATTACAACTTTATTTTATTTAAAATTGATATTTGATTTAAGCCACAGTAGTATAGATGATATGCAGAAACATAGTTGGTTTATAATATATGTGTAAGAAATATATTATTGAATTATTCTTAATTAAGTAAAATCATTATCATAGGAAGGTTCATAATCCAACAATAATGAATTAGCATCATTTCACCTGCATAAGCAATTAACATGTAACAGTGCACTATTTGTGGAATGAAATACAAATATTTTCCCAAATTAACATTATCAGCATAAGCCGCAGAATCATCACTTCATAAATCCCCACTTTATATGCTATATTGGATACCAAACTTCATTTTTTTCAATTCAAAATTTTATAACATTTCAATGCACAAATGTATATAAATCCTCATTAACTCCAAGATTAATCATACATAGCTATTTAAAGCATTAATTTTTAGAAAACTGTCATTATAAAAAATCTAAGATGGAATAAGACTTGATCTCTTGAGAAAAATATATTAAAAATTCAGATTAAGTTCTCATTTTAATTACAAGCAAAAAAAGTTTAATTGTGACTTATTGACATCTGTATAGTTTCAGAAGCTTTTTCTTTCTTACCACCAATGCTACTGAAACAGTATGATTTCATCACATACGTTTCACCTATTCTATAAATCAGTAGTCTTCATTTCCCTAGTTCAAACCCTAAAGGTACACATATATATATATAACAGTATGCTTGGGAATTTAACATGTATAAAAACGTATATTTACATGTATATGTGTGTAATTGTATATGCACACACGTCTGCTATAATTGTATATATTTTGTAATAATTTTATTTGCTAAAAAAATGGTATATTCACATCTGAATGATATTATCATTATATAACGTACACACCTTATAATTTTATAAATATTCATCTTATGATTTTAAATAATGGAATTGGTTTCAAGCGGGAAAAATTGTATTAGATAGGAACAGAATTCTCTAAAGTATTTCAAACTGGCTTTGAGGTAAACCAATTACTTAATCACGTAGAGCAACTAAAAACAAATGTAGATTTCTCATGTCTATGATAAAATGCTAGCAGCTTAAATCTCTTTCAGGAAAAGAAAAGGAGAAGCAATCCAATGTTTAAAAAAAGAACTTTACCAATCTCATGAGACACCAAGTACAAATCCAGATTTTAGGATTCTTAATAAAATAAAAGTTGGACAATTAAACCTGCACTGAAATCCAGATTGGAACTGGAATCTGAGAAAAATAAAAGGAACAATGAATAAACCTGAAATCAATCAACCAATTCGTTTGAAGCTGATGCAATTAAGATTTCTTAGGTTTTAATGTCTAAAAATAAAGATTGTAAATGAACTGTAAGAGGGGGGGGGTTAAAGAAATATAAAAAAGCAGTTGAAAGGAAATCGTCATCCATTTTTGCTTTACTCGTGTTTCAACTTATATCCAGGCAGCAGGCCCAGTTTCTACCATGCAAATAAGTGGCTAGAAAAGCTAAGGCCATCTTCCCAATGGTCAAGAACCATTTATGGAGCCCGGAGACACAAACCACAGCCCTACTTAAAGAATAGCCCATCGATGAACCAGCTCAGATAAATCAGTCCATGCGTGTATTTCATACTTTCAAGCTGCAAGCCTCTAGATAAATAATCGGTAACCACTTCTCAATCAAACTAAATCTAAAAGCTATAGCCATCTATAAATCTTTCCTAAAGCTAGCTATATAATAAGTAATGTGCACAAACTCTTCCATTCAAATCTTATAAATTAATCACACTATGTTTAAAAGGTGTATTCTCTCTTAAAGTAATTAACTGTATTAGATAAACGTATCTCCACCTGTATAATTTTAAAATACTTTAAAAGTTAAATGTAAATCTTGCCTGATCTCAAATTCTTAAATCTCTTTTTTAAATTCAACTTATAAAAGCTTATTTGCCTTATTATTTTCTCTATTTGCGTCTATACTTTTGCATCTATATATATATATTTTGTTAAAATGCATTTATTGATTTATGCTTTGCCTTCGGAGCAGAGACTATTAATTATTATAACTTAAAGAGACGTTTTGTTCTCAAGTAAAGTAATTATGCTGTTTGGCATATCTATAGATTGTCTCTGGTCCGAAACCTACTTTGATGTATTATTTGAACTGCTATGCATAGCTTAATATCACATATGTTGCTTATTAAAAGGTTTGTTTGGTTAAATAAAAGAGAGTGATAATTTAAGGCATATTCAGTAGTTAGCCAAGTTTAAGCCCCAGATATGCTTTAGACCCCCTTAATGTAATTGCATATAATATGTAGTTAATTAATAAACTAGATCAATTTTAATAAAGTCCTCTTTAGCACAATTTCAATGTTTATTTAATTAACTGGCGTAGGGTAGTTTGCAGAAGAAACTATAGATTTCGCGCTTTACTAGTTGTTATAATTAAGATTCCAAAAGCGTTGTGAATGAGTTTTTACGAAGCACTGAGGTGCATTCCGCCTTGCTATCATATAATTGTTAAGATAAGATTAGGTTTTAAGAGCTATCTTATCATCCTTAGTTCGGACAGCCTTCTCTTGAATGGGATAATGATTTTAAGGGTCATTCCCATTTCCTCCTTTAAAAACTGGAACACCGGAATCCAGCATCTTATACCGTGGCTGTTCGAGCATCCGAACTAAAAGTTCATGCATAGCAGGCAGCAGTATCTGAGAACTGAGTTAACGTTACTGAATCTCATGAGTAAAAGCACATTCAAGCCACATCTGATGTAATTTGCATAGCGCCGTAGCCTCAGAAGTTATGCTACAAAACGCCAGTTCATCTGTTGTATATTAATTGTTCAGCATTGATCTGAACCTAAGATCTAGTTTATCTAAGAATACCTACATAAAGAGCACATTGCCTGCTCATCACGTATTGATAAATTTAAGTACACAGTGTATAAATTTGCCACTCTCTTAGAGTTTAACCCTTAACATACTGAGTAGGAATGGCAGAACATAATTTAGACATTAGTATAGACGTAAAATAATTATTAACGTATGAACGATATAATAGAATAATGATCGTTAAGTACAATTGATTACAGAACGTGTAGTTCGTATTTTCACCATCCCACCTGCGAGTGGAATATGCAGTATATTTAACTGTTATTGTTTGTGTTTTGTCAATATTAAATAATTTTAAAAACATATTAACGTCTGCAATATTATTCATTTTATTTATAGTAAATCACCATCCATAATGATTTTATATGCATTAGATAATCAGCCATAGGTTGTGTGAGTGTGTTTGGTTAAGCTATAAAACATTTAGTTAAGTATCCCAGAGTCTCTCGTTTTACCCTTTGCTATTGCCGATGCGGAAATTGAGAGATTACGAGTGTGACCTCATATATGTCATTCATAAGGTAGTAAGTCAGGGAGTGTTGGTGAAGGAGCTGAGGTGCGGTCGGATTTGGTCTCAAACCCTCATCTAGATAAGCCTTGGTATAATTTACCAAAACTCTGGATTTTGTTGCGTGAATGTTCAAATATGACTATTATACTACATTAAAATTTGTTCTATTTTATATTTACTTTTATAAATTTTATATATATATCCAGTATTTGCAATTTTCAAGTAAACCAAAATGGCAGCCTGTACTTTTCATAAATGTAGTTTCAATGGCCTATAATCTACCAAAAATGTGTTAATTTTTAAATTAAAACAAAATTAATAAATTGATTGGTAAATTTAAAATAAGAAATAAAGGTACTTTGGTATTAGTCCTGCTAACGTATTATTCCAATGACATATTACTCTAAGTTTGCAATGTTTAAGATAATGTCTCCAAGTAATGTACAGACAAACTTAATTGAAAAAAACTTGTTTATAGATACCATGGGTGCATTATTTTAAACATATCACAAACTTAGAATAATATGTTACTGGATATAATATGTCATAGCATGTATAATATGAAAAAATAATGGAGATATAAATTATGGGAAAAGTGCAAAAAGACATTAAAAAATTAAATAAACAGATGCTTATGAGTAGTGCATCATTTATTGGATGATACTCTGTGTCACCAAAAACATTCTTCCCCCTCCCTGCATACTATGGAACTTTGCACCATCATAAAATGTATGTTCAATCTAAAAAAAAAAAATCAAAATGGCGAACTGTAACTTTAGGTAGCGAAGTTAAATAAACTGAAAATAAATATTGTAAATCATTTTTCCACAATGAGTTATTTTTTTAAAATAACAGTAATAAAAAATAAAATGTAAATATTAAATATGACTTTTCCTAGCAAGCATTTTTGTAAACATTTTTGCCCCCTCCCTCCTGAAACTGGAGATTTATCAAAAATATGTGCTACCATCTTGATTTACCTGAAAACTCATAAGTACTACATACAATTATATATTTTTTAAAAGTGCACTAACCATAGTAATGTACAATATCTGAGCAAGATTGCCTTAAACATTTGTAGTATTAAAATATTAGATTTAGACTAAAGAAATGAGGCTTTCAAGATAATGATATTGTATCTCATTTTAATTTTTATTAGTGATATAAATAGGGAGAGGATCTTGCTGGTCTTGGTTGGCGATATCATTACATAAACATAATACTACAATTTTTACTCGCTATATACACATATATGTTACGAAAATACATTCTTGTGGTAATTGTATTATTAATGATGACCAATTAATCATCAACAATCTCCATTTAAATCTAATTTCAAACAAAAAACTTAACATAGATATATTAAGAGCTAAAATAATTGAAGTATACTTGATAAAATTAATAATTATAATAATAATAGTAAAGACTTGCAAAAGAAATTGTAGTATTAATTATATTTTTTAAGGCCAGTACAATTTTTTTATTAAATATTAAGCTCACCAAAAATATTATATTTATTACTGATGACATGTTAAGACATCAAGTTTCTAACTACAATATTTTTATTTATAAACATTTTTGCTAGATTTTAACTTGTTAAAGATTACGTTTATGTATATGTAAAAAGTTAAAATACCCCTCTGTGTACAACAAGATCTTCAATATCCCATTATAGAAGCGGGAGTGCCGTTTGGAGAAAATTTATGATCATATTTTTGCCCTCTGGCTATGAACAGATAGCTTCCCACATACATGTAAATTTATTATGTAATTGAAATGTTGAATAAATTACATTACGAAAGTATCGAACATAATAATCGTTCAATTCTTAGATTTTTTTCCGAGCTATAATAGCTATTCTAGGACAAAGAACTTAACACAAATACACATGTATACGTATGTAATTTTATATGTTGATTTGTTATTTTTACACACACCAATCCTGTCATAACATTAACCGCAACAATAAAAACGTAATCAGTAATAAAGTATAAAAAATATTTTTGTAACAGAAAAAAGTCGAAATACGTAGTTTCAAATTAATTTATTAATTAACGGGAAAACATTTTTTTTTCTTCTTTTAAAACAACTAAAATATATATTTACACACAACATATAGTATTTAAACTTAAATTCTAATGTAAAATATGTACAAATATATACTGCATGTAGTGTACATCAAAAATCGGTTTAAATTTATTCTCTTAAAATAAATAGGGAATTTCTATTTTTTTTTAAAAAACGGTTAACCAAAAATATTAAATATTTACAAAAACAGGATTAATTTTATGATTGTGTATTACTAACAAAAAAAGTACATATAAACACAAATATATACAGTAAAGAATTTTAACTTAATATTATATGTCTATATTTCTAAAATATATACATACACAACACGTATAGTACATATAAATATTATGTTGCTTGAATATACAGTATATATATTTAATATAAAAGCAAATAATAATAATAATAATTTGTTCCGAAAATATATGCCGCTTTATTTTTATTCCAACGTTCTAGAATGCTGAAGTATTTTCAATTATAATATCAAACGTTTTTATAACAACAAAAAAAAAAGCTTTAGTATTTTTCTCTTCTGAAAATATGTATCAATCAAAAGGAAAACTGAGAAAAACATTCTATCAAACATTATTATCTTTATAACTTTCGATCACATTAATGAATTAGGATTTTCTGCAATAACAAATTGCTAGTTAAAACTAGGTGCCTGTTTATATATTTCCCAGCATATTAAAATTAACTAGTTTGGTTATTTACTATCCCGGCTTTTTTTTTTTTATTAGTGTGTAAAATAATATTTTTGGTTCACTTCATAATTCCACGCATTTCCCTTTGATTCTGATCATGTCCTTACTACAATGTAATTCCTCACATTGTCGGTTCGCACTGTTATAAACAAGACCAGCAGAACAATGTAACGCTGAATTTTTTAAATCATAACTATTTATGAGTATTGCGAAGTTTATTAACCTGCCGTGTGTATAGAGATCTCTTGATACCGGAGAAGTGTATTTCCTATGGAAACACTCCAATGTGTCCATATTAATCCTATTACATTTGGCACAGTATTTGTTTTTAAATATTGTACCAATTCCATCTTCTATGAAATAACGATAGGCAGTATGTTTTTTGCATAATCTTCTGGTTTGATGATCTATCCATTGTTTCGGGCATGTGGAAACAATATCACCTTTGCATAACCGTAGAAAAATTTCCGATGCTTGTCCTGGTTTCACAGTAGATGTACAAGAATCGTCACCATCTTTCGTTCTAATTTCCCATCGCTTAATAGTAGCATTAAATAATAAATGGCTTATTGCTGCACTACTACTATTAAATTTCAAAGATGGGCATTCCAATTTTAATTCCCAAGGAGTTAAACTTTCTATTTCCATATTATGACATAAAGCGCAATATACATTCCTGAACGTCAGTTTACTGCCATTTGTCTGTGATACTGGAATAATTTGTTTAAAATCTAATTCTTCGGGTTGTAAGCATTTTTTGGCTATATTCATATCTTCCCATTCTTTAGGGCAATCTGCAATCATGTAAAAGAAATCGGAGTATTTCAATTTTGTTTTGGCGGCGATACATTTAAATGAAGAAGATGTATGTCGAGAAATAAGTTCGTTGGATGAATCAGCGTCGAAGCAACAGTCTCCGTAGATAAAGCAATCTTCGTCGCAACGACAATTCCGCTCAGAATTCGATGCTATTTCCCCATAACAGCTATCTCTTTCTTTGCATAATAAATCGTCTTGAATTGGTAAACTAAAAACGCAAGTCGTAACTAAAAATACAGAAAATAACTTTTCTAATAGCATTTCGTCGTTTGTTTGTTTTTGTTTTACCTGCTGAAGTAATATTTACAATTCTCGGGATTGAGAGACGATTACATAGGCTAATTTAAAAGTCAAGTCATCCTTTTATACTAAAAATGGGATGATAAATGTAAATAAAGGGGGAGAAGGAAGTTCGTTAGGGGTATTTTTTTGTCACGGAAATCTACTTTTCTTAGTCATTCTTTACTCTAAATGGCTGGAAGCCGTCACTACGCGTCAGCACAACCGGCTAAAAATAAAAAATATATATATTCGCTTCGCAAATCAGTCTGACCTCTTATTCTTTAAAGAGAAAAGGCAAAAAAGTAAATTTTCAAAATGATGTGGTCTGGGTTACATAATGAATAAGATTTTCTGTCAGAAAGATGAGAAAAAAAAACATAAAGATAAATTAATTCGTGATGGTCCGATTTGAAACAGCCAGCCAGTTAGGAAAAAAAAACTTTTATACAATTAAGTTTCGTATATTTTTTTTATATATATTTTTAATGAATTGAAATCATAATCGACTTTGCTTATTAAAATAAATAATAATAAAGCTATTAAGAGTTGATTTAATTATTTTTATTTTTTTTAATTTTGTCTTTATGTATTTATCTCTTTAAATATTTATTCACATACCCAATAAATGAATTACGCTAATAAAATTAGTAATAAGATCACCCCGAGGAATTATTTCTTAACATAATTAAATATTTATTTTAATGAGAAAGGCAGGTAAGTTTTTAAGTGATTCTTTTGATTGGCTAAGTGAGAAATTGAAATTAATTGGAAAGTTGTTGTTAAAAAAAGGTTTGACTGGAATAATTTGTTAAAATGAAAGCAATTTAAAAATATTTTATTGTTATTGAAACGATAATTTTGCTGAATTCGTTTCGTTACTTCTTTATAATTAATAGACTACTTCGTGGGAGCGTACATTCATAGAAATTTATCTTTTAAAAGTTCTGTGGTCTTTCTTCCAAATAATTTCATAATCTAAGATTTAACTATAGATGAAAATGTCATTGATGATTTTATTAGCAAGCTTAGAGTTCTTAATGTAATTAGTTCAATGTCACGAAAGATAACCAACTAAATGAGGATGTAGTTATTGCTACCTATAAAATAAAAATTCCAAGATAAAGAGAGCGTTAAAATTCCATTATAATTTAAACTAATCAAGAGAGCGTTAATTCATGGTTATAAAATTATGCAAGTTATCCTGATGACAAGAAATAACAAACTTATAGGTATTGAATCCATGGTTTACCATTAATCTTCTAGGTTTAATAAATAAAAAATTAGGTGTATATAATAACACAATTTTAGGTTCTTTATTAAAGATATAATAACGTAAATATAAAACATTTACTAATTAAACTAATTTAAAATAAGCTGCTTATATATTAAATCTACTAATTATTAAACAGTGTGTTGTTTAATGGAACAACTTATATTAGTACAATAATTTTAAGAATTTGTAGGTTAGAAATACATCAACATACAGAATATACTAAGAAAATGAAGAGATTATTCTATGATAAATTTTGAGTCTATGAGGAAGAAGATCTGTCATCCACAAGTTATGTGTAACATTAAAGTACCAAACTGCCCATGTTTTAAAAATAATAGTCCTGAGAACCATAATTGCATTCAGTAAAAATGAGAGAATAAAATATATTACAATGACTTGCATACAATGGAAAGTCAACATTCATTAAGAGAAACCAATGGATTTTATGGAAAACCATGCTGATGCAAATCACTGCAGAAAGGTGGATGTAGTGTCTATCTATACGAATATAGATGTTGATAAAGCAATTTATTTGGCAATTAATAAATATAAAGAGGATAGGAAAAAACAGATATACCTATAGAGATAGTAAAAGATTTAATGACATTATGCTGTAAAAATATAACATTTGAATGTAATGTAAATTTTTATAAGCAGAAGTAAGGATTGTTGATAGGAGGTGCATTGAGTGGGGTACTGAGTGAAATCTATATGCAGGATATGGAAGAAGGAATGATAAAGGATGAGAATGCACCAATAATAATGAAAAGGTATGTGGATGATTTTCTGTTGATATTTAATAGAAGTGAAAGGCAAATTCAAAGGTTTATAGATAATATAAATAAATTAGATAAGAACATAAAATTTGTAACAGAATGGGAAAAAAATAATAGATTGACATATTTGGATATAGAGATAAAGAAAGATTATAAGGGAAATATATGTGAGATAAAAACTGGAGTGTATAGAAAAATGGGTGGTAAAAATGGAGTGGGGTGGAGTTCAAGTATGGATGTAAGGCATAAGGTTAGTGCTATAAGTTTTAAAGTATATAGGGCAAAGTATTATTGTGATGAAGGAGACGAGTATGATAGAGAATTTGATAGGATAATGAAAGATTTTAAAGAAAGTGGGTATCCAGAAAAGGTAGTAAAAAAGAATATAAAAAAGTGGAAAAGAGGTATAAAAAGAGGGAGAAGAAAAAGAAATCAAAAGATAGGGAGAGGAAGGATTATATAGGGATAAAGGTTAATGATGGTAGTATAGTGAAGGGAATTAATAATATTAGAAAAATTAGTAAAGTTTTTAAGAAGAATATTAATTATAAAGTGGTAAATAAAAGAAAGAAAAATGTAATGGATATATTAGATGGTAGGCATATAGGTGGGGAAAAGAAATATATTAATGTAGTTTATGAAATAAATTGTAGGAAATGTAAGGATAAAAGAATTGTAAGTAAGTATGTAGGTAAAACAAAGAATTCAATTTATACAAGGTTAAAGCAACATAGATATGATAGAGGATCACCAGTATATTTGCATTCTTTGGACAGGTAATGAGTTAGAGAGAGAGAGAGAGAGAGAGAGGATATTAGAGTAATAAGTTTTGCAAAAACAAGAAGCGATAGAAAGATAAGGGAGGCAATTTTAATAAAAGAGATAAAGCCAAATATTAATAGAGAAAATGGTTTAAGGACAATTTTAGTATAAAGATGAGGAGTAGTAAAGTATAAAGTTATGAATAGTTAGTGTGTTTGATGTATAATAAAGGGAGATATATTATAAAAAAAGTAAGGTAGTAGAAAGGATTATGGGATAGAAAAATGGAGGAAGTAAAGGAGTGAGAAATAAGGTAAGAATTTAAATTAAAATTATAAATAGGTAGGGTTAGATAAAAATTAGGATAAAAATAGAATTAAAAGATATATAAATAAGAACTGAAGGTAGAGATAAAATTAGATAAAAAAGATATTATAATTGGGTAAAAGTTAAATGAAGGTTGGAGATATTTACAGTAATGTAAACATTTAAAAGTAAAATAAGAAATGGAAGAATTGAAATAAATTATGATATAAAGAGATTTGATAGTAATATGAAAGTAATTATGTATTTATTTATGTTTTGATTTATAGAAGTTTAAAAATGTTACAGTTAGATTATGTAGAAAACAAAAATTTAATGGGTAGGGTAAAGTAAAATAATTAGTGGAATAAATTGTAAGATTATAAAATAAAAAATATATATTGGATAGGAGTTAATATAATAGTAAAGGATAAAAAGTGATTTACTAATATAATAAAATATAATAGAAAGGGTATAAAAATAAATATACTAGTAATAAATAATAAAAAGCAAAAATAATAGTAAAATAAAATAAAGTAATATTAAAATTAAACGGGTTAAATTATTGAATATATTATAATGTAAAAATAGTTAAATTGTAAAATTATATGTATAAATTTATAAAATATGATTGTATTTATGTAATGGTTAAATTTGTAGATCTGATGAAGACTGCTGGGAACAGTTGAAACCATTATCAAATTAATAAATATATTTTGCTTAAAGTGTAAAAGAGTGGAGGTTTGATGTTATATAGTTTGAATTATTGCAGAAGTTGTAATCTTATGAACTTAAAACTTGGATGATTCATGTCTGGAAACATATAGTGTTGGCTAAATTCTCATTAAGCCTTTTTAAATTATTGAAAAGTCTTTTTGAAAAGATGGTGTAAAAATATTGCCCAAAACAAATTTATCAAGCAATTGTGAATGATGATAGTAGTACTTTCATGATGTTGATCCCGATATTTTATGGTATACTCTATTGTCCAAATGTTACTTGGCATGAATTCATCAAAGTTATAGCTTTTTTAACATTCTGAAAATTCTAATCAGTCAATGATGCAATCATTGTTTTTAGACAATACAAACCATTTTCTAAGATGATAAAGCTGTAATTTATAAAGCCCACATTTTCAAAGACTCTGATAAACAATAATGTGAAATCTCCTATCTTTCAAAGACTATTTCATTATCTAATTTATTATTGCTCACATATGGAGTGTTTTGAACAAATAAGAGATTATATATATATAAGTAAAATATTTGAATTATTTATTATTTAGAAATTCATAAGTTTGAGTGAGAAAATTAAGGCTGCAATTTATGGACTTGTGTTCCAGAATCCACAATTCCACCACTCCATTAAACCATGTGTGAAAGATTAATAGTTTCAAGATATCTCCCTGAGAAATTCAGAGTTTTCTTTGGTAAAACAGTTATGTAATTTTTAAAGTCACATTATAAAATTCTACCCTAAGCAGAATGCAAGTAACTATTAGACCACAAGAAAAAAATCACAGTAGACATATAATTCTTTAATTTTATTTTTTTATGAAATTCAGAGATCATCATTACTACTATTGGCAACTATTTATGGATGAGAATAGCTATTCTCATTCCCCAAGTTAATAAAAGAAATAAAAGGAAGACAAAAATTAAAAGTTAAACATAATGAGTATTGCATAACTATATATACCAATCCATTAAGCATAAATACAATGATGTTTACATTGTTGACCTTTCAATCAGCTTATTTGACAATTTTAAAAACAGTTACTTTTTTGAAATACTTCATTATTTGCTTAATTGTAGTTCTTCAATGAATTACTATCATTCACATTTTCCCATTGAAATTAATGTTCTTTAGAATATCTTGGAATTGATTTTTTTATAAAAGAAACAATGCTACTTCTATGATCAAGTTCACCATAAAACATTTTTTTAGAAATCTATTCATCATCATCATCATCAACCATTATCAATCCACTGCAGGATGAAGGTCTCTCCAAGTTTAATCCATCTTCTCCGATCTTTAGCCTTCCTTTTCCACAACACCCCTGCACACTTTCTTATTTCATCCATCCATCTCACATGTGGTCTCTTTCTGGGTCTTTTACAATCTCTTGGAATCCAGTTTAAAATTTCAATTGTCCATCTATTATCATTTCTTCTAGCAATATGTCCAGCCCAACTCCATTTCAATCTTTTAATTTTTTCAATAATGTCAGTAACACCTGTTTGTTGTCTTACCCATACATTGCGTTTTCGATCTCTTCTTGTTACTCCCAACATACATCTCTCCATACTCCTTTGAGTGGTCTGAAGTCTCTGTATTGCTCTTCTATTAAGTGTCCAAGTCTCAGATCCATAAGTAAGAACTGGTAAAACACATTTGTTAAAAACCATTCTTTTCAAACACATAGGCATATTTCCTTTTAGTATCAAGTTATTTCTACCAAAAGCACTCCAACCAAGTTTAATTCTATGATTAATTTCCTCCATTATGTTTCCATCTGTATTAATAATCTGACCAAGGTATTTGTAACTGTTAACTTCTTCTAATTCTTCATAATCAATCTTTATTTTCATATTTTGAGCAAATCGATTAAACATTACTTTAGTCTTTTTAACATTTATCTTTAGTCCTACTTTTCTACTTTCATCTGCTAACTCCTGCAACATTTCCTGCAGCTCTGAAGCATTATTTGCAAAAACAACTACATCATCTGCAAAATCTAAATGACTTAAATACTCTCCATTTACTTTCATTCCTTTAGTTTCCCATTTTAATCCACAAAATACTTCTTGCAGCACTGCTGTAAAAAGTTTTGGAGATATGGAGTCACCTTGCCTTACACCTTTCTCAATGTTGATTTTTCCAGTATCATTATGTAATCTAATTGTTGCTGTTGCATTTTTATAAATATTCTTTAAAATATGACAATATCCTGGATCTATACCTTGATGATCCAATGCTTTAATCACTGAAGAAATGTGTATAGAATCGAATGCCTTTTCATAATCTACAAATCCAAAACATAATGACAACTCATATTCATTTGTCCTTTCTATGACTTCTCTCAATACCTGGATATGATCTATTGTACTAAAACCACTTTTAAATCCAGCTTGTTCTCTTGGTTGGTGGAAATCCAAAGTTCTCTGTAGACGAGTTGTAATTATCTTGGTAAAAATTTTATATAAAACTGATAAAAGGCTGATAGGTCTGTAATTTCTAATATCTTCTTTATCACCTTTTTTAAATATTAATATTATTACTGCATTCTTCCAATCTTCCGGTACATCTTTATCATTTAGACATTTGGTATATAACTTTGCTAAAATTGTTTCTATTTCTTCACCTCCTTCTTTTAATATATCAATTATAATTCCATCATTTCCTGGAGCCTTTCCTTTCTTCATACATTTAATTGCATGTCTCACTTCTTCATTTAAAATTCTGGGCAATTCGGAAGATGTAATAGATATAGGAGGTACTTGTTCTTTATTACTATATAATTCTTGATAAAAATCTTCTACCAATTTCATGATGTCATCTCTCTTTTTAGTAATAATTCCATCTTTTTTTCTTATTGCAGATATAAATTTCCTACCAATACCAAAATGTTGTTTAACATTCTTGAGACTTTTATTTTCTTCTACAGCTTTCCTTGCTATTTCACAGTTATACTTTCTTATATCATTTTCAACTCTTTTCCGTACCATTTTACAAAATTCGAGATATTCAATTCTTTTTAATACATCATTTTTGTATATCTTCATATTCCTTCTTTTCTTCATAAATTCTCTAGTCTCAGTAGAAATTTTATTAGTCAATTGCTGCTTTTTTCTACCAGCTATCTTTGTTGCAGTTTTTAAAAGTGTATCAGTTATTTTCATATTAATTTCATTCAAATCTGAATCATGTTCAAAATCTCCTAACACTTGAAACCTATTTGTAAGTTCTAATTTAAATTCATTAGAATGTTTCTGAAGATTAGGAATATCAACTGTAAATATTGTTTTTCTCAATAATTTTTGTCTCTCTAGTTTTACATTAACACGTAACTTACACCTTACTAATCGATGATCACTTCCTGTGTTAAATTTATTAAGAACATTACAATCTTGAAATATGTATTTCCTGTTAGTCAAAATATAATCCAATTCTGCTGTACCTTCATTTGGATGCTTCCATGTCCATTTCCTTTTAACATTTTTCTCAAAAAATGAATTCATAATATAAAGTTTTTCTTTTTCTGCAAACTCCACAAGTCTATGTCCTCTCTCATTTCTATTACCATAACCAAAATTACCTACAGCAATTTCATCTTTCATTTGTCTACCAATTCTAGCATTAAAGTCTCCCATAACAATTTTAAAATGTTGTTTACTCTGATCAAAAGCCTTTTGTACATCCATATAAAAATCTTCTACTACTTCATCACTATGAGAACTTGTTGGGGCATAAACCTGAATTATCTGCATTTGGTATCTGCTATTAAGTTGTATAACTAATCTTGCAACTCTGTCCGATACACCATCAATCTCCACAATATTGTTCTTCCACTTTTTATTTATAATGAATCCTACTCCACTTGTATTTCCAATATGTGTGCCTTTATAATAGAGTATATGTCCACTTTTTAAATCAATTGTTTCTTCACCTTTTCTTCTAACTTCACAAAGTCCAATAATGTCCCATTTAATATAAGACAATTCTTCTTCTAATTCTTGCAATCTTCCTTCACTTGAAAGTGATCTGCAGTTGTAAGTACCTAAATAAAAAGTCGTCATCAAATGGCAGCCTGGGTCCACAATCAGGGGATTCTTAGCACCCTCCGCCTTCGGCCACCAACCGCTGCCTTGGTTGGTGACTTTACAGCCTCCTGGGAATAAGGGCCATGCTTTATTTTTGTCTGTCATAATTGTATATATGTATTGGAAAAATATTTATCATTTACACAAACATTCATTCTGCCTTATCAGGCACTGAGAAGAAAGACCATGGTGTTTCTTGATCTTAAACTCAGAGGTAAAAAGCCAATAAACTCACCACGCTGGCTAATGCATGTTGGTGAGCAGCCCATCCATGTTCGTATACTATATGAATAATCACATAGTAATAACAGCTGCAATGACAAGAACGTATGGAGTGGACATTAGGAATTTGCCCTGCTCGGTTCCTTTAAGGCCTCCAAGAGGAATCTTAGGGTCTCCTTTCAGTTAATAGCAAACTCCTTTCTGCAGCCAGAAATCTATTATCAAGTATTTATTTACATGCTCAATCCATAAAGAATGTCATACACTCAGCATCGGTTTTACAATATAGTTTCATACTTTTAGAATAGCATTGAGCCTATTTAAATGAAATATTTCTAGTGCTTTTGGGTTATGTGATAAAGGGAAGGAGTCTATGTCTCAAATGCAGAAATTATATCATCATTATTATATAATTTTAACTTGCTAAATGCAACAGCAGTAAATTATAGATTGTTGTGTCACAACATTCTAGATTTTCACTTTACCTATCAAGTTATCAATATATTTGAATTGATATACATTCTCAATCAAGTTAATTTACTATTCATATTAAATATTCAACTAAATATACTGGTCATTTGTATCGTGTAATTTTTGAGTCAATATTCTGGTTATTTATACAGAAAAGATAGCCTTTATAATATAAATTTAGCTTTAGTATAATCAACATTTCATTTAAATAAATGGCAACTCAATCTTTCTTTATAGATTAACTTGTTTTAAATGAATATAAAAAAGATTTAAATTTCAAATAGTTAAAAAATTATCTCTCTGAAGTTATGTGCATGTGTCAAATAAATAGTACAGTAAGTTGATTTTATTGTGCTTAAAATTTCGTCGGTTTGCCCGTTTTATTTTGTTTCTTTCACAAATACATCTAAAATCAAAGATTGGTACATATATGTGTGTATTGTAATCCTATATGTATTTATCAGTTGCACTTGAATTCTTTGTATGTTTATTTGTATCCCCATGATATATATTATTCCCACTTGAGGTACTCATGGACAACTTTGATTTTGCTTCAGGTTTAGAATCATTTTTCTCCGTGAATATTACATTATTTTGTTCTCTGGATGGTTTGAGGCTATTTGTTGTGTTATTTTACTTTTAAATAACATGGGATAAATGCACATAGTATATAGGTCTGGTTTTATAATGGCCTGCACATTGTGAACATTTAAAGTTAATTCAAGTTTTATTATTGCCTATTCTTTTAATAAGCTAAAAGAAAATAAATGCTCACATTTTAACTTTCCTAACACATAGCTAACAGAATCAGAAATATAATAAAGATGATGCAGAGTTATAATGTAAAATTTTATGAATATTAATATGTAAAGCTGCCAGATATCAAATGTAATGTATGCCAATATTTAAGAGGCAGATACAATTGATATATGTTTGTGTATAATATTAAACTGTTAATTTGTTTTTTTTTTGTTGTTAGATCAGTATTTGTTTACTGTTCTCTATCAATTAATATTTCTAAGGAATCTCTGTTTGCTGCAATCTTGAAGCGCTGTGTAGGCATTTATAATTAAAATCCTCACTAGTGACCTCTCATATTCTAGGCTATGAATCTGGTGGCACTCTCTGGTGCTGGATATTGATGTGTCTTCTGTTCATTACAATATATATGTATGCATGTGTGTAATAATATGAAGATTTTCATAGGTTACAGATATAAATGATTTACTTTGTGGGTTCATTCTTGTATTATTTTGATTATGAATATACTGACATAAGCAACATCACCACCATCATCAAAATCATATACAGATGAATTCATAAATTTATATCATTTATATATGAATGTGTGTGAAAGAGTTAAAACTTCAATGTGCAACAATAGCACACATCTCTCTGTTATTTGGATATTTTTTGATGGCTGATCTGAAGGTATAGTAATCAACCAATAATTGCTAGTAAATGTGTTGTTTAACAATGTTAAAATAAAAATAAAAACTTCAAATTCTCATCAATTAACAAGTAGCTACCAGGTGAATAGTGCATTCTTTTTCACTGATTATTTTATAAAGAGTTATTGGAAAGGCTTTCTGTCTTATAGGTGGCAATTTAAAGACATTTTCTACTACAATATATTTATATAATTAATAACAAAAAAATGTTTAAATTAAATGCTTATTTTTATATGACTTCAAAAATTTTTATATAATAGTAATCTAAGTTATAAATATTTATTTGAGTACTGTATTTCTTTTCTTTTTTATTTCAAATAATAATAAATTATTCAATGTTTTTTCCCTTCCTTTTCTGTTGATCAATTATATTTAACAATTTCAATGAAAAATGAACTAAATTGAGATTAATTTTGTAAAATTTAATTATCCAGATATGCATTTTTTTAAAATAAAATTTGCACCAAAATTACATTCTTTTTAGAATAATTATTGATAATATTAATTTTAAGCATAACTAAAATAACAAAAATGAAACAAAATCAAATACTTTATTTAAAAAAATTAAAAACTGTACTTTTCTTATAGTAGCTAGAATAATGTCTTTTTTCAATAAACTCAAACAAAAAAATTATCTTTCGATTTTTTTCTGCTTTACAAGTAAAATATTATACTGAACTTTAAATGTAATTAGAGGGAATTTGAACACAGACGTTCAAACTCCTTTCAGCTATTCACTCCATCTTATATAAATGATACACATGACCACATACATGTAAAAAAACATAAACGATCTCCAATATAAGTAGTTCATGCTGAACCAGCACTCATCAGTTGGTCCAAATCATCATCTACCACATATAGATAATCAATGCCCAGTTATATTAAGATAGAAAATCTTCAAACTTTAAAAGACAAGTTTCATTCTTTTCAACTGTCCAATACTTCAGCTATCCATACGATTGAAAATCTGATGATGGAATGCTCAAAGCTCTTGTTGATGCCAATATTGTTGTCATACCTATGTTGACTTTAAGTCAGTCTGGCCTCTCATATATAAAACATTAATCATCACCAACCATTATTAATCCACTGCTGGATGAATGTCTATCCAAGTTCAATCCATCTCTAATCTTTAGTTTCTCTTCTCCACATCACTCTTGCACATTTTCTTATTTATCCATCCATCTCACATGTGATCTCTTTCTGGATCTTTTACAATCTCTTGGAATCCGGTTTAAGATTTCAATTGTCCATCTATTATCATCTCTTCTAACTCCACTTCAGTCTTTTAATTTTTTCAATGAGGTCAGTAACATCTGTTTGTTTTCTTACCTATGTATTTGTTTTCAATCTCTTCTTGTTATCCCTAACATGCATCTCTCCATATTTCTTTGAGTGGTCTGATGTCTTTGCATTAAAACATTAATATGTCCATTTAAATACACAGAAGAGGGATGGGTAGACTTCAGGTTGATTCTGTAATATTTGAATACAAATATAATGTATGTACTGAACTTTTGTTGTAATTAGAGGGATTTGAACACAGACTTTTAAGCTCCCTTTATTTATCCATTCCAATCTCCAATATATGTAGTTTGTAAATCAGCACTCATCAAAGGGGTCAGAGTGACTTACAGCCAACATAGGTATAAGAACAATATTGGTATCAACAATAGCTTTGAGCATTCCATTATCAGATTTTCAATAATATGGATGGCTGAAAAGTTGGAGGGTGGAAAAGATTAAAGTCTATCCATTAAAGTTTGAAGATTTGCTTTTATAATATAAACTGAGCACTGATTCATATGTGTGGAAGATGATAATCTGAACTAACTGATGAGTGCTGATTTAGTGTGAAATATGTATATTGGAAATCATTTATCTTCTTCACATGTATGTGGTCATGAATATTGGTTATATAAAATAGAGTGAATAGCTGAATGGAGCTTGAATATCTTTGTTCAGATCTCTAGTTACATCTAATGTTCAGTATACACTTTATATTTCTATTCAAATAAAATATTAATAAGTGCCAACATTAGTGCAATTGAGAATTTCATCTTTACATTATAATTTTTTTCTGTTATCAAAGAACAAAAACTAAATATATAATTATTATCATTCTAATAAAAAAAGTTTCACAAAATTGGAATACAAGTATCTGCATACCGACTCTTTAAATATTATTCTGAATATAAATATGCACCACAAAAATTTTATATATAGTGTTACTGTGAGCTTTTCAAAATTGACTGAAAAAATATTAATTTATTTTAAATAGCAACTGAATATATTTTGGCAAAATTATACTAAATAAATTTTTAAATTTTACTTAATATTCAAGGCAATTGGACATTTTATACAAAAGAACTAATTACATGTTATTTTTTTTCCTTTTTTTCTTCTTTGTTCTTCCCTTTCTCTTCCTTTCTTCTTTCCTTTTCCTCTTACTCCACTCTTCCTTCTTACCTTTTCCGATTTCTTTTTCATAAATTATGTAATGTTATGTAGGATTTGAAAGCTCCTTCAAAATTAGATTTATTTTTACTTAAGATAGATAGCCAGTGCTCATTTGTAAAGGCACATTCCCTCTCTATAAACACATGGATAATGGAAGTGCTAGACTTTAATTTAAAACCTATTCACATATTGCTTTTGTTAAACATATATTTGGATTTTGAAGATTCAATTCCATATCTCACATACTGTTGCTGCAGAGCCACCCCAAATGTTTTCCATATTCTTCTTAGGCAAGTATTTTAGACACTGATTTAAATATTTATCCCAATCCTTGTCCAGTTTCCTAATCCAGTTATATATTATATTATTGAAGATCATAGAACATCTAATTGACCATGTTGTTTTCATTGTGTATCACTATCATTGCATTATGCAGGTTGAAATTTATAATATGTTTATCATATTTTTTAAATTTAAAATTGGAGTATGAAAAACTTGGTTTCTTATTTGCTGAAAGACCCCACATTCTTCAAACAAATGCAAGAATGTTTCTTCACTACCTTGACAGAATAAACACGCAGACTCCACGTTCATATGCAGTCTCCTTTTCAGATAAGTTGTTATCGGAAAAATCTCATTTACCAAATCTGAAAATGAATTTAATGTAAGATTGGCATATTGTTTGTAAATTTCTCAAAACACTCTTTATTGGTATGCCAGGCCAGACATCTCGATATTTGACACCTTTTTTTAAAGCTCTATATTTAAATCCTTTCAAACTGCTTACATCCAGGTCATCTTTCAGATCCTTGTAAGTTATCAACAAATCAGTCAAAAAAGATCTTTCTTTTCCTATCTCTCTGTAGATTTTTATATCAATCATTGATGGTTTGAAGCAGTTACTTTTAATTACATTTATTATGTTTTGGCTTTAATAAAAGAAACTTATTCTCTTAGGTCAATCAGATTAAGCCCACCTTTGATAATTGGTGTTTGCAAAGTTGAAATTGATATTAACTTTGATGCCTTTCCCCAAATATATTTTTTTGCTATATGATTAATTTTGCTTATCATTTTATTAAAAAGATCTACCCAGGGGGTGCAATATACCAAGATTCCTGCTACAATCACATTAAATATTTTAGCCCTTGTGACATCATAAAGTTTCAATGAGGAGAAGTTGTTAATTTTTTCTGCCATTTTTTTGGCTATTACTTTATTTAGATATCTATTTGTGTAGGTTTTAGACTGATATAGTGGTATTCCCAAATATACTGATGGGGAAGCTAGGAAGTCACAGGGTATTTTTTTCCAGTGGCCAATTGCCATGCTGCTGACTTTGATGATTGAATAACAGAGCCTGTCTTTCTTTGGAAATGTTCAAGAATGTTTATCACTACTTGCATATTGCAACTATCTTGAAAAATTATAATTATTCATGAATGTGATTACACCTATTTTTCACCTAGATGTGGTAAGTAAATGCCAGGGACTAGTCTTTCCACCTTTCACCAGAGGATCCAAATAAATAGCAAAAAGCAGTGCAGCCAGTGAAGAATCCTGTGTGTTACCCTTTTTTGTAAGAAATTGGATCTCCTCATATAGTTCTTAATTGATATTCTGCTATTTCTGATGTAGTTTTCAATTGCATTTATTAAATATTTATGTTCAGGAATTAAGCTTTTCAAATTTTCTATTAAATATGTCCAATTAACCAGGTCGAACACTGATTTGAAATCAATTTGCCATGGCATAATATTGCATTAATCTTAGTTCTTTGGCATATTTTATTGCTTCCTGAATCTTTAAGGTTTTAATAATAGCATGTCTGATTTTTATAGCATGATGGGCCTGTGATATCTTAGAATCAACCAGTACATGTAATCTTTTTAACAATATTCTAGTGAGGATTTTAGAGTCAATATCTTCTATTGATATATGTCTCAAATCCTAAATTGTTAGTGTTTATATTGACTCTTTTTTTGAGGCTAAATACTACCCATTATTTAGATATGGCCATATTATTGTTTCACAGCACATTTGATTGAAGTATTTCCACAATGGTTGTATTAGCATATAATTTAACACTTTGTAAACTGAAGCTGGAATTAAATCATTAGCCATAGTAGTTCATACTTTTAAATGACCAATTTCTTTTTGGATTTCATCCTTTCTGATATATTCTTTTAGGTGTTCCAACACTTCATTTCTGTATTCATTTAGCTTACTTTTGCTTTCAACAAATTTTAGTTTAATTTTTTTAAGAATATAAGCATCAACACATATTCCTGATGCAAACTTATAATCATCTTTCATTATAGCTTCAATACCTTTTGTTTGTGATATATAAACCCTTCCATAATTGATCATTGGGTTTGGATAATTTACCAAGCATTTGGTATTAGTTTTCTAAGCCATATTGTTTGGGTTTCCTGTTGCATTAGCTGATATATATTGTATTCATCTTGGAGATTATTTATTAGCTGATGATTAGGCTTGAATTTTGAAAGATAATGTAGCATTTTTTGAATCTCTACTATTCTGTTTTTCATTTGATTAAGTGATAGATTTTGTTCAGTTGTTTTTCTACATAATTCTGAAAGGGTTCTTTTTATTTTCTACTATGCAATGCATGAAGATAGGATGGTGCACTTCATATAGAAGTACAAAATCACTAAAACATTGGAAATTTGATCAGTGGTAAATCTTATGTTTTTACTCAAAGAAAAGATTTATTGCATTTTGTTTAGTGTGTAATCATTGATTTGTAGCTGTACATGTAGGTGATCTGAGAAACCCACCAATGAGGTGAAAATTTTATTTTCATTAATTTTGTGCCCTGAGATGAAAAAAAAAATCAATGAATGATGTATATCTACTATTATAGAAAGAAATGCATTATCAGAAAATTTGTCATGCAAGGGGTACAATGACACTTCTTGCATTTTGTTCTTTAGTGTAATTGGAAGGTCTCTATATATGCTATTCAAATCACCACCAAGTATTACTATACCCGGCTTTTGTAATAATTTATTTTATACATTATGTATAACTTTTACTATATCCCTTCCTTTTGCCACAGAATATACAGCTATCAAATAGTGCCGATTTTTTTGAAAAGATAAAAGATACAACAATACAATTTATTTGTAATGATAGTATCTGAAAAGTTTCATATCTGTATTTGTATTAATTAGCACTGGTGTTCCTTGAGCTGGTCTAAGAGCTTTATACAGAACAATATTCTTTTGAGATCATTTATCTGTTATATAGTGAGACGTATTAAGGTTAATTTTTGTTTTTATTAGTATGGCTATTTCATACTTTTGTTTTAATAAGTAATCAGCAATTTTTCTACTTTGTTTGGGATATTTATACCCCTAATATTGAGGATTATTATATTCATAATTTATGGGTTGATTTAGGTTTTCAATAATTCTTGTTACATCTTTTTCAGTTGTGTTAGTTGTTTTCATTGTTTCATTACCGTATTTAATTTCATTGTAGTTGTTCCTTGCTTGTGTAATTGAGATTTTTAAAACAACTTTATTATTTTCATCATCTATTTCCCCATTAGTTTTTATCTTTAAAAAGCTTTATTGCTATTTATTTCAATTTCTTTTGTATGAAATATTTCTTGAGCATTATTTTCATATTTATCATCTAATACTGGCAACTCTGGATTAAAAGAGACTTGCATATCCTTTTCTTCAATAGTTTGCTCCTCTGTATCACTTTTATCTATCATATTATTAGCTTCATTTGTCACAATATCTGCCCAGGGTCTCTTGATGTTACTGCTGCATATATGTTCATTTCTATCAAATTTATTAGGGCAATTCCCAGTTTCACATATTGCTGCAATATGACCCACTCTATTGCATTTAAAGCAGAATGGGGATCTACCTTTTAATGTGAGAGATATAGGCATTTGGTCCTTTATTAGTCTGTGTGGCAACTGCTCTTTTAAGATTCCTTTCTTCAGTTTTAATAATATTTTCCATAAATTAGTGGGAATTTGGAAAGGTATACATGGAGACATTTCTCTTTCCATTGTTATAATTTCTGCATAATTGATAATTTGAATTTTAAAAAACTCTTCATTAAAGGTTGGGGGTGTGTGTAATATTCTACCAAACACTAAGGGATTAGGCTTTTGAAACATAGTATATTTTATGACCTTGTGATTCTTTTATGAATCTTTCTGCTAATTCTTTCTGGTCTCTATTATGATATTCTATTGATATGAATTCACTAGCCTGAAAAAAGGCAGTATGTTTAATTGTGGCTATCAAATTATGAGAACTGAGTAATTTAAGATATTCAGTTAAATCTGGTTTATCTTCTAGAATATGATCTCCATTTTTCTCATTTATTTGAATTATCTCCTATAAAAAAAGAAAAAACGATTATTATAAAAATTATAATGTGTCAGATTTCTTAAATTGATAAACAAAAAAAACAATAATAACATTGTTGCAAAGAGATTTGAAGAAAATCAAATTTGTAATGAGGAAAACCTCAAAAACTGATACTCATCCCATACAAACAGTAATTTGCCAATAAACATCACATGACCACCTCCTCTTATGCTTATGTATAACTGTTGTGGCTGTGTGTGGCAATATATATATAGTGAGTTTTGCCTGTTTTAAAACTGTAATTTGCTGAATTAAATGATAAAATAATTGATTTACAATTGATGTGTAAACCTAACCTAAAACATCTGTAAAATTAAATTCCTATTGGAAAAAAGTCTTTAATAATTGTATGGTTCATCAATTATATTATTTAATAAAGTATGTTTTTTTTCTTTTATTTAATAAAGTATGTTTTTTCTTTAACTTTATTTTTAATTATGATTATATATATGCTTAATTTATTTACTATAATATATTTCTTATTTTTTTAATGAAAATTATGTATAAGTTTAAAGTGAAATGTTTTTACATAAATGATAATTCCTCCTAAGAGAATAAAGTCATTTTGACTTCTGCCAGTAAAAAACTACTATATTATTATCTGTTTTTCAATGTTTTTGTCTTATATTCACATGTAAGGAACATAATTATATATTTAATAATGTTCAATTGAAAACTTATCTATATGTAAAATATTTTACATTAAGTAAATGTTCATTTATGGAATCATAGAGCAAACCAAGACAGCATTGCATAACCATACTCAGAATATCAAAAGGTTTTAAAATAAATGTTTTCCTCCAAAAACATTTTTAAAAAAATATTAGTTTTTCTAAATGTTACTTTATTATTATGCTACAATCTAATGTTCTTGAAATAATTATTTTATTTATAAATATAAACATTCTCAGTGATTAACATTATGTGCTATATGGAGATTAATATTCAAACTACTGGTTTATTAAGTAACTGAAATACTCTCAATCCAAAGCACAAGGTAAAACTTTTTAGAGAAAAGAATGGATTGTTTTCTCATTTTATCTCAATTTTTTTTATAGATATTTATTTACATACATTTTTGAAGGTGTGAATAAATATGGTTTTTAATAACAAAAAATATTGCCTGGTTGTTATAAAAAAGGTGCAAAGAGAATAGATAGAATTATAATTAATAACCATATTTAACCTTTTTGTCAATGTAAATAAAATGTAATTCACCATTGTCCATTTTAATTTTAGCTTCTATTATCATTATGTACTTCCTCATAAAAACAGGGAAATATTCTGCTATAATCCTTAAGCACAATCTACAATTTAGCATAGTTAATTACATCAAAGATTTTATCATATTTAGTACTGTATAGCATAGATATACTTTGTTTTATTTGCTGATTATTTTAACTTCCACTGTAAATTAAGTTATTTGACCTTCCCTGAAAGTATCTGGATTTATTTTTAATAATAAGGGTATAATGGTAAGATGATTATCCTTCAGAATATTTTTTTCTGTGGTCTGATGTTCTAATGCAAAAGCTTGGATATTTTGTCAACTCTATTTTATATAAATATGAATTATGATTTTAGCCATTTATAAACTACTGAATGTTTTCTCAGATTAATGGTTGTAATGTGTTCAGTAAGTTCTTTAGATTTTAGGAAAAAATATTACTTTTTTCCATAATTTCATTAGATTTGTTTTTTGACAATGCTTTCAAAAGTAACCAAACATTCTTCTATGTTGGAAAATTATTTAATAATCAATAGTCTCTTATTTGACACATCTGTAATTATCTTTATTTGATATTTGTTATTTCAATTATTATTTCTTTATTGACATTTTCAATAAATCTATTTAGGTCTGAAACTTGTTTGTTATCTCACAAATTTAAAAAAAAAAAAAAAACTTTTATTTTTCCAAGCTTCATTTGAATTTTTATTGTTTTTAAAAATATTGTTATAATATTGCACCCCCCCCCCCATCCTCTCTTTTTTTGCATGCTCTCATATATTTTGTATTTAGTTTTGTTAAATCATATATATATATAAACTTTCCAGCAGTTAATATTATATAATATATTGAGATTAATACTCCAACACTGATCCATTAAATAGAGGAAACACTTTCAATCCAAAGCACAAAATATAACTTTTTTAATGAAAAGAGCGATCTGTTTTTTCTCTTTACTCTGTTTAAATATAGAGGCTAATCTTGAGAAATCATCAAGATTTTAAATCAATCATATTATTTTAGTAAAGCTATATTTCAAATTAATTTATATTATTTCAATTGATATTTGCAAAATTTTTCAATTTACTCCTTGTCATAATAATATCTATAAATATAAACTTCCCAGCCATTAATATTATATAATCCCTCGAGATTATTTCTCCACACTGGTACCACTTTGTCTTCTGAAATCCACTTTATTTTTCATGTTTTGTTTTCTTACTTTTTTTTTTTTTCAAATTCATTTTTGGTTTTCATTTTCATACATAGTTTATCTTGTTTTCTATCAAACACATCCAAAATTTTAAACAGATTTCTGACATCATTTCTAAAAGCAATAGCTGTATTAAGTAGATTATAACTGCACACTTACACATAATAATAGTTTTTTTTAGGATTTTTCATGTTTTTACTATTAAAATTAAAGTATTTCAACACTTAACATCAAGAATTTAAATAATTTAGTTCCTGTTAATTCTCTCTGATAATATCTATATGCACAATTGCTCCTTTGGTTTCTTAAAAAAATGTACTTATTAGGAACACTAAAATGTGTGGTACTGCATTTTTAATTAATGATTAATTGAATAAGGAATTACATTCTAACTTTTAGAATATAGAATTGTATGAAATACACAGCCACACATAAAATATATAATACAATAATTTATCTTCATATATAAAAGTGCTAAAATAAATTACATTTGTAAAAGACAAGCAATAATTAATTTCCACTTCTGATAAAATGTTAATCCTTTTTATAAATATGTTAAACATGTATTTCATCTTTGTACTTTTTTTACTGCTTGTTTTTGTTAAGTTAAATCTTTTCTGAAATATATAAGGAATGAGTAGATAAACAATCATCAAGCTAATGAAATTTAAAACAATACATAATTTAAATAAAATGTATATATATATATAAACAAAAATACTTAAATACAAGTGTAAATACTGAATGTAATGTAATTAGAAGGATTTGAACTCAACTTTCAAACTCACTACAGCTATTTGTTCCCATCTTATACAACTAATACACATGGCCATATACATGTGAAAAAGATAAATGATTTCCAATATAAATATTTTGTGCTGAAACAGCACCCATTAGTTGGTCCAGATCATTATTCCCCATATATATATATATATAATCAGTGTTCAGTGTATCAGTTATATAAAATAAAATGAATGTGATAGCTGTAGGGAGTTTGAAAGTTCTTTTTTTTTCTCATATGTCATAGCATCGGCCAGGACGCGAACCCACAACCGTCTACAACCAACTACTTGTTTGCATGGCAGCTGTGATACCTCTCGCCTAACAACACAAGACTAGGGAGTTTGAAAGTTTGACTTCAAATCCCTTCTAATTACATAATCAAAAATAATGTTCAAAATTAATACAAATTTTTTATAAGAATTCATCATCATCATCATCAACCATTATCAATCCACTGTAGGATAAAGGTCTCTTCAAGTTCAATCTATCTTCTCTGATCTTTAGCTTCCCTACTCCACATCACCCTTGCATACTTTCTTATTTTATCCATCCATTTCACATGTGGTTTCTTTCTGGTTCTTTTACAATCTCTTGGAATACAGTTTAAGATTTCAATTGACCATCTATTATCATGTCTTCTAGCAATATGTCCAGCCCAACTCCACTTCTGTCTTTTAATTTTTTCAATGAGGTCAGTAACACCTGTTTGTTCTCTTACCCATATATTGCATTTTCGATCTCTTCTTGTTACTCCCAACATGCATCTCTCCATACTTCTTTGAGTGGTCTGAAGTCTCTGTATTGCTCTTCTATTAAGTGTCCAAGTCTCAGATCCATAAGTAAGAACTGGTAAAACACATTTATTAAAAACCTTCCTTTTCAAACACATAGGCATATTTCCTTTTAGTATCAAGTTATTTCTACCAAAAGCACTCCAACCAAGTTTAATTCTATGATTAATTTCATCCATTATGTTTCCATCTGTATTAATAATCTGACCAAGGTATTTGTAACTGTTAACTTCTTCTAACTCATCATAATCAATCTTTATTTTCATATTTTGAGAAAATCCATTAAACATTACTTTAGTCTTTTTAACATTTATCTTTAGTCCTACTTTCATCTGATAACTCCTGCAACATTTCCTGCAGCTCTAAAGCATTATTTGCAAAAACAACTACATCATCTGCAAAATCTAAATGACTTAAATAATCTCCATTTACTTTCACTTCTTTAGCTTCCCATTTTAATCCACAAAATACTTCTTGCAGCACTGCTGTAAAAAGTTTTGGAGATATGGAGTCACCCTGTCTTACACCCTTCTCAATGTTGACTTTCCCAGTATCATTATGTAATCTAATTGTTGCTGTTGCATTTTTATAAATATTCTTTAAAATATGACAATATCCTGGATCTATACCTTGATGATCCAATGCTTTAATCACTGAAGAAATGTTTATAGAATCAAATGCCTTTTCATAATCTACAAATCCAAAGCATAATGGCAACTCATATTCATTTGTCCTTTCTATAACTTCTCTCAATACCTGGATATGATCTACTGTACTAAAACCACTTTTAAATCCAGCTTGTTCTCTTGGTTGGTGGAAATCCAATGTTCTCTGTAGACGAGTTGTAATTATCTTGGTAAAAATTTTGTATAAAACTGATAAAAGGCTGATAGGTCTGTAATTTCTAATATCTTCTTTATCACCTTTTTAAAATATTAATATTAATACTGCATTCTTCCAATCATCTGGTACATCTTTATCATTTAGACATTTGGTATATAACTTTGCTAAAAAAATTCTATTTCTTCACCTGCTTCTTTTAATATATCAATTATAATTCCATCATTACCTGGAGCCTTTCCTTTCTTCATACATTTAATTGCATGTCTCACTTCTTCATTTAAAATTCTGGGCAATTCGGAAGATGTAATAGATATAGGAGGTACTTGTTCTTTATTACTATATAATTCTTGATAAAAGTCTTCTACCCATTTCATGATGTCATCTCTCTTTTTAGTAATAATTCCATCTTTTTTTCTTATTGCAGATATAAATTTCCTACCAATACCAAAATGTTGTTTTCCACTCTTGAGACTTTTATTCTCTTCTACAGCTTTCCTTGCTAGTTCACAGTTATACTTTCTTATATCATTTTCAACTCTTTTCCGCACCATTTTACAAAATTCGAGATATTCAATCCTTTTTAATGCATCCTTTTTGTATATCTTCATATTCCTTCTTTTCTTCATAAATTCTCTAGTCTCAGTAGAAATTTTATTGGTCAATTGCTGCTTTTTTCTACCAGCTATCTTTGTTGCAGTTTTTAAAAGTGTATCAGTTATTTTCATATTAATTTCATTCAAATCTGAATCATGTTCAAAATCTACTAATACTTGAAACCGATTTGTAAGTTCTAATTTAAATTCATTAGAATGTTTCTGAAGATTAGGAATATCAACTGTAAATATTGTTTTTCTTAATAATTTTTGTCTCTCTAGTTTTGCATTAACATGTATCTTACATCTTACTAATCGATGATCACTTCCTGTGTTAAATTTATTAAGAACATTACAATCTTGAAATATGTATTTTCTGTTAGTCAAAATATAATCCAATTCTGCTGTACCTTCATTTGGATGCTTCCATGTCCATTTCCTTTTAACATTTTTCTCAAAAAAAGAATTCATAATATAAAGTTTTTCTTTTTCTGCAAACTCCACAAGTCTATGTCCTCTCTCATTTCTATTACCATAACCAAAATTACCTACAGCACTTTCATCTTTCTTTGTTTACCAATTCTAGCATTAAAGTCTCCCATAACAATTTTAAAATGTTGTTTACTCTGATCAAAAGCCTTTTGTACATCCATATAAAAATCTTCTACTACTTCATCACTATGAGAACTTGTTGGGGCATAAACCTGAATTATCTGCATTTGGTATCTGCTATTAAGTTGTATAACTAATCTTGCCACTCTGTCCGATACACCATTAATCTCCACAATGTTGTTCTTTCACTTTTTATTTATAATGAATCCTACTCCACTTGTATTTCCAATATTTGTGCCTTTATAATAGAGTACATGTCCACTTTTTAAATCAATTGTCTCTTCACCTTTTCTTCTAACTTCACAAAGTCCAATAATGTCCCATTTAATATAAGACAGTTTTTCTTCTAATTCTTGCAATCTTCCTTCACTTGAAAGTGATCTGCAGTTGTAAGTACCTAAATAAAAAGTCGTCATCAAATGGCAGCCTGGGTCCGCAATCAAGGGATTCTTAGCACCCTCCACCTTCAGGCCACCAACCTTTGCCGGTTGGTGACTTTACAGCCTCCTGGGAATAAGGGCCATGATTTATTTTTGTCTGTCATAATTGTATATATTATTGGAAAATATTTATCATTTACACATACATTCATTCTGCCTTATCAGGCAACTGAAAAGAAAGACCATGGTGTTTCTTGATCTTAAACTCAGAGGTAAAAAGCCAATAAACTCACCACGCAGGCCAATGCATGTTGGTGAGCAGCCCATCCATGTTCATATACTATATGAATAATCACATAGTAATAACAGCTGCAATGACAAGAATGTATGGAGTGGACATTAGGAATTTTCCCTGCTCGGTTTATTTAAGGCCTCCAAGAGGAATCTTAGGGTCTCCTTTCAGTTAATAGAGAACTCCTTTCTGCAGCCTGCTGCCAGTGTTTGAAATAAATTAATGCTGTACCATTTTCTGGGGCTGGGGAGGGGGAAATAGTTGCAATAGAAGGTCATATTAAAAAGTCATAACTAACTGCTTTTATTTAATATTGTAATGGGTTTATTATTTTTTCTGTACAAATTTGTATATTTTGTATTGTTAAAAATTTGACTTTTTAATATGGCATCCTGGTGTTACAAACACCCTCCCCCTGGCCCACTGTAGAAAGGTATGACATTCTTCCATTGAACATGGGAAGCAAATATATTATATTAGTACTAAATTATTTAAATAAAACACATTGCAATGTGTGCTTCAGATCAATAATAGAGTGATTAATTCAAAGACTAAATGTTATTGTATTGATGAGTCACAAGATAACCCAAGTACATAACTTAAATTATTTTATTTTACATGTTAAAATGGAATTGTAAACAAAACATGCAATATACAGTCATTTAGTTCACAAACTAAGCAAAAAACACAAGAGTTGATCAGTTCAGTATTTTCCATATAGTCATCTTTAGTAATTACTTTATATTTGCATTATTTTAATAGAGTACTTGAAATAAATGTTATTGTATAATCGTTTGTTTTCTCATCCCTGGTGTTCGCCTCGAGATGTCGCTATTTCTAGGTCAATTCCTAGAAATATACCGTTTCACCGGCCTTCACCCAACAAAAGAGGAATTTTTCTATGTTATAAATGCAGAAAAGTCCTCACATTATGTTGGACAGAGGAGGTGGTGGCGGCAACAAGCCAACACAAAGAGATTTCTTTCTATGATAAAACACAGAAAGAGTTTCCGACGGCTGCTGGTTATGGCTTTTTTCTATGCTAAAAGCAAAGAGCAAGAAATGCCTTGATTGGCTGCCATAGTAGTTGATTTTGTTCATCATTTTCTTGTAATAGTAGAATATCTATTTTCTCTGTAGTTTCGTGTGAGAGTGTGTGTATTTGAAGCAGTCATAGTTTTTTAAAATTTGATAAGACGTCTATTTTTTTTAATGTGTTGTAACTTACTTTACTGTTGTAAGTTTAGTAATAATGTCCTGAAGATTCCATTACGAAGGGGTAACCCTCAAAAATTGCTTTTAAGGGTGCGAAAGGGAAAAAAATTGAAGGATCATGCGAAAAGTACCGTTTTCGCGAGAATTCGTCCATGACCAGTTACTTTTGCTATATATATATACGCACAAACAAAAACAACCCAGTGTCTAATTATTAGGAATTACTTGTCCAAAAAAGAAAATTAGTCGGATATTATTATTTATTTATTTTTGTTACATTTATTATTTCAAAATAAGATTAGTTTTTATATCTACACACTAACAAAAACAACCCAGTTCCTGATTAATTACTGTCTTTAAAAAAAAAAAAAAGCAAATTCAACGGGGTTTGATTTTTTCAATGGAGTATTTGAATTACGGTTTGTTTGTTTTTATATATACACAAGATTTACCAAAAAAAAAAAAGAAACCCACTTTCTGATTAATTACTGTCAAAAGAAACGCAAATTAGTCAGCTATCATTTTTAAATTTAGTATTTCAATAACGGTACCCTTTTTATATAGACAGACTTAACAAAAACAACCCACTTTCTGATCCATTACTGTCCCTCCCCCAAAAAAAAAGAAAACAGAAATTAGTCGGGTATCATTTTTCAATTGAGTCTTTCAGTGACGGTCCTTACTAATAGTAGTCGGGTATCAATTCTAAATTGTAGTATATAAATTACGTTACTTTTGATAAATTTAGAATTACGTCTTGCTTTTTTAATAAAATGATTGATTTACTCTTGACCAAAAATACCGTAACTTTAAAAAAAGACACACATAAAGTCCAAAAAAAATGAGAAAAAGCCCTGTAACTTTAAAGACACATACACACAAACTCAAAAACAATCTAAGATTAATAAACATTGACTTATTACGTCTTGCTTTTGAATCAAATTATTGATTTACTCTTGCAAAAAAAAAAGACCGTAACTTTAAAAATTAGAAAAACACCGTAACTTTAAAGACACACACACACAAACTCAAAAACAAGATAAGATTAATAAACATTTACAAAAATGAAAAAACTAACATCATATAATAGTATTAGTTAGTAGAATATTTTATTACAAATCTAAGAAATCAGATCTTTTTATATCAAATCGATCATTTAGGTCCGGCCTGGAATCGTTATATGTATATGTTTTTGATTAGCATCAACGCCATCCTGTGGCGAATACCAGAGATGAGAAAACAACCATATAATCTTATATATGTATTAAATAAAATTTATTTTAAAATATTATTTAAAAAGTAATATTACTTTTATTATTTCTTTCAAATTGGACTATATAGAAAAGAATTCATGCCATAGTAGCATTTGTACATATTATACTGAGTGATTACTATACCCACATATGTCATGGTAGTTGACGTGTCTACACATGCCATAATAATTGGTGCATCAATGTCTGTCAGAACGTTTAGTGTTCTAATATGTATCACACTGATTACTGCATGCACACTTGAAATTGTTACAATCACACATGTTATAGTGATGAGTGCATCCATATAAAATAAACATACCATGGATTTTGATGCAAGCTAGGAAAACTTTGAATTTTTTTTAAAATCACAAACAATTATAGATTTCTTTCAGAGAGTCACTCTATAACTGAGAAATAGAGCCATTTAAGTATTGGTCACTAAATGCATATTAGATATTATTGTCTAAAGAATAAGGTTTCCAACATGGTGTGCATAAGTAAAGTATGGAATGATACACTGAATGTAAAAAAAATATGATTAATATGCTGTAATCTTCTCTATTGTTGGGGAATGTGTAATATTTCTATCACCATGATCCTTACTTTTATTTTTACATGCACTTTTAGTATCATTTGTCACTATTATATTACTATTTAATAAGAAATAAAACTTATTTATTTATTTAGCATATGGATGGTTTTAAGCAGTTTAGTTAATCTAACAAATATTATAAAGGAATCTATAGAGATTTCAGTTAGAAGATAAATTTACTAATGATTTTAGTGACTTCTTTAATTTTGCCATTGTATCCATATTTTTGATATTTATTAACTATGTGGTATGGTTTGTTTTTACTTATAACTACCTAGATTGGTGACTGTTGAATTCCGTTTATGAAGTATATGTGTTGATGAGATTCCAATCAACTGGCTTTACTTTTGGATCTCAAAACAAATTTGTTTGGAATCATGTAAGAGTTTCATTTTTGTACCTCAATTTTTTGACTTTTATGTGAGATGAGTCTTAAGTATGACACTATATCTTAAGTTAGTTGCAATTTTGACCTACTTGAGAACTTTTTATTTATTTTTTGTTAGGCAAATTTTCTTTTGGAGTCTGGTGGAGGAAAGAACAAAGCCATTGCAAATGAGTCAATTTGAAAATTCGAATAATATTTCTTATAATAATATTTACTTAAAAATTCAGAAGTTTAATGTGGGAACTTTTTTTCCAAATAAGCACAAAATATTCAGCATAAGATAAGCTAGCAATAAGAAAGTTGTCTGTAAAGTATTTGTATCACAACCCCAAATATTACCAACCAGTTTTGCAAGAATATCTCTAGAAATTATGATGAGGCAACTCAAAGTGTCCAGTTATTTTAAAAGAAAAAAGTAAAATTTTTAGAGTAAAGCATCATCATATTGTAAATTACAAATACAATCCACAGTTACTCTAATATAACTTTATCAATACTAATTTCAAAAATATTTGTTGTATCATTATCATTTGTTTAACCCAATTACTAATGGTGGAATGCTTTTTGTTGTATTTTGTAGCATAATAATCTATTGGTGGAAAGTCATTAAAATAAAAAATTTAAATACCAAAAATTGTGTGTATACATTTATAATGGTCAACTATTTTTAATAAACAGCTCCAATCTGTTAATAAAAAAGAATTAACAAATAATAATTTGTATGCAGCCTATTACCACCACCATTTTTATTAGACAATCAAAACTCCAGAAGAAAAAAGGAAAAAAACAAATGTAGAAAAAATATTTTGAAATGTTTAGACAAACAAAATACAAATCATTATTATTGTTTCCCATCTTTATAAGCTACTGTAGAAGAAAAATGTCTAAGTCAGTAATCAATTTCTCTATCTTTTACAATCTTTTGGGATCTAGTTATAAACATTAATAGTTCATCTATTGTATGTTTTTTCATATTTCAGTCTATTAATTTTTCTCAGTAATACCAATGTACCAGTTTGTTCTTTCATCTAATCATTTTACTTTCAATCCCTCTTTATTAATCCCAAAATATACATTATTCATATTTTAGTGTGGGATCTGTAGCCTCTATTTTGCTTTTATATTAAGCATCAAAGTCTCAAGCTCATATGTAAGCAATGGTAAAATACTCCCCTCAAATTCATAGGCACATTTTTTTAAAAAATTATTTCTACCAAAAATACTCGATTCATTGTTAATTCTATGATTAATTTCAACAATTATGTTTGTGACAGTATTGATATTTTAACTAAAAATATTTAACTTTATATAATTTATTACTACCAAATTTTCTTTTTTGTAAAGCTATTAAAAATTATTTTAGTTTTTTTAGCATTTGTTTTGATTTCATTTGATTACTCTTTTAACATTTCCTGAAGATTTGAAATGTATACATTATATAAATGTATTTAAAAGATTTTGGTCATTTAGTAATTTAAGTTAAACTTTATTGTTTATTGGTATTTATTTCTTTATTAAATTTTTATTTTATTTTTCAATTTTGTTTACAAATAATTGTTACGTTAGTTTCTTTTTATTTATTGAAATTAAAATAACACAGAGGTAAAACTCTTCTTACAATAGAGCCATTCAGTACTATCCAGAGTAATCAATGGTTTGTGCATACAATCCCTATCTAGTGCCTACTCATCCAATATCCCCAGACTAGTTTCTAGCTTGTGGCTCTCATCAGTGAGGAGCCTTGGATATGAGAGCACTGTACCTAGATCTTAGGATCTAATGCAACTCTCCAGCAGCCACCTTTTACCTTATTAGCCAACTCCAAAATAAAAACACACTAAAGTTTTCAATGCATCCATTGATTGCTCTGGTTTGCACTAAGTGACACTACTGTATGGAGAATTTTGCCTCTGTGTAAAGAGTTTGTGTAAGCATAAAGAATGGTGATCATGCAATGTTTAGTAATACCAATCCTGCTCAATAGGATTATGCTGACTGTAGTTATTAAAAAACCAAAGGTACCAAAAAGTATGGATGCTGAACTGAGTTCAGATCTATATGACTATACATGCTAATGATCTTGAATTGAAAATATTGTGTTTTCATTTTTGACTCAAAGCCTCATGGTTAGCTATAAGGTAAAAAGTGTCTGCTGGAGAGTTGCATTAAATTCTAAGATTGAGGTGTAATGTTCTCAGATCTAAGATTCATTACTGATGAAAGCCACAAGCTAGAAACTAGTCAGGATATTGGATGCGTAGGCACTAGATAGAGATTGTATGCACAAACCTTGCCTTCATCGATTACTCTGGCTCACCCTAAGTGGTGCTACTGTATGGGGAGTTTTGCCTCTGTGTAAGCTTAAAGAATTGAAGATTAAAATAAAAAGACAGTTAATTGAATAGTTTGATCTTCAGGAAGCTATAAGATGTGTATTATTCTTACATATCATTACATATTTGTTAAACCACTTAAGGCTTTATGTTAGTATTTAAACCAATGATTTTATATTTTTATAATAGCGTTGCTAGAATATGTCAGAAATTATTAATAAGCTACATAGGACTTTGATCTGATTCGCCCATACCTCATTTCGGGGAATCTATCTTCTTCGTTTGTTATTCTTCTCCTCAAAGTATATATATACTACTCGGATTTATCCATATCTTCATTCTGGAGGATTCGACACTTTCCATCTTTTTAGTGTTCTCATTTGAAACAGGGGTATAAGTCTACTCCCTGGAACAAGCCAGTTAGTGTAGTTGAAGCTCTGTATGGCTTTGCCATGAACCGGACCCATAGCAACTTCCTACCTAACATTTCCATTTAAGTACTGCTCAGCTATGAAGCTGGTGTACCACCTTAAAGTCAGAGAATGACATTTTCTCAGCCAAAGTTACCATTTTTTCTTTCACTGACATGATGCTAGTACTGCAATTTTTTATACTTCGTTTTCAAGCCTACTTAACAAAATAAACCGTAATGATGTGTAATAATAAAACATTTTTCTCTTTAAATATTTTCCATTGGAGTTTTAGATCCAACCTCTTTGAAGCTGCCCTCCCCTTTATTGAAATAAGCCATTCCCATATTTATAGAGTTTTGCAATATCAAAAATGTAGAATAAATAAATAAATAAATGTTTTTAGTATACTTAGGGATCAGAATGTATCCTTATTTGTTATAAATAAATGCTATGAATTAAAATAAAATTATATATCAAATGCCAAAGGCATCCTATTAAAATCATACAGTGAAACTTTATTATTGTATATTTATATATGTTGTCTAAATGTATAAAATGTCTACCAACCACCCAGATAAATTGGTGTTTGTAACCTTAAATAAAATCTGATATCCAAATATATGTTCAGTATTGTAACTCCGCACTGAATTGATATCTGTCAAAATAAAAATAATTGACTCAAGATTGCCAAAGATTTGTAAACAAAATAAAGTTTAAAATGTGTGAAGTTGATTATATATATAAAATCATCTTGAATTTTGTCAAAATAAATATTCATATTTTTAAACTTAATCCAGCTGTTCGAATCTCATTAATATATTTATGTATGTTTTTAATTTGTATCTCAGGTTCACTCAACTTCATCATCATCATTACCAGTTGAGTTCTCATGCAAACCATTGTAGCACCAGGCCCGGAAATAATGAATTTATGTAGTATCACCATAGGTGTTGTCCATACTGTTATAGATTTGGGGAATGGGCAAACAAGTTAGAATTCATGATTGCTCCTGACCTATGTATCTCACGCATGATTGGATTTGGGGTACTTTTGATCAGATTCTAAGTCTTGTTAGATGGACATACATTTTTGACCAGTACATTAAATACTATTAATTTCAGATTTAGTTAGAGATAAGTTTTTGCCAACTCCAATATTTTCTTTCAGTTTTTTAATGGATATATGTGTTCAACATGGTTTAGAGAATTTTTTTTTTACTCTACCCAACTAATCAATTCTCATTTTGTTATATTTACTTTAGAAAATACATTTATAAGAATGTTAAGTAATTAAATATATATTTTTTCTTTAATTTTATTTTTAATATATATATATATATATAAGTTTATTTACAGCCATAGCAATATTGGACCTTTCTTGGCACCATTGCATCCAGATTCCAAACAAAAAAATTATATATCATATTTTAGTAATAATTGATAAATCATTAAAAACAGTCAACACTTAGACAATCCCAATATCAATAACAATTAACAATCTCAAACTGTTGTCAAAATAACCTCCTTTTAACAATAAAGATGGAATAAAAGGGGTTGCCTTAACAACTGTTTGAGATTGTTCATTGTTATTGATATTGGGACTGGCTGGCTTTAAATGATTACTTATAAACCCATTTAGCCTTGAACACTATTACCATTGATAAACGTAATATACATTTTTTCAAAAAGTAGTTGTATTATACTATATCTTACCTTTTTTATACAAACAGCATGCCCATTGTATGATAATAGTGATTGTGAAATGAGTTTTAAGTATTGAAAGACGATATTCTGAATGGAGTCAGAAATTTTGCATAACAAATATTAATCATAATTTTATTTCATTCAATGATGTTTTAAAATTTTCTTATGATATACAATATCTTAAACCATGATTGTAAAAATTTTTTTCATTTATGGTTTTGATATATATAAAATTAACTTTTTCAAATACATTTGTTGTTCCACTTTATAGTTGGATCCCACTATCAGATCAAGAAATGCTTTTCTGATGGTAGCTATTATGTTGTTTATTTATTTATTGAGTGTTTAACAGTTTATTCTAATTCATATATTTTTTAATAAACAATAGCTAAAATCACAGAAATCAAATTTTTTTGGTTTTATATCAACATTTCATTCAGCCTGGTTCAGCCCTCATTTTTCCATTGAACTGCTTCCGTGCTACAAGCAGGTGACCTGCGCATCTTATTTGATTGGTCAACATGTTGTTTTCTTTATTTAATGATGTAAATAAGTCAATTATTTTATATAGCACGATGTTTTCCAAAGACTTTATCATGTGGTTGAAGTGTTAGTATTCATTCATTTTATATTTAAAAATCCAAAGCGCATGTGCAACAGTTTAATGCTGTTTAAATATTATTCTATTTAATGATGTAAAAACTATAAGCATGACATCAACAGAAATATGGGCATTTTATACATCTTTTGTGTAACTTTCTAATGCTGTCTTTAAAAAAAAAATCTGATGAAAATTGGATTTTTTATTAATTTTTTTGTAACCAGCTCATTTAGTTTTTTTTATTATCAATTTTGTAATTTCCACGAACTGATCAAGATAAAAAACTTTTATCGGCCTAAAAATACGCTTTTCTCAGATTAAAAGTATGCTGATTCATGAACAAGGCCTTCCTTGGAGTCTAAACGTAATCGCAGAAAATGGGCTGGTAAGTATACAATTTTAATTTTTAATTTTTTGAATATTTTAATTTTTTTAATTATTTGAAAAAATCGTTTAATTTTTATTAATTTGCATTTATAGTGGTGGTGTGTGCATATAAGTTGTATATTTATTTATGCTCATATGAATTCATATGTACAGTAATTTTTTGGTCTAATATAATCCACTTATTTTATAAAAATAATGATTCTCAAAAGGTTTAATAATTTATTATTTAAAGAATGATTTATTGGGTTTGTATTGGTGGGTATGTATATAAATTCTATATTTATTTATGCTCATATAAATTTATATGTTCAGTAATTTTGTGTGTTCTAATATAATCAATCCACTTATTTTATAAAAATAATGATTCTCAAAAGGTTTAATAATTTATTATTTATTATTATGTTTATATGGTGTGTTTGTGTTTACTCTTGCATGTTGTATAGCAAATAATGATTTACTAAACTAATAATCAAATGTACAGAAAGATTGCATATGCAAACAAAGAATCAAATTCTGATTGCCTTGATATCCATCTGTGAAATCATTAGTTTTGCCATATCTTTCATCACATTATTTTAAAGTCTATAGCTAACAAATGGACTATATGCAAATAAATTATATCTATGTGATACAATAAATATAACAAGATAGCATCACTGTTGTACATAAAGAATATAAATATCACTGGGGTGCATATAGAATATAAACATCACTGATGTACACAAAAAATATAAAATGAAGAGATAAAACTAATTTTGTCATTGATACAGACACTAGCCTACAATTTCTAGTTTTAGGTAGACAAGAAGCCAATTGCTATCATGACAAATGCATATCAACCTTCTGGAAATGATTTGTTTTGTATCTTTTATTGGGATGAATCTTTTTCTTATAAACACTTTTGAGATTTGTTAATTTTTGGGGTACAAGATAAAAATGAAGAACTCTTATGCGAATACTTTTGGAGATTCTGAAGCTATGGATTATTTCAGGTAAGATATATTATATATGGTTTGAAAGATAATTTTGAGAGGAATACAAAGAAATTATCACTGAAGATGTAATTTAAACTTAGTTAGTGATGAATTAGAAATTATGAATAAACAAAGTAATAATTATGTTGGATGTTGAAATTTCTTTTTTTGTCTACTTTTTAAATGGTTATCACTATTTGACTTAGACTTATTGTTTTCCTTAGTTTTTCTAGTTTCTATTAATGTAATTTTTTTTGCTCTAACATAATTAAAATTGAAGTTATTATGAAAATTGTGCCTCATATCAGTTTTTTAAAAAATTCAATATGGCGCTCAAATCTGAGACAGTTTTTAAAAAAATCATGTTTTATTGTTTTTGTTGCTTCAATAAATCTTAAAAATAATTTTTCACTTTGCAATAAACTATAAAGCTAAGTTATGACTATTATTTATAATATATTTTATATATTGAAATATTTCAATTTAACAAGCTTCACTGAGTGCATTTTATATTTCTTGTGTTGAAATATTCAAAGAATTTAGAATTTAAAATCATTATTATTTTATACAGATAATATTTATGCTTTTATTTTTGCAATGTATAATTTATACATATATTTTAAATTTAATATTTTATTGCTGAAATACTTCTTTTGAATGTATAATCTCTACTTCATACATTGAATGTTTTACAGATACTTTTAAGACAGTTATGGAAATATTTCATACATGTAATGTTTTAGATTTTATTATATATTTTTTATATGTTGATAAACATTTTAGATTTTCTATTTTATATATATATTAGAATGAATACATATAATACAATTTTTTTATTAGAAAAAAATAATTTAATGTGACTTTTAATATGAAAATGCACAATTAAAAAGGTTAAACTAAAATTAATTACATAAATATAAAAATTTTACAGTCTTCAAATATGTTATCAAAGTAGTTAATGTTAAATCTGATTTTTAAAATTAAAAAAAAATTACAATTTTATTAAAATTAAGTGTATTCACACATATTTTGCATATAGTAAGTGTAAAATGTTTTGAATTGTAAAATCCAATAATTGTACATAAAACTAACATATATATCACATTTTACAAGTTTTTCAGTAAATAATAATTATTAAAATTGTTTCTTTTTATAATTTTTAATAACTTTTTGGTATTATGGTTTTCTCATGTATATTGTATTCATTCTCACTATATTCTAAAAAATGAATTAAGATTTTGCTACAGGATCATCTAGTTGAATGCTAAATGTTTCCAAAACTTCATTATCTGCATTGATAGTCCTTGGCCTCTTTAATTGTCACTGCCATTATTTAAAACATTTGCTTAATGGTTATTTGTTGGAAACTGTAATCACAGATTGTTCACATCACATTAATATTTTCCCATTTTCTTTGAATTTACAACAAAAATGAGCATAATACTATCTGCTGTTTCAAATTAACTGCTCTATTTATCTTATATATCCAGTTTAATAAAATTGTATATATTATATAAAAATACTAATTTTTTAAAAAAAGAAACGAACATTGGTGTTAAAGATTATGGTTAAGGTTAATATTAGGGTTGGTGTTATATATATTTTTATTAATACTCACAACAGTGCCACCCCTTGAATTTTGAAGCCCTCGCCACAAATATGGAGCGAGGTCTCTAATAAATAAATAAATAAATAAATAAATAAATAAAATCTTTAATTTTTAGTACAAGAAAGGAATATATATATAACATTTATTCTTATCTGAATACAAATTATCAGCCAGTTTGCTCATTTATAAAAACATTCAAACGGCAAAATGTTTGGAAATTTGGTGTACTTCATTTCAAAACTAAGCTTTAACTTTATGTATAAGAACTTGCATCAAATGTTGATCTCTCAGTCTATTGAATTAATGTATAAGATATATATTATGTTGTTGATTAAAATAAAGTAGTCGATGTAAGGCCCATTAACCACCTCGGCACCAGGCATACATTGGTGGTCAACCGTAGGGACACTATTGACTCACAATCTTTGAATTTGATTACTTTTTTTGCTTTTGTTTTATAAAAGTGATGGTATTTTCAGTCTTTAAAAAAACAAAACTATTTTAGAATTAACCCAAATGAATTTTTTACTATTATTATATAATAAGTTTCAGACTAATAGAACCAAAAAGGAAAGCCAATCTTCAGGAATGTAAACATTAGATAATGAAAAATGATGCATTTCACTAATAAGTCTGTACTTTTTCTTGTTTAATTAAAAAAAAAGAGAGAAATAGTTTCAACTTAGATTAAAACTAATTTGCTGCACTATTATAATCATTTGTTGCTAACGAGACATTAATTCAAATTTATTGGTCATGTTAAATAAAAACAATGTAATGGCTGATGAAGAATGGGCAGAATTAATTCATTTGCTCTGATCTTATGATAAATTTGCTTTTGAGATTGTGATTTGAAAAACATCCTACTGGAGAAATTCATTATTACAAATGAAAAATTTCTAGTTAATATAAATTTAGAAGACTTAAGGATTATTACTGTTAACAATTTATGAATATTATCAGAAATGGGTCTTATTTAAAAATAATAATAGAAAAAAATGAAAATAAGAATTTAAATGAAATAAAAATTTTGTGAGTAAACATGTTTCAAATAAAATTTCCTATTTGATTCACATTACTTTTAGATGCATAATATAAAAGTTCTCAGATCTAGTTTTCAGGTGACACTAAACAACTTACTATTATATATACCATATTATTTTGTTAATGTTTTGTTTATTTAAGACCTGAATAAATTGCAACTCATGTAAAGATAATAAAGTTTTTATCATGAAAGGTTAATTTTATGAATGAAATTTTTTTTTTCTAATAACTTTCATCATTGGTACAAAAATTATATATTTTTCAGAATAACACTACTAGCACATTATAAAAGTATAACACAAATAAATAATTATTCCTAAAAATATAATTTATTTTTGGAATATTATAAAAGATATGCAATTAGTATTTGGAGATTTATTGTTAAGATATCATTTTTAAAAATATAAAAATAAATTTGTTTTATAGATTTGAAAAAAGATAGATTTGACAAAATAAATAGAAGAGTTATGTCGGTTAATTTAATGACAAATAAATGAATTAAATTGTTAAGCTATTTTAATTGTTTTGGAGAATTAATGTTAGAATGTTTAAAAAAAAAAGATAAAAACAACAAAACAAAAATAGAAAACCTTAAATAAAATTATTTAAACAAAGTTGTCAAGTATAAAAAAAAGAAACAAAGAAAAAAATTACAAAAACTTTAATATTAAGAAAAATGCTTACTTAGATAAGATTGCTTGTAATTTTCTTTTTTAGTTGTTTCTTTTTCTAAAGCTTTTTATTATGCATTACTTTATTAGCAAAACATTTATTTAAATAAATAAATAAGTTAAACAGAAAAATAAAAATGTACAACAAAGCTTATGTAATGGAAGATAAGAAAAGTGAAAGTAAATGTGCTTTAGTTCATTCTTCAAGACGCTTTTTATTCTCCTTTCAAATTAAAACTCTGGCATGACAGTAAAATATCTATATATTGCTCTAAACATTAATATTAAATATTGAATATACATATATGTTGTATATGTATTTTTACACATCATTTTTACCTACAATGCTGTAATTAAAATAAAAATTTAAAATTTACAGAACTATTTCTTAATTTATATTATTATAATTGTTTATTTATTCATTTTTTGCCAAAATCTGTTTTTAAAACTCATAATTAACTTCATATCAATTGATTTTTAAAAAGTCATCACAGCAGATTTTTAAGTATTTAAATGGTCTTAACAAAATGGGAACATTTTTTTTACTAGTATAAAATAGGCAGAACATGGCAGTCGTATTAATTAAGCTTATTAAATTACAGATCGAAAGTTAAAAATATAGTGCTTGCAGGCACCAAATTCCCAAAAAGTACTTTAAATATTCTGCCATTCTGCATTAGGACTTTTAATCTTTTCAAAGCGTTTGCATTCAACTATTGTTTTTTCATTATTATATTGTGTTAGTTGTAACCATTTAATTGTATATCAGCTGAACTTAAATTGTTTGGAAATGAAAATTATAAATATAAACAATGATATAATTTTAAGATTATGTCAGAATGTAGAAACATTTTAGAATTTAGTTGGGGAAAATTATTATTCTTTATTTAGTAACTAAAAGGCCTTTATTTTTGTTTTGTTATTTTCTCTCTTTTTTTTATTTATTAGAAACTATTAAAATTCAAATGCTTAACTTGACTTACTGCTTCTCATTTAGATCATTTCTTAACAATAGAAGTTCTAACTATATCCAGAATTATAAAAAGATAGCTGAAGATTTGTAGTATCAAATTTTCTCATTGATGTTTATATATGTGCATGTATGTAAATTTATTGAAAGGAGACAACACTATCAATGAATTTGCATTTATATACCAGCATTACTAGTTTTATTATTTCAGTAATATATATATTGTTACCTTCCCTTCCAGTTCTTCAACACCTATACTCTACCTTCTATTTTTACCCTATATGGTACTAGCTCAATAATAAACAATCAAGTATAACAGGGCTTGAAACACTTTGAAACTTGTGTGACTTTAGGGATGATTACAACATAGAGGTTTTTAACATTGAGAAGTATATAAAATACACTCAACAATGGCATTGCTATTGTAAAAAATTTTCCACTACCATCATATTATGATCATTAGGAATATCCCCACAACAAACAATGACTAACATAATATTTCATTTAAATAATGCTTTAACTACTCTTCTATAATTTAAGAATCTCAAAATAATAACATTAAAACAAAATTACATTAAATTACAAGAATTAATGCTATCCTATGGCTATCTCAGGGATCATAAGTATTCTATTCTAAAATATAATATAACAGATTGATTAAACAATTGAATCACAAGAGGGATTTTACTGGGATCCAACCATTTAAATAAAATTACACTACTACAAACCTTGATTACCCTCCTATTTGAAAATTAATCCAATTATAATAATAAGACATAAAAAAATTAACAATCACTCATTATCTTCACTTAATTAATTTAATTTACCTCTCTAAGATTTATTCTCATATTTATACTAATAACAATCACTACAGAATACTCATTTTATTTTAATCAAAAGTTTTATTATACAATTATTATCTACAAAGTCTAACTCAATTAAATACATTTCTTAATTACTTAGCATTCTCCCATTGTAATTTGATCTTTCAGAATTACAAACCTTAAAATATATTTGGTCAGTAAGTTGTACTCTGAAATAATATAATACTTCTAAATTTATTATATAAAATGCATTTCAAAATTAAATTACAAAATGAGAATGTGATTCTTAAAACATACTATTAATTCCTATTATATGCTCTCCATTTTGTAATACTTTTAATAGTACTTTTCACATAAATCTTCAAGATTCTTTTATATCTAATAAAAACATGAAGTACTACAAACTCCCTTTAATATAGTTATAATTTAAAAGCAATTGATATTTACTGTGTCAATGATAAATTCTTAAATATAACTCTTCAGATAAAATATGTAATCAATATATGCTATGTATAATTCTGTGTGGATAATGTGCTTTATTGATATGACCTTGTGATGGAAATGACTCTCAAATGCAATCAAATTAGTAATATAAAATTTAAATTAAAATATTTATTTATTTACAACAATAATAATGAACAACAAACAGCTTTACACATTATGTTAAATAATTCACTAACAAAATTATCATTTAACTATTTATAAATTTACAGTACAATTATTTATATTCATCACAAATAGACAAAATAATTATTCTATACATTTTAACCTTTCCCATATTCAGTATCTACTTCTTTTAAAATAATAAGTTGATTCTTCTTACCATTGTGTATGCTTTCATACTAATATTATATAGTTTTACAATTTATGAGTTATCTGGTGTTTATCTTCTTAGTCATCTTTCCCTATTTGCCTTATATTTTGAAACTGCAGATATTTTAATAAAATTATTATATTTAAATTATATTTAATATTCAAAATTTGTATAAAAATATTACACTATAATCTCATTAACAAAAATTACTGCTGTTGTGGTAATGTTACAAAAAAAAATTAACAATATTTATAATGTATTCAAAATGAATAGGGAAATTAAGGATTTTTTTCCATATAATGTGATTCATTCTCTATCTCTCACTTATATTTTCTGTTTGTCTTTGATCTCAGTTATCATTATTCATATAATTATTTATTCAGATTTTATTCAAATATAAAGTATTTGTTCTGTATATGTTCTTACTACTTTTCAGCTAATCTGTCAAAACTTAGAAAGAAAACTATAAAATTCTTAAAATATTTAGTCCACTTTCAATGCCTACTATATTCTTATTTACACTAAAACTTCAAAGAAACTGATTTTTATCTAAAATACTATATCATAATAAAGGTATGGGGGTTTTCTTTATTTATGAAAAGTTATATTTTGGCAGGTAGACATTTTCCTAATGATCTTACCTCAATTTTACCCTGGCATGTTCAGCAAGCACTTACGGTATATACCACACTCACATCTTTGCAGAAAATTCTCCCATCCCTTTCTAATAAACTATATGGGTAACATAAAGATTAATCCCATTCGACTATTCAATCAGTTCTTCAGGATGATATTTTTATATCCTATCTTGGAATTTCAACTCATTTTTCCCTACTATGTCTTCAGAATCTATTATATACTACCTCTGGACCAAGAATATAATCCAATCTTTCCATTAAATATTTTTCTATCCACATTTGAGGTCATATTACAAAACAAATAATCCACTTTTTATCATCATCAATATGATATGTTTCTTATATATAACAAATGAGATCATGATTATTTTTTTGTTTTATTTTTACAGTAACATTCACTTCTTTCTAACTCTCATAAATAACATTACATTTTATAATATTTTTATTTTTATTTTCATAGAATCCTATAAATTTTTATTTATCATCACTAGTTCATTCTCCTTTGTCAAATTTACTTTATGATAATAAATTTGCAATACATCTACAACACATTTACCCCATTCAATTTTTTTTAAAATATATACCTGTTAAAATATAATGTTAAAATATTATACCACACACACTTTCATATCATAACTCATGTATACTCTCTTCATATCTTTAAGCATATTTCTTTAAAAAAAAAACAAGAATGTATAATAAAAAGATTAATACCTTGTAACCTTACATACCAGATTGCATATAAAACTCATTTAACTATTTCCAACTATAATACCTAGCATTTATATTTCATATCAACAAAACAAAATATTAATAATAAATTTAAAATTAAAATCCTTTTCTCTTTGTTTTTTTTAAATATAACTCATTTCAATTCCTAGTTTAATACTACCATAGTAAGCCAATAGATAAATGTTCACCATTTCTCTGAGTTTGGGTGCTTCTCATATCTTCTTTCTGCTAGAACACATGTATATTTAAATTAAATATTTGACAAACAAGCACAACACTAACTGGACAAAAGTTCTGAATTGGATGCATCTGTTCTACTTGACTAGTTTAAAGTTATGTGTGCATAATTATACTCTTGAAAAATGCATTAATGAAAGAGTTAACAAATCTTCTCACTACATCTTCACATTATTTTTCTCACATTGCAAATCTTTAAAATATGTTTAACTAATTCATCAATAAGTTCACTTCAACTTATCTCTTCACTCTTCTCTTACTTAGTAATCTTGTAAAATTTAAATACATATGAATGAATTCATTCAACTTTCTGTATTATAGTATATCATTTTCGTGACTGTCATCTACGATTGAAAATTAAACAGACTTTTCAATTATCCTTCCCCTTTTTGCTGTTCCTTTCAATAATATAATAAGATTTCACTTTCTATTTAAACATGAGAAATATTAATTCATCTTTTATCTATCCTCTTTTTTATTCATCATCAAATATACACTAAACATTTTCTTCAAAATATTTCAAGCTATTTATCACATGCCAATTATTCAATTCAAACAGAATATTAATTTTAATTAGTCTTATCACTCTCAACTAAGTCATTATTTTTAAAGTCAGGTAAAATACTTTTACAAGTTTTAAAAATTTATTTCTAGAGATTTTAGACTTGTTTATCATTTTTAATATATGACTAATATAACTATTTAATTTGACATAAATACACGAATGTTTCTTACATGAATGCAGATATATCTTTCTTTAAGGAAATGTAATTGTCTTTTCTTTCTCATGATTATCCCAAATAAGAATAGCAACTTTGGTTTTTTTTTTAACTTCTTTTAGATATCATTTTTGTTATAAGCAGATGATAAAGATTGCAATTAGGTCATAATAAAGAAATTGGTTTGAACTCATTCCATATCCTTGACAGCTTTTTAAATATTATTTTACCATTTAAAACTTTAAATATTTAAAAAATTTTATGATTTTTTTACCAAGAAATGAATTTGAAACAGCTCACTGTTTTATTTTTTTCATGAATCTGTACATTGATCATCTGCTCATCCCTTTCTCTTAAAAATCCCGGGATAAAGTGACATCAGAAAACTACTTATTTAAATCTCACTGGTCAATATTCCAAGTCAACTATTAGAACTTTCAAATAAATATTTTTCTGTCTCTATTTAACATAATTAAACAATAATATTTTACAAATGAAATTAATTTAAATCATTTCTGTAAGACTAATGTATTAAGTATAATTATGTGTTTAATATATGATATTATTAATTGAATTTAAATATAAAGTTTAATAATAAATATTTATACTTAAAAATCTATTATTATTATGATAATTTTAAAATAAATAATTATCTTGTAATCTTTAATTGTTCCTTTTTTCATTTACTGCAATTCTATATTGTACCATTTGTTTATATGGTACAAATATATTGGCATCCGGTAAGATATTTAAAAGCTAAGAAAAAAAGAAAAAGTAAATTTAGTGTTCTTATTAAAAAGAGCAATTAAATTTTTAGTTTGTATAATCTTTTTTTTTTTAAATGTACAATAAAAGTAAAATTTTCGTCCATATTTTTTTTGTATCTAATTAAAAATTAACGTAAAAATTGGAAAGAACAAAAGACACTCAAATCACTAATCCAGATAAGCTAAAAGAAAAATATTTTAGCTAATTAAATATGGCAGAATTATGCTAAAAACAAAATAAAGACTATGTAATTTAAATTTAAGAGAGAGTACAAGATTATTATTTTATATGCTGATAAAAGGACAAAAGGATGTGCAGAAGTTTCAAAAACTGGATCGAGGTATAAAAAGATAGGACAACTTCGATCCAGGTCTTCTCTTTACCTTTTAGTTACGTATAACCTGTGGCAGGAATATACTTCTGCACAGGTACACCACTTGCTGTGCCAAGCTGTCATGCAAGCATGGAAACAGGCCTTGTGAAGATCACTTTTTGCAATGAAAGGGTCACTACAACCGTGCCTTTTCTCCAGCTATAGAACGGAACAATAATGGAAGATGCCAGCTGGAGAGACCAATGAAAATTCTTATGAGCTCAGGATCCCACCCCCATTGAGACATAAAGTTTGCAAACAATTCTTAAAATAATCCCGATAAAGACTTTAAATTCTATTATCAAGAGACTCTTGTTTACCTAAGAACTATAATTGTTGAACTGTTTTTTTATTAATTGATTCATATCTGGATTAGCATGCTTGTCATTTTTCCAGTTAATTAATTCATAATGTGTTTTTTTTTTATATATATATTTTAATTTGTTAGAATAAAAATATTTATTTCTAATACCAACTATTCATTGTATGTTATTAATGATTATTAATAAATTTATTAATGTTAATTATTAAGATTTGAAAATATAATTTACCTTTGCCAACGCTGTACTGAAACTCAATCCTCCAGAGTTTCTGAATAATTTCATGATAACTAAATAAATAAAAGGGAGTTAGCCAGTGGAGTCCAATACAGAATCCTGGTGCCTTTCAAATAAATTAAAAGCTGGCTTACTTGATCCCATTATTTTAGTAGTTACATTAGTTAAAAGCGTGTTGTGTGACCAGGAAAAATAATTGTGTCCATTAAATGTTACTGAATTGTCTGACAAAATAAATTTAATAGATAGGACGTAATTTGGTCACCAAGTACGGGTAGTTAACTCGTAAAAAACCCTAATAGAGCAGTGGACATTACAATATATTTAGCTTTTAAAGAAACATTGTCATAAAAATAAATTAAAGCCAAATTTAAAGTAAGGATGTTTATTTAGATTGACAACTATTGTATTGAAAATATATAGTGGATTATAAAATGAATGATTATAAATACCAATGGATATTAAATCTCTACAGAATTCTATCTTTAATTTTTGTGCACTAAGGCATTTATTCATCTTATACCAAAATTTATAGTCTTACTTTTATCTCAATTTAAAATTTAAAATTTTGGAGCTATAATATACATTTTATATTCTATTCCTACTATGGATAACCAATCAAAAGGTTACAATATGTTGGAAAGGTTGGAAGAATCCATCCTTATCATTAATTATAGTATCATTTTTTTTAACAAAAGACATATATTGTACCATATATTTATATGCATGGTACAAGAGTGTTGGCATTTGATAATATTTAAAAGGTAAAAAAATAAAAATTATAAATAGTTCAATAAACACTATTTAGCTGTTGTTTTTTTGTTGGTGTAATTTATTTTTGCATACTATAATGATAAAATGAATATTAATTGTGTATATTATCTATTTAATTAAAATAAGTTAAAATTGGAAGGAATAGAAATACATGCAAATTGTTAACTCAATTAAACAAAAGAAAGAAATTCCAAATGCAAGTAATTACAATCAGAGTAATATTCTTTTACCAATAATTAAAGATGAGACTGAAGGAATTTATAGAAAAAGAACTTTTAGCTAGAAAGAAAAAAGGAATGTACAAGATTATCAACGTATAATCCAATAAGAAAACAAAAGATGAAAATATATGTGCAGAGATTGAAAGCTGGGGGTAGTATAAAAGAAGTGGACAACTTCAGAGTGGCTCTCTCCTGTTTTGCTAGCTGCTGTCTTGTGTGCTGCATAGAGTGAAAGGACAAGAGAGGCTAATTGTGGTTTGTTTTTCTCAAAACTGCAATAAAATGCCTCCATTCAGGACCACTAATATGCTGAAAGAATTCATCATGATTGAGTAAAAAACAAAGTGTTCATTGACATCTTCTGTCATGAAAAAGTCACCCAAAAGCTTTAAATTTAGCCTTACCTTACTATAGACCAGAAACATAAAAATGTTGCTAGAATGAAACCAAAGTTAACTAGCCCTTCATAAAAAGACCATGCATGATACCATAATCGATAATCCACATAATCCAAAGAATTTAAAAAGATATGTCATACAATAACTTATGCTTGATTAAATACATGCACAAACTAAACACTAACTATAAGTTTCCAATACAAATAAAGAGACATTCACTTTTCTATTCAAAAATCTATCATTGATGGCTTATTGTAGAAAACTGAAGAAGAGAATTGTAATATAAAGTGTTTGAATTAGTCATTTAGCATTATTATCTGAATGTGTGTGTATGGTCCTTCAATTTTATTAATAATTCATAATTATCATCTAATATTTTAGTTTGTTTTAATAACAATATTTATCATTAATATAAAAAGTATTAATATGTTTCTTGATATTTTGAAGAAATATGAATACTTTTCTGCAGATAAGATTAAGGTTATTCATGATTTGTTATTGTTATTAGAGGATTCTATGTATTTTGTGTGTAATGATGTGTTTTATAAAATTAAAGAGCATTGGGTTGTTGGGTGTTAATTTTTTGTTAATGTGCTCTGTCTATATTGATTTTTTAGTGAATTGATAATCTCTCTATTTTTTTCAAATTATTTGTTAGGTATGTTGGTAATTGTTTGTTTGTTATTCAGGAAGATAAATTGAAGGATTTTTTTGATGGATTGAATGCTTTTATTGTAATATTAAATTTACTATTGAGAGGAGTACATTTGAATTTATAAAGATAAAATTTTTAGATTTAAGTGTTGATAAAGTTGATAATGTTTTATTTTGTAGTCATTTCATTAAAGCAAATATATATATATAATAAGGCTGGATATTTATCAACCTTTTACTAATAAGACTTTTTTTATTGAATTTTTATTATAGGAATAGAAGTTTAATAATTTTTAAAACAATAGTTATATTCAGAGGAGTCAATTTGCTTCTGACTATATCGAGTTAGGATATAATAAAGAATTTACTAGAAATATTATATTTAATAAAAATATTTATAGATCTATTGTTAATAAAGATTTAAGGGTTAATGAGAATAAAGAGTTTATTTCTTTGCCATATAAATTATCAATTAGCAAATTGATTTATGAGAATAATTTTGTATTGGATTGTATGGAAGTAGGTTGGAAGAAATGCCTGAATTGAAATTCATTACTAAAAGGTTTAAAACAGTTAATTGATTGCAAACCTATTCCCAGAATAGTTGATAAGATTCCTTACAATTGTCATTAAATTTATATAGGCTAGATTAAGAGTAAATTAAGTCTTAATGAAAAAGTTAAAATTCTTAAGAGTAGAGTTAAAAATAAATATAATAATGCAGCTTTGTATATTTATGAACTGAATACAAGTCATAAAATATTATTTGACAATGCAGAGGTTATCTTTTATGAAAAAAGTGAATTGAAAAGAAAAGAAACTTTGATGATAAAATATTTTAAGTCTGAGGCCATCAATCTCATAAAGACATCTTTTGATGTTAAAGTAAGTTGGGTTTTGAAGTGAATGGTGGTAAGACTATTTATGTTTAGTTGAATTCACTTGAAAAAGTCTATTTGTTAATAGATGAAACCATGGTTGTGGAAGAATTTTAGTCAAGTTTAGTAATTTTTGGCTAGTATTGTAATGTTATAAGAATTTTTATTTTATTTATTATTACTAGAATAGTCTTAGCCAGTATTAAATGCACAATATATATATATTGATATGAAGATTTTCACAGGTGGCATATATAAAAGGCATATTTTGAGGGGTGATCTGTGTTAAAAAATTTAAATATTGATATACTGACATTTTGACTTGATCACACAAGTCATCCACTGGGTGAACACAGATGAACCCACTATAACGGTCAGTGATGGATGATGAAGTTTGCAGTCTTACCGTATCTGCCGTACAAGGCGCCACTAAGTTATTTGAACCTAGAAAATGTATAAAGTAGACATATACACGCTGTTAAGATCACGACTGCCAGCCCAAGTTACTAGCTCATGAAGTAGCAGAGGTTTAAAACATTTATTAAATATATATATTTTTAATAAAGATTAAGAAAAAAAATAAATTACTTAGATCACTGTCAGTACTAATAACACAAAAGAACGTTTATTTATGGATATATAAATAATAACACACAAACTTAAAAAAATAATTATATAAAAAAAAATTATGTTTTATGTTTCATTATTATTTTTACTTTAAATTTTTAATCTTAGAATGTTGAGTATAGATGAGCTACCTAGATGGCGCACTCAAAAGATTTTCAAAACACTTGACTCCAGGCTAAAAGTCCGCAGCCACACCAATGCTCTCTTCCAGATATATATCAGCAACCAATGCAATGTGAACATGTCAGCAAAGAATCACGCTGACAGGAATGTGCATCTGAACAGCATTATATTATTGGAGAAAACATGACTTTCGTTCAGTACAGGAATGTATGCCTGTCTGTTGAAAGAATCATGCATGTAATATAATAGAGAGAATAATGCTACTTATGGATGGGAGAGCGGTTTATCTTACCGGCTTATCATCCCAATCCATAGAGCTGGAATGGGTCAATGGCACTGGAAATACATCCCTTGCAATGATATGACTGCCTCTTTGGGGTCATGCATTCAGTTGGACTCATCACCCTATGTGCTAACACACTTCACATTACATTGATATAAACAGCTGTATATCTCTCCACCAGCATTGACACAACTACAAAACAAATAGTCCGAAATCAAAACCCCTTTAAACTAACATAAACGAGTCTAGCAACCATCTACACTCATAAATTTAAGTTAATATAATAATTTAATTCTTTAAAAAAATCTTTAGTTTAATGTTTTAAATCATTTTAAAATCACACACTATATTTAACTTATTTTTTTCCACAAATACTATTTTAACCTATTTTTAAAATTTAATAATGCACAAATAATGATGCGTATATCTTTCAATTTTATGTTTGCAATCGCAGACCCCTACCCTATTACAAACAGATCTTATTAAGCATGAATATAAAAAAACAATACATATTTTAAGAGATTATGTTTTAACTTTAACTATTACTTTTAACGTTGCAAGATTTTAAAAAAATAAGAAATAAAGTTCATGTTTGCTCCAGAGAGAAAGTCTATAGTTCATTTTAAAGATAAATAAAGTTCGAAGATTTTTTTTAATTTAAGAGAGTTTATATTTCATTTTATCATTTCTAAATTTGTACCTTCCTTTGTCTGTGCTCGTTCATGACAAAGATCTAATTTACGTAAGGGCCCTGTCCTTGTGGGCGATGATGATTAATAAAACTTGACAGGATTTCTGCATACAGCACCAGTAGTTCAATCCTGGGATCTGTGAAGATGAAGGCTGCCTTTGGCCAGCCACACTGAAGGAAGCAAGATAATCTGATTACATTTTTGGTGACAGCGATAACTTTTAAAATTTTATTTTGACTTTCAGCAAATACAAATGAATTCAAAACTTTAATTTTCTGATTCTCTAATTAATTATTTCTTTTTAATTCTTTTTATAGTTCTCAGGCACCTTATCTCTGGAATGCAGGATCCATCAAACATTCCATATCTCTTTCATTGGTTCATTGAGTTTGTCGCCAAGTAGATTTTGGGTTTGTGACTAAGTAGATTTTGGGTTTTCCATTGAGTTCTGTGTCTATATCTTTGGGCGGGAAAAGCAAGTCTTTTGTTTCTATTCCTAGACTCATCTCTTTCGTAATCATCTTTTCAATGGTCATTTGCCCTAAAGATCTGTTTGTAATTTTTTTATTTTTAAGATTAAAAACTCTCTTCATTATTTTTAAAACTAAAAAGTTTTTTTTTTATTATATTTTATTTAAAGATTAGAATCTTTGTTTCAATTCTATAATTTTTTTAAGCTTATTTTATTTTAATATTTCAATCAAACATATTAATAAATTATTGATTCGTTATTTGTGCATTTTGAAAGTTTGTGATTTTAATTCAGTATTAGATATTTATAAAAACATTAAGTATTAGAATTTAAATGTAACACATATATATATATATATCACATTACATATGTAACGGTATATAATATGCCGTTACACTATTTAAAAGTAAAATAAAGAGATCATAAATAAAAATTGATTTATTAAAAAGAAAAAAAATTTAACTTAAAAACTGAAAATTGAAAGTTATATTTAATATATATATTGTCGCACAGATGGAAAACTTAAACTATTTTAAGAAAAAAAGTATTTGAAAGTTATTTTTTTTTGTAAAAAAAAAAAAAGTAAAAATATAAAGATTGATATTTTGAAAATAGAAATAATGTTGATTTCTATAATCTTAAAAAAAATGGAAATAATTGTTTTATTAATTAAATGATTGTTCTAAAGCACACTAGCCCTTGGGGCACTTGAATAATTAAATGATAAGAGAATAAAAAGAAATTAAATGACCAATGCAAGCACAAAATGACAGCATGTACCATAAATGAAACGAGAGGATTAGTGATGTCTTGCTCATTGAATCCAAAGATTTGATGATAAAAGGCTAATAAAAATATAAAAAGCCAAATTATAATTATCAGAGAGCTGACTATTAATATACCTTTTATAACTAGCTATATTGCAGATTTCATGATGTAGAAGTCTGCAGTAAATTTAATTTCCGGACAACCTGGATGACAGTTCCTGACCAAATGCATGACAAGTAGCAGTTTTGTTTCAAAGAAGAACAAACCATCTACAAAAGTGCTCAATCTGTAAAGTATGAACCCTTGTGTCCATGTAATCCAGAACTTTTTTAAAATTGCAATTAATAGCTGAAAATAAGAACAATTATCTGACCTAAAGAATTCAAAATCAATTATTAATATTTTTTAATGCATACGTTTAAGCAATCATTTCCATTTCTTTTTTTTGTGTTATGTGTTAATTAAAATGTATCAAATTAAAGTTGGGTATAGATAACCCCATGTTGGGCACCATTTTAACTGACAAACCCCATTCTAACTGTCCTATCCAATGCTTGTCAACAAGAATTAAATAAAATAGATCTTCAAGAATGGACATGGGCCATGCAATAGACTAGATGGAAATACTATAACTGTATTTACTTTTCCACATTGCAGATAATCTGCCCTCAAAACTAACTGTTTCTTATGATGGTCATTTTACTTTAAAACACACTAATGTTTTGGGTGGCTAAAGGTTGGTAAGGGTGAAGTTTTAATCTACCCTGACAAATCCCCTTCCTTACTAAGTTAAAATTTTATACTTAAAGTTAACTTTTACCTCTCAATGAGCATATGATCGGGCTTTTTTATGGGCACATCTATATATTTTTTATTAAGGTTGAGAGATTATAGTCTTCACCTTGTCATATTCTGTAATCTTTCATGTATGATTATCTTTTAGCCTTTCACTCTTCTACTGTTTTAATGTACTTCCAGATAAGAATTTAATATAATCTTTATTTACTTTTCCCTTTTTTGCATTTATGGTTTATTCTACTTTTTATGTATCTCTATTATAGATTATATGGGACTTCACTTAGTAACCTGATTACTGCTCAGCTGCTTCAAGTTGCTTGAATTCCTTTATTTTTAATGCTACAGTAAAGATTTTGCACTTTTTTGAATGGTAAAAAAAGTTGTGTAAGATGCTGCCCTCTCTTGAATTTTTTTGCAAGTAAAAAAATCAATAAAGCTGACGTCAAATGTATAACAAAACAAGTAGGCTGGACATTTTTCATTTTGATTGGCTGTATGCTTGTCAAAGTAGCTTGTCAAAACGAAACTCATTTCGAAAATGATAAATGAATGTTTTAGACCATTTAAAAGTATTTTTTGACATATTATAAACTATTTTGATAAAATATGCTAAAAATAAAATTATTTCAGAAAAATAATTAAGTCTTTAGCAAAAATTATTTACTTATACATGCAACATAAAATTGTGAAAAAAATCATTAACGTCAGCAACACTTTTTAATTGGTTACTAATTTTTGTTTTAGTCTTACTGCTACTTATCGCTATCTAATATTTTTAAAATTTATAAATAAAAATTTATTTTTAAAAAAACTTTCGTTCACTTTTATAATCTGACAAATTATTAATATACTTTTTACAAATGAATCTATAAATGAATATAATATTAAAGATGAATATATTTTGATGGTTGAGTTTGTGAATTGACCAATTAAAAGTTTTGACTTTTACCTCACTTGGCCAATAAACTAACAGCCACTTAAAAGGTTAATGGATTTTAATGGTTACCTAAGTAAGAGTATCCACTATTACATGTGGATATACTCAATAAGAAGTTATGGTTTGCCCTAAAGTATTCTAGTGACTATCCTAAAATATACCCTCATAAAACATAAGATTGACTACTACTTTATTATTAAAAAAAATCATTCTCTGAACACATTTCTCCTATCTGATTTCTCATAAGTTTGTTGAGGATGGAGTTAACTACATATTCATAGCAATTGACTAAGGTATGGCTTAAGGATTCTCGCATTACATGTGCCTATAATCTCTCCATTTGAACCAAAAGGCATCTGATCCTGTTTGCCTCATGATGGTGTAAGGACCTCCAAATGATCAATAAAATGTAGGGTATTTCTTCTCATAAGGGGTACTCACATGGTGGGATTTGATAAACTTTATCTCCTACCCTAAACCTAAATGGGTTTTTATTCTTATTTCTCTGTATTGCCTTTTTAACTTATTGTTTTTAAGCTTCTAACCTAGTCACTTGTTGATCTATTTCATGATGTATCATGCTGAGTACATATTTGGTAAATGGTATTGGTGGTTGATTTATTAAAATGTAATTTTATGGGTGTGAATTTAGTTGACTCATCCACACTCCAATTGATGAAGTTCACTAAACTTCCTTTAGCTATGTCCTGAACAACTGTCCATGTTCCCGCATTATGCTTTCACAAGCGTTGGACTGTGGATTCCTAATGCATGTAAGCACATGTTTGATTTGAGACTATTCCACCCAATTTTTCCATTGCTTGGATAGGAAAGGAGTACCACGATCTGTTAATATTGTCTTAGGCTTTCCTATCCTAATGAATTGGAGAGTCTACTACTTTGATGGTATTTTTAGTATTAGCCTGGTGTATTGGATATGCTGTAACATAGTTTGAGAAGAGATCATATGCTACCAATAGATACTTTTTCTTGTTAAATGAGGGCAGATGCCCATAGAAATCTATTACTAGGATGTCATTGGTCTTTCTAGTATAATTGGTTTTGTCAAACAGCTGTAATTCTGGTTTACTGGCTTGGCACATAAGCACACAAGACAATCCCTGAGTGATAGTAATATGTCCTTATATATTGTTGGCTAGTAAAACCAGTTTCTAAGAGTGTGTTCCATCTTATGGGCACCATAGTGGCCATATAGATAATGGACATATATAATGAATGTGGTGGTTAAAGACATACTTTGATGGTATTTCTAGTATTAGCCTGGGGTATCAAATATGCTGTAACATACTTTGATAAGAGATCATGTGCAACCAATAGATACTTTTTCTTGTTAAGTGAGGGCAGGTGCCCATAGCAATCTATTGCTAGGATGTCATTCAGTCTTTCTGGTATAATTGTTTTTGTCAAATAGGTGTAAGTCTGGTTTACCGGCTTGGCACATAAGCACATGGAAATCTTTGAGTGATAGTAAGATGTCTATACATTGTTGGCCAGTAAATCTAGTTTCTAAGAGTATGTTACATCTTATGGGCACCATAGTGACTATATAGACAATGGACATATGTAATGAGTGTGGTGGTTAGAGACTTAGGTATTACTACCCTCCACTCTTCAATATCTAGGTTTGGTTTATATAGCAAGACCTCATGTTCTACCTTATATTATCCCAGATCCTTTGGCACATTCTGAACCTTTCTTACCTTTAATGCATTCATGATTGGAGTTAAAAATGGGATCCCTATATTCAATTTCATGTACTACTTGATCGTTCTCTATATTGTTGTCGATCATTAGATTGACATCAGTAACATAGGCATCTACCAGTAGGTGATTTTGATAAGACTTGCATGGGTTTCAACTGAACACTTCCACCACTACATTCACAGATTTTTTAGAGTGTTGTATACTGTACCCATCTAAGCAGATGACTATTGGTGAGATAACTATGATTCAGGAATTTGAGGCTTTTGTGATCAGTAATGACTATCACCTCTGATCCAAGAAGCATATGTTAAACTTCTGGAAGGCCCATGTTATTGCTAGTGCCTCCTCTGTTACTGTATAATTGATTTTTGGACCTTTCAAGAGCAGGTTAATAAAATAGAAGACACCAGGTTGACCATTCTTCTGGATTTGGGATAAAGTCATCCCCAATCTAAAACCACTACTGGCCATTTGGACAATGAAGAGTTTGTTAAAATCAGGAAATGCTAACATGGTTTGCTGTAAAAATCCTGTTTCAATCTCCCAAATGCCTTATTTTGCTCCCCAGTCCACTTCCACCATTCATCTTTCTGAATTACTTTTAGCAATGGTTCCATGCAGTCAGAACTTTTGGTAGAAATGATTGTAGAAGTTACACAATCTTAAAAATGACCTGATTTGTTTTTTATTGTTTGGTTTGGCAAAATTCTGGATAGCACTGATCTTATCAGGATGAGATCTCATCCTATTGCACTCAATAATATGGCCTAAGAAGACCACTTCACTACAAACTTGCATGCTCTTCTTGAAGTTTACTTTAATTTCCTTTTTATAACACTCCTCAAACCCCTTTTATAACACTCCTCAAAAATAACTTAAAGTTATTGAAAATGTTCTTCGATGGTGGTTGATGCAATGGTAACATCATCCACATAAATGGTTGTGAGCTGTTTGACAATAGGAAATAGGGTTTGATCCAGGCACCTGATCAAACTAGCACCACTGTTAATCAATCCAAAGAGCAACCTATTAAACTGATAGATAAAACTCTTGTATCAGAAGGCAGTGTATTGGTGATCATCTGTGTGGAGATCGATCTGCCAATAGCTAGAGGTGAGATCGAAAGTAGAGAATACCTTATTTCCAAACATACATGAATAACTCATGGATGGGTGATGGAATGTTCCTATCTGGAATGGTAATTTTGTGTAGCTGTCTAGAACCTAAACAAAATCTCATTGACCCATCTTTTTTCTTCACAGTTACAACTGAATTACAGTAAGGTGAAGAACATTTGGAAATAATCTCCCAGTCTAACATTTTATTTAGCTGTTTAATAGAGTATGATTTGGATTTAAACGGTTGGGCATGAATTTGTTTTATCCTGTGCTGGAAACCCTGTATTATCCCTGGTATTTTCATTTATAACAGACCACAACTTTACTTTTCCCTTCTAAGCAAATTGGATTCTGTGATCTTACTTTCTATTAATTCCTTAGGCACCATGCATATTATACTATAAACTTCTAGTAAGTCATATTTTGAATGCAATGTCATTCCTACAACCTCATCATTAACCCTAACTCCCTTTTCTAGGAAATCAATGTTGCAATAGTTCATGTGGAGGAAATCTGCCCCTAAGATGACTTCATGTATCAAGCAACTTAAAATGAGAAAAACATGATAGAGAGTTATTTGGCTGACCTTGATTTGGACCCAGATTTGTTTCTGCAACGGTTTTGCTTTTCTGTTATTAGCCATGGTACCTTGAGTTAATTTCATTGGTAGGTCTTGATATTAGGTTTTCTGGTCAGAACCTTATGGTAGAATACATCTGACACCACTGATATCTGGTTACCTGAGTCTAATGCTGCATGTGGCAAATCCTTAAGTAACAACTCTATCATGGCTCAGCTTTGCAATGCATTACTGGGATCTTTATCCTCCCATGATGATGTTCATCAAGTTTGTAATTTCTTTATTTGTGATTTGATCCATGTTCCCACATGTTTTTTTGGCATCTTGAGGTAAGGAACCTAAGCTCAAGTACATTTTTAGTTTGGTCTCTGCTGCATTTTAGGGGAATGGCTACTATACCTCTGCTTAGGAGATTTTCCTGGGCTATTTGGTGTGCTTGGCCTAACCTTACCATTCCCGGTATTGAAGCAGTCAGATCTAAGTTCGATCCTAGCTTCATGATCTTTCACATGTAGCCAACTGCAAACCCTTGTACTAACCTTGAATTTCCGATGCAATTGGACTTTATATGTTCAGTCCACTCTAGTTTCCTTAAAGAAAAACTATTATAAATGTGAGTTAAAATTAATTTGAGTTTAAATTAATCAATGCTATTAATAAATTCATGATAAAATTATTCATGAATTTATATATATTACAACTGCGTGGATTGTGCATATATATTTATAAATATTTAAATATATATAATTGCTCAAAAGTTTCATTGCGTCGGGAATGTTTATTTTACTTTTAAATAATATGTTAAATTTTTAGTGATTAAAAGCTACATTCTTTTGATAAGCTTTCAGATTGTCCCTTTTCAAAAACAATGGGTAAAGTTTTATTAATTAGAAAAGGATAAGTATTTAAAATGTAAGGACGGTCCTAATTAAAATCATTTTCTGATTTTAAAAATTCATTTTCTAATTAGAAAATGAATTCAAGTTAATGAGTTTGAAAGCGTTATCGAAGGAATGTATCTAAAAACAACTAGTAAATTTTTGTAAGATTGATTAAGAAAGAAGTGCTAGCCTGAAGGCATCAGATACAGTATAAAGAGCCCAGGAAAAGTTTCCAAGCAGCTATTATTCCTCATTAAGAGAAGCCATATATATTTCATTAGAGAAGAAGCCGCCCAGTTAAATTATGAAGTAAAATAGTGCATCTACCATGGTGGGGGGGGGGGCTTAACTTCAGGAGTCTGACTACAGTTCCTGAAGTCCCCTGAAAAATCTTCAATGTGGCTGTAATATAAAAATTTATATACCAATCGTAAGCTGCCGAAACCTTAGAGAAATCCTTCAAAATGTCATTCAAATAATTTTCCAAAATGCGCATCTACATTTCATCCAACTGGACTCTGCCGTGTGTAATTTAAGGAGCCAACCATGAAGAAATGGTAATATCTTTCTTATATGAACCATTACTTTCTCGCCGGTCTTCGGACTTTATTTTACATGACCTTTAAATTAAGTACTGTTAAAAGCTCTTCTCTTTCCTTAATGTATTAATGCTATTTTAAATTATGTAGTAATTCTCTATCTTAATCTCTAGTCTTTAAATGTAATATTTGTTAACTTTCTCTTTTCTTACGATGGCGGTTCATTTATTATATTATATGTATTGTGTGATTTATTAATGTTGTTTATTTTTAATTATATGCCAGTAAAACTTCAACTCGATAATAATTTCCTTCATTGCGTTTGCCTTGTTAAATAACATTATATTAATTTTTATAGTAATTCTTACCCATTAGAACTCATTGGATACAGTTCTATTAATTATCAAGTTGAAGGAGCTATACAATTTTTGCTATTTTTATTAATGGTTAATAATAATAAATTATTAGCTCAATTTCTAACCTATGCTCCCGGCCACTTTACTGAGTTTATAATATTTATTTATTCACATTAATAATATTAAAATGTTTTGCTAAAGGTTGATAAAGGGAATAAAGTGAATATATTCTAATTTAAATTTGTATTTCTGTATTAATATTCAGGGAGAGCATGACGTTTGGGGCATGATTGATATGATTCTATAATTGCATTAAGTACTTTTTAGTTAAAGCTCGTTTGACTTTAACTTGGTCAGGTCATCACGTAGAGCATTTTTGGGTTTTATTAATTAAAAGATAATTACCAAGTCATCATTTTTTTGAACGTTGCTGACGTGAGCCATTTCCTGCTTCACAGGCTTGTCCTCGGTGATATTACTGTTCGTTAAATTACATAGGAAGAAAGTACTTTCTCACTTGCTCGTTTTATATTTGGAACATCAAAGGTTCGAGGCTATGACCCAACCTGGTTTTCCGTGTTCTATGGATCCTTCATATAGGGCATCAAAGAGTTTTCAAATACAAGCGCCCTGCTATTTTCTCAAATCACAGACAAGCCATTATTTTTCATATTTATTCTTATAGCTCATAAGTCGTCAGTACCGTTTATTTCTCAGTTCCAGTAAAGCCCGCTCTCATGCTCGTAAATCATGATGAATTGATTTTATTAAAGTTGAACAAATTCATATTTATTTATAATTAAGTAAGTTTTCTATTAAATATTAAAGTTATGCCCTAAACACGTATCTTGCTCTTTGTGAATTGATTTATGAATGTGAAAATAAATCTCACATTCTTTCTTTTAGAATTTGAATCATAATTTCTGTCATAGCCAAATACCTTTATCTACTTTTACTTCCTCGTCGGGGTATAGATATATATATTTCTCCTAGAATATTGCATAATCGTATTGGCATATAATAAGGACTGCCATTCTTATTGTAAATATAAATTCCGTTTAAAGACTAGAGATAATCTATATCATAATCTAAAAGTTGAACAAAATTATTATTATTATTAAACATTTTATTAACACATTTGGTTTTTAACTTTCTTTCTTATTCAATAATTATTTTTAATATTAATGCTTGCTGTCTGTATTGGCAACCCGAACACATATATATATATATATATATGAGTTGACTTATAAAGATTATTAGTTATTTTATTATACTTCATTAGAGTTAAATCAGGGGTCTCATTAATCATCATCATCCGTGGAGATAGTTCCTTGGCGCATAGTCATGTACCATCGATATATGTCATCCATTGTTTTGATATGATCTTGTGAGTTGGGTTTGAATTCAGTTTGAACCGCCTGAGTTTGAATCCGACTTTGAGTTTGGGTTTGTTGATGTGTTGGCTTCTTTTTGACTGATACAGTATGGTCCTTCTTTTGTGACCTGCCACATCAAGGGTTTTGTTGTATTGATTTTATTTTTCAATAGTCCGGATCATTATTAGTCCTGGTCATTATTATTTTTTCATCTTTTATAATACATGGTATTTACCTTGGGTTCCTCTCTTCTCTTTTCTGGGCTTCGAGTGGATATATTAACATTGTTTAGATATATGCCATTGAGTAGCTCTGCAACTTCTTTAATGGCATTCATACATAGAAGCAATTGTTCTATCCTTAGAGGTAGGTTTTTCTTTTTGATCCTAATGATCTGACTTTCACTCAGATGGTAAGTATTGAGCATCCTGAGTTTAGTGACTCGATGGTGAAAGAATTTTGTCAGTCTCACCAGAGGATGGTGTATATTTTTCCTGGAACAGTTGATAGAGTAATGCCTCCTGCTTATCTCTGTTCAGAAATTTTTTATTAGCATCACCTGAGATTTTTCATATGTATATGTGGTCTGAAACAAAGACTCCCACCACATCAATGCATCACCTTGGAGGTGACTGTAAGCTACAATATTCTCCACTTTTGTGAGGTTTGGATTTACAGAGACGTATAGTTTAAGGCTTTTCAAGTGCTCAATAGAAGTGTCACTAACTAACTCTTTAAAAACTTTATAATAAAGAGATTGATGGTATTTATTTGGGTTACATGATTGCGCAATTTATTGGGGTCATTGGAATCCATCTGGACTGTCAGTGGTTTGGTATCCATATCAACTTGGTATCTGTTTGGAATGTCCTCTTCTTACTTGCTACAATGAGGTAGTCATCTATCCCTGGTCTGACTTGTTTTATGGTTTCAGGTTCTTGGTAAAAATCACATATAGGGTTATGGTCCTTGGTCACCATTTCCTGGCTGGTACTAGCTTTAACCCACCTTTCATGATGACCATCTTGGACCCTTTTATCCACCTCAGTTCTTTGTGTGCTTATCAACTATGAATTTTGGTGTGCTTTTGCCTCAACAAGTATTAATCAATGGATTCTGATCTTGTTGATTTGGCTAATTTGATCTCTCATTATATTCATACTTTTAACAACTTTGTCCAATGAGGTTTTTCCTGCAGCCGCCTCGATCTCCCTTAATGCTATTTTTCTTCTATTGGACCCATATTTTGGGTCAGCATTTCCATAACTTTGGTGTTAGCTTCTGCTTCATTTTTTTTTTTAATGGCTAATTGATCGATCCTTTTTTGAATGACTGCTAATCCCTCTTGCATCTCATCCTTTTGCTTCTTCCACTCATTACGCACCTCTTTAAAGGTTTTATATTTCTGGCATACCTCCTTGCATCGATCGCTGAGTAGACTACTGATGCTATTCCTATATACTTCCAACCTCTGTTGACACTGAGTATCTTTCTCTTCTGTTTGTTTATGAATTTTGCCTACTTTCTTTTTTAGCTCAGTACTAATCTCTTGAACATTTCACAGACTTATAGTCATGCCATTTCTTGTGACAATTTGGTTTCTACATCTTTTAATTTTCTTTTCCCTATATCCATTTTCATTTCCACATTAGCAACATCAATCTTGGGCACCATATTATTCATTTTATTTTCTATATCACTCACTTTTCTACTTATTGTCTTTACTTCTTTTTTAGTAACCATATTATTATTCAAGTGTTTCATGCTACCTTCTATACTTTCCATCTTAACTTCCATACCACTCATCTTAGCTTCCATATTATTCATCTTAGATTCCATATTACTCTCCATATTACTCATCTTGCTGCATTATCACTTGGAACATTTGTGTCACAGACATTCCACTTTCCATAGTCTGAACTATCTCAATTTTTGAAGGTTGGACTATGTCAGCTGAATGTGTCGTCAGGATTTGGGGTATTACTTGGTCAGTATCAAAGATTTGTTGAAAGTTGCTGGCATCATCCAGGTACCTTTCAGATTTATGACCATGTAAAGGCCCTCCTTCATCAGCAACTTCACTCTTTCCTACTTCAATAACACTAATTTCTTCTTGGCAATATTCTGTCTCCATACTCAGTAATTTTTTCCACTTCTTAATATCATTAATTGAATATCTTATATAACATTTACTTAATGTCTTTTAAAAATACGTGATTGTTGCAGGTTTTCACATTTCCCTATTTATTTGATGTTTAGCCATGATCTCTATATAGTTTTTATGCTGTATATAGTTTTTATGCTGATGCCATGTTTATGTGTATTAAACGTACTCTTTTATTCTGCCTGATTCACTTATTTTATACCCTATTCATTAATTCTTTATTTATTAATTTAACCTTCAATTATTGGCCTTCTATTTATAGACACATGTATATATTTTTTTAATGTTGCATTTTAATATTGTGTTTAGGTTTTTCAGGTTCTTGTTTAATTATCGAGTACAGAAATTACTTTTCATGAACATAAATGGAATGATGGTTTTGCATTAATAGGTTTGTTGCATATAAAATAAATTCAATACTTTTTTTAAATATATATATAAACAGTGAGGATTGCCAATTCCTTTACAAGCTTTATGATAAATGCTTAGCCAGAGCCAGCACTTAAAATATCTCTGTCAGGAACCCCTCCCCAAACCCCTGACCATGGTTTTGTGCTTTGGCACTCCTCAGAGAGGTGTCAGGGTAGGTTCAGACACTAGATCTAAAAATACCAACCCAAAGCCAAGCACTTAGCTAAAAGTTATCTATTGAGTGGAAAATCTGAAATTTTCAGACATGTACATGTCTTCAAACCCAGCTATCCAACTCAAATAGCTATGGGGCTGATAGATCTTCAGCCATGCCATATAGTAGTAGTCATAGCAATATAAAATTGCATAAGACTTTTTGGCAGAGACTATAAATAGTCAAAATAAAAGTCATAGATCAATTCATAGATCACATGACCCTATCTCTTAAGCTTGTAAGTTATAAACAGTGAGGATTGCCAATTCCTCTACAAGCTTTATGATAAATGCTTAGCCAGAGCCAGCACTTAAAATATCTCTGTCAGGAACCCCTCCCCAAACCCCTGACCATGGTTTTGTGCTTTGGCACTCCTCAGAGAGGTGTCAGGGTAGGTTCAGACACTAGATCTAAAAATACCAACCCAAAGCCAAGCACTTAGCTAAAAGTTATCTATTGAGTGGAAAATCTGTACATGTCTGAAAATTTCAGATTTTCCACTCAATAGATAACTTTTAGCTAAGTGCTTGGCTTTGGGTTGGTATTTTTAGATCTAGTGTCTGAACCTATCCTGACACCTCTCTGAGGAGTGCCAAAGCACAAAACCATGGTCAGGGGTTTGGGGAGGGGTTCCTGACAGAGATATTTTAAGTGCTGGCTCTGGCTAAGCATTTATCATAAAGCTTGTAGAGGAATTGGCAATCCTCACTGTTTATAACTTACAAGCTTAAGAGATAGGGTCATGTGATCTATGAATTGATCTATGACTTTTATTTTGACTATTTATAGTCTCTGCCAAAAAGTCTTATGCAATTTTATATTGCTATAACTACTACTATATGGCATGGCTGAAGATCTATCAGCCCCATATAGCTATTTGAGTTGGATAGCTGGGTTTGAAGACATGTACATGTCTGAAAATTTCAGATTTTCCACTCAATAGATAACTTTTAGCTAAGTGCTTGGCTTTGGGTTGGTATTTTTAGATCTAGTGTCTGAACCTACCCTGACACCTCTCTGAGGAGTGCCAAAGCACGAAACCATGGTCAGGGGTTTGGGGAGGGGTTCCTGACAGAGATATTTTAAGTGCTGGCTCTGGCTAAGCATTTATCATAAAGCTTGTAGAGGAATTGGCAATCCTCACTGTTTATAACTTACAAGCTTAAGAGATAGGGTCATGTGATCTATGAATTGATCTATGACTTTTATTTTGACTATTTATAGTCTCTGCCAAAAAGTCTTATGCAATTTTATATTGCTATGACTACTACTATATGGCATGGCTGAAGATATCTATCAGCCCCATATAGCTATTTGAGTTGGATAGCTGGGTTTGAAGACATGTACATGTCTGAAAATTTCAGATTTTCCACTCAATAGATAACTTTTAGCTAAGTGCTTGGCTTTGGGTTGGTATTTTTAGATCTAGTGTCTGAACCTACCCTGACACCTCTCTGAGGAGTGCCAAAGCACGAAACCATGGTCAGGGGTTTGGGGAGGGGTTCCTGACAGAGATATTTTAAGTGCTGGCTCTGGCTAAGCATTTATCATAAAACTTGTAGAGGAATTGGCAATCCTCACTGTTTATAACTTACAAGCTTAAGAGATAGGGTCATGTGATCTATGAATTGATCTATGACTTTTATTTTGACTATTTATAGTCTCTGCCAAAAAGTCTTATGCAATTTTATATTGCTATGACTACTACTATATGGCATGGCTGAAGATATCTATCAGTCCCATATAGCTATTTGAGTTGGATAGCTGGGTTTGAAGACATGTACATGTCTGAAAATTTCAGATTTTCCACTCAATAGATAACTTTTAGCTAAGTGCTTGGCTTTGGGTTGGTATTTTTAGATCTAGTGTCTGAACCTACCCTGACACCTCTCTGAGGAGTACCAAAGCACAAAACCATGGTCAGGGGTTTGGGGAGGGGTTCCTGACAGAGATATTTTAAGTGCTGGCTCTGGCTAAGCATTTATCATAAAGCTTGTAGAGGAATTGGCAATCCTCACTGTTTATAACTTACAAGCTTAAGAGATAGGGTCATGTGATCTATGAATTGATCTATGACTTTTATTTTGATATATATATATATATTTGGAAAAAGCTGTACCTCCCTTGCAACTAAAATACAGGCAGGATGAATGTTCATGCCTAATACATATGGGCGCCAGATGTGATGGTATGCACGGTCACGACCAGATGAATATATAGTTTAAGTCCAAGTCCAATAATAGGCTGCCTGACCATGATTAGTCAAACAACTCATACTAAGGTTACGTGTGATGTTAAACCTATTATTCACTGCCTAACAATTGGCTACACTAGATGATCCGGTCTGGTCGACTATGCCCAAGAAGAAAACCACATCTAACTATAGTCATGCTTGGGGTCTTCATGTAGGATGCTAGAGACAATGTGATGAATTACTTGATCCATGATAGCACCCATCTATAATAAGCTAGTTTAAGATTATACCAAATCTAGGTGCCATTTAGATCAGTTCATCTATGTCTCATCACTTTCGTTCGAGACCATTGCCTCAGAATTCGAACTCGGGAAGAATTCATATTCAACTTTTTTTAACAAGGAACATTTCAGTTGCTACAGCCAAATAACTCTTGTGAAACCATTTTCCTAAATCAAAATTTTTAACAGCAGGTTATGTGTATAATGTACATAAGAGTGGTTTAAGTTTGTGTATAAATGCAAAGGCTGGATCAATAATTAAAAGGCCCAATCAATTTAAGTAACATTATAATATTTATTTGCAACATAAATAATGTAAAACATTAATAAAAAGCTTGAAATAATATATAAACAAAATGTTTACAAATAGAAATTTTAAAAAATTAATGTGTTTGTGTTTTAGATATCATTTATGAAGATCTATCATATTAGCAATTCAAAGAAATATTCCAAACTACAAAGCTTTTTGATCCCAATGATAGGTATTCACACCAGAGATATCTTTAAGCAAAAAAGAAAAAAAATAAGCATATTAACATATTAATTTTAAATGAGAAAGAAAAATCAATATATATTAATTAACTCGTTACTACATTCAAATCATGAAGATTTGATTTCTTTAAGACCCTCTCATCGTTCATTGTCTTAGGATATTAAAATGAATAAATATAGAAACAACAAATATATAAATATGATAGGTTCTAAATTTACACAGAATTAGTATAATAAAATGAATAAATATAGAAACAACATATATATAGATACAATACATTCTAAATTTACACAGAATTATTCATTTATACAGAATGAACATTTAAAAACTTATTAATTTAACAATTAATACAGAAGAATTTTGTGTCATCAAAGTGTATGTCACTAGTTTTGTTTTTTGTTTTTTTAAAAAAAAAACTGTATCCTTTTGAGTCGGAGGTATAGTAATGATCAAAAGTCAAAGGGTTGAGACAAAAATCAGATCTAGATTTTATTTTTTTTAAAAATATACTTCTGTTTAAATTGAACTCCCCTCCCTAGCTCTCATCATGCTCTGCCAAGTTGAAATTTTCAAAGAATGGGCCAAATGCTTGCTGCACCCATAAGTAAAAATGGAATAATATAATTAAAGAACATATTAACAATATATTAAAATAAAAATATTGATTATGCATGTCATTAGTTTTTTTTTTTTTTAAAAAAATAATCTCTACCTTTTCGAGTCAAAGGTATAGCAATGATCAAATTAAAACTTTATTTACACATTAGAGTGGATACAAAAGAAATCAATGATAGGATAAAATTATGTCAATAAGAAAGTTTCAATGTATACATATAAATGTGATATGCAAGCCATGTATATAGAAAAATCAAAAGTTGTATTAGATCAATAATATAGTCTCAAGAGCGGATAAGAAAATCATGATAGTTAATTAATGCAAGTATGAAAGAAACAATTAAATATAAATAAAATCAAAGATTACACTAATTCCTTAAGGCAGTGCATTATATGCTTGATTAGCTAGGAATATAAAGTAAGTCAAACCTATGTATAAGGTTTGAAAAATCTATTGATAAATGATTATCCTGGCCCAAAGAGTAATGAGGACTATAACAATATTTACAAGTTGATATAGGTAAATTAATTTACAGTATGTAACTAATGCAAAGTTTGTGTATTAAATATATAGGATGTATGAAAGATCTACATGGTTAAAGTTTAGATTATTCTTAAGTGAAAGATGGGATTTATTATTTAATCAGTAGATGGGAGAAAGTTCAAATTTTAGGCCTAAGAAATAAATGAATTAGGAGTCTAGCCTCATCTCGCTCCAGGTTTGGTAAATTAGCCAAGGCTGACAAGTTCAATCCTCATCTTTTATCTTGTAGAGGGATTTGAAAAATTGATTAACCATTGAGTCATCACAGCCATGATCAAATATCATGCTACATCTGACAGTCCAAATTGAGAAGTTATGAACATAACCAGTCTTATTATTCCCAATTGACCCTTTTTAATTGCTGCATTAAGAGAAATGTTAGCTGGGTCATTGCCATTTATCCGGTCTAATACTATATTATGGAGATAAGTCCACAAATCACATTAATCCAGAATGTGGCCAATTGACTCCTCCTGTTGTTACATAGTGGACAATGAGGGTTGATGTTGTAACCCCTTTGGTAGTGGAGAAAGGCCATAGTAGGGAGTGCTCCAAGGATGATTTTTATTGAGCAACAAATTTTGGACTCAGTTTGATGAATTTTGTTAATTTGGAAAATCAAGTGATTCCTATTGGAAGTATATTAATGGATTTAGTTTTTCCAGGAAACATTAATTGATAAACTTAATTTCCTCTGAAAAAGGGAACCCGATGACTGGAAGTTTTGAATAATCACTGTAGCTTGCTTTTGTAAGAAAATGCTTCTCAATCTAGGTGGAGGTCGATCAGTAACTTTTTCCTTGGGGAAGGGGCACTCCATATCAGGATTATTCTTAAAAATCTTGAATAGTGTATTAGGAGTTCGTTGGAGGTAAAAAATTTTCAGCACCATTAAGAATTTTAAGTTTTTGTAATACGTTGAGGCTGATGATGGGAATCCTGCATCCCTAGCAAAGTTTTCTGCATAAGGTTTCAATTTTTTGGACAAACTTGCATGTGGCAAAAAATCCTGCTAGATAATATGTTATTTTGTGCAAAACTATAGCATTAAGTAGTGCTATCTTCCCCAACAAGGAAAGGTAGACCTTAGATAGTGATGTTACTGTAGAATTGACCTTAGCTAGTAAGGAAGCTTGGAGTTCTCATAATGGATGGGGGGTAGGCTAGGGGGAAGCTGAGAAATTTCTGAGGGGGGCTTCAAATCCACCTGGTATTTGCTTGCCTGATAGAATTGACCATATGGCTGATTTTATTCTGTTTACTCTGAGACCAAATTTGTGAGAAACTGGTCCAGGAATTCCTCAAGCCTAGTGAACTCATTCCAAGATGAGAGGAACACCACATCATCCATATATGAAATATGACAAATGTTTTCCCTCAGCAATGCTTAGCAGTAATGGGTTTAGATAGGCTGTGAAGAGGAGAGTACTCAGCGGTAAGCCCTGAGGGATAGAAATCTAGAACCAAAAATCCTGGAGCCACTCTGCCATCAAGAGTGAGAAATACCTTTCAATTGTGAAATAGATTCTCTATCATCTGGAGATATTCTGAAGGCACTTGCAGTTCCTTCAGCACACTAAGTAATACTTTGATCCTGATGTGATCAAAGGCCCCAGCAAAGTCAAGTTAAACTGCAATCGGTCAGGACATTCTTCTCCTGCATACATGATCTATGAGAAGGCAAAAGTGGCTGATGAATCTGCAGTTGATCTCCCCTTCTTGGCAAATGGGTAGGATGAAAATTGATACTAGTAAAGACAATCAAAGGTCTAATGGGTAGGATGAAAATTGATACTAGTAAAGACAATCAAAGGTCTAATTAAAGGATATCCATGTGGGGCTTCCCATTGTTTAATAAGGGGAACCATGGCAATTGGACACCTTTCATCGATTATCTGGGTGCCTTCAGACAGATGGTAAAGGCACGAAGGTGTATGAGTACAAACTTGGGAATACCATGTAGTCCAGGATGAGTTCTATCCAGGAATGTAATTATGATAGGATCCTAGTTTCAGTGATCTTATGTGGAGATGATTCCCTGTTGGTGAGAGTCCTACATGAATTAGTTACTCCCAGATGCTGGAATTTTCTGTAGTAAAATTCATGAACTTTGGCCAATTGACCTAGGGACCCTAGACACTTTGGCCAATTGACCTAGGGGCCCTAGACATTTTGCCAGAACCCAGGGTCCATCATAGGTAGCCTCTGGTCCAGCAATGTTGGTGATGAAGGTACTGGCAGGCCCTCTTAATTGAGAGATATTCAGCAATGGCTTTTTGAGTGTGCTTATATTTTGTCTTTAGAGCCAGAATATTTGAGACAGTTTGGGCTTATAAGGAAATGAGCTGATCTCTCTGGCAATGGAGTCCAATTCATGAAGCATACAAACTGGATCCTTGGATTTAATTGTGCATTTATTGATTAGGTGTTGGAGTATGTCAACAAATGCCCTACAAGCAGCTTGAACAGGAAGAGAAATTAGCTGTAACTGATTAAAGGTGATATAAGCTTCTGATATCAGCTAGATAGTAATGTTGCTCTTAGTATGAATGGTTTGTGGAAGTTAACAATCTGTGTGACAGTTCTCGGGTTGACTAACTTCTAAGGCAAAGTGGTCAGAAAATACTACAGGCCATAGATGAGGTTAAATAATTTGTGAAAAGGAGGAAGAGAAGAGATGAGATCAATGAGTGATCTGGACTTTTGAGTGTAAAATGAAAACGCAGTATGAGAGAAGAATCTCCTTCCACTTTCCATTTGTTGATTTAGAAATTTTGTAAATTTGTTTTGACATTGTTCATAGGGTAAGATTAAAATCTCCAATGATTAAAGTGGGAAGAGAACTGATTCTGAGGGTGGAATATATAGTATGAGTAGTCCTGAGACATGTCTGAATTTTTGGATAAGTATAAATTTATCAGATTAAAAGGAAAACTATTGATTTGAATGGTGGCTATTAAACAGCATCAATATGCAAAATTTTAAAGAAAGGAGTAGGAGTAATGAAAGTAGCCTAGGCGATGAATGAGATCAAGAGGGTGGGGGTCAGACTTAATGTGGAGCTTAGTCCTGTATAGGCAAAGAATATAAGGGGCTTGGTGATGAAACCAGTGTGATAAGACATAAGCCCTGTCATGAGAGTTCAGACCTCTAACGTTAACTGATATGACACTAAACATAGATGGTATTTTTAGTCTTGCAATTCAAAGATATGATGTCCTTAGAAGAGGAGTCAGAAGGATCAGGATCGATGACTGGTGGAAAAGCAGCTTCAAGTTCAGGAATATCCCCAGCAAGCAAGGAGGAAGAGCCAATATCATTCGGCAGTGGAATGTGTTCAGAATTGAATGAGGGAGAAACAACAGGAATGGGTTCGAGATTTGGGTCCATTTGATGAGGATTCTGAGAGGCTTCATGTATCACAGAAGTGTATCTAATTTTTTTTATTACTAGGGCTGGGTGAGGCAGCTGACTAGTCAGAAAGATCAAGCCCCCCAAGGGAAGCAAGACTGTCAGCAGTGGAATGAGATTCAGCGGGATTAGACCAAGATTTAAGATTACAGTTTTTCTTACATCAGGGAGGGGACAGGGGACCACAGAAGTTGATCTCTTAGACAGGCCATCCTCCTCAGCCAGAGAAGAGACATCTGCTGATTGGTCATCAACAGTTATCTTGATACACCCAGTAGATAAGTCATGGGTAAATTGTTGAGCACTGGAGCCAGGAATTGCAGCAGTGGGAAAAATGTGATTTAGGCCCAAGATCTTGGCAATTATCAATTCTTATTAATAATTGTAATTAGAACTGGGTCTGTTAGAATGAGATTGGGATGATGGCAGTCTGTTCTTATAGGCACATTTGTGATATTTATGGTGTATATCTCTACATTGGATGCATATATGTGATCTTGGCATTCCTCCATGATATGCCCTCTTTGTCAGCAATGAAAACATTGAGGGGGACACCATGGAGGATGATTATAAGGGAACATTCCTGATAATCGATCCTGGAATAGACAAGGGGAAATGCCCTTATTGAGGACAATTTTGAATATTGCCACATTGATTAGCACATGGGTTTGAGCATGAGGTATGTTTGTAGTCAAAGGAGATGATTTTTCCATAGGGACCCAGAATCTTTTGTAGGTCAGTTCTATCAAAATTAGCTCCACATTTCCACACTGTTCCATCCAAATATAGAGGATAATTAGCATCTATGGTGATTAGATAATGATTAGTGAGTGATTTGAAATTGTTTCTGAAGGCTTCTTTTGCAACAACATTATGGAATTGCACAATGAGATATCGTTTATTCGGATGGAATAAGATCTTATATATTGATTCCCATAGATTGTGATCTTTGAATAAGGCATACACAGATTTGACAGGAAAATTAAACAAATTATGATCGTTATCAGTAGTTGAGAGAATGACTGCATTTTCATTCTTGTAATTTTGAAAGGTTTTATGGAGGAGAACAAGGATAGATCTATTGAATTGTTCATTGATAAAAGCATGAATGGTAGGATCACAATGAAAATTTTGAGTGGCTCTGAGTGTTGTTATTTTTGGAGTATCCTGTTCAGTAAGTGTTTTTTCTTCATCAATAATTCGTATGGCCTTATTGAAGGGGTCTGGTTTAGGAGTGTGATGTAGATTCTGAGTGATAAATGATTTAGACTGAATGTTTGTGTTAGAAATCATAGCTGCCTTCTCAGCATAGGATAATGGTTTGGAAGCCGATTGATAGGTATTATGATTGGGAGCAACATTTAGTGATAGGAAGCATAATTGTTTGTAGTAAGTGGTTTAGGTCCTATGAATTTATTTTTATTGAAATAGTTTGGTGGTTTTGATTTGGGTATGGGACTTGGAGAAGTAAAATCAGATCCTAAATCTGTTCTAGTATAGATTTGAAAATATGATAGATTTTTTTGTGAAATGTGGTCAGTGTTATTAATTTGTAAGCTGGGTGAATAGTCAGAGTTTGTTGGAACAGAGGATCTGAAGGCTTACATTTTTGGGTATATCGATTGAAGATGTTGTAGTCCTTGTTGGTGAGTTATGCATCATTATGGGCTTTTTAATGGCATCTGAAACTTTAGTTTTGGGGTTGGGAACATTCTGAGTAAATACTTGTATCTGTTGCGTATTTACATTGAAAACAGGTTTTTTTTTCATAGACGATGAAATTGAATTAACGTTATAATTTTCTTGCTGTTGCTTGTAATCAGACTTAGAAAATTTAATCATGTTCTTGGAGGAATAATCTATTGAATTATCAATTTTAGATGTGTCCAAAGCACAATTTTTATGACTCTTGAGCATCTGAATGTCATTTTCTGATATGGAGAAATCTCCATTAGAATTTTTTTAAAAAAAAAATTTTTGTTTGCTTAATGGCGCCACTGTTTCAAGGAGAAATTCTAGAATTTTTTTTTTTTGAAAAATTTTGTTTGCTTAATGGCACCACTGTTTCATCGGTTTTTTCCTTATTACTTTCTATTGGAACATCTAAAAAATCTGATTTATCCACTGAGTTGTAGCTTGAGTCCAAATCTATATTGTTTACATTTTAAATTTGAATTCGAATTATGTGTTAGATTAATTTTGGGTGGCTGAAAAGTTTTGCCGCATTTCGGCACTTCCGGTTGAAGCTGATCATAGCGTAAGTTTAGTGTTTGATTACACTTTGCCATAGAACTTATTTGTAGCAAGGATAATTGATTTGATTTTTTCATAGTTTTTAGAATTTGGTTATTTTTAACTGTGTTTGATTTAAAATTGGCTTGGGAACTGGGTTTAACTTTATTTCTGGGTGTCTTTAAATCTACATTACAAATTTTCTCTTTCGCGAGTATTTTTTTTTTTTGAAGATTTGGTAGGAATCAATTTCATAAGCAGTTTTTCTTTAGTATTATTCATGGAAGTAGGTTTTCTAATAGCTCTGAATTTTCTTGTTGTTCTATTGATCATTCATTAGAATTTAAGCAACTTTCAGAGCTTCTTGGCATGTTTGAAGCTTCTTTGCTGTCAGCCATTAGACCTGTTTGTTAGAACGGATGTTTTATAAGATATGTGGTGGAAAATTATTATATTTTTGAGCAAAATTAGCTTATAATAATAAATATGGTACTTACCTGTAATTTTAGCTATAATTCTCTTAAATATATCTGACCTCCAATGTGTAAAAAGAACTGTGATAGGCAGAACTTGTGAATAGAGAACTATTCACAATGGCTACCATAAGCCAGTCCCCAGATCTAAATTTTATTTAAAAAAACAACTTCTGATTAAATTAAATTTCCACTCTCTTGCCCTCATCATTCTCTGCCAAGTTGAAATTTTCAAGGTATGGGCCAAATGCTTGCTGCTCCCACAAGTAAGAATGTAATAATATAATTAAAGAACATATTAACAATATATTAAAATAAAAAAAATTGATTAGGAGTGACACAAAAAATAAATAAATAAACATTTCTAAAAATATTTCACAAATTAATATATGGGCTTTGTATGTCGACATATAGTCCTAAGATATAGTTTATATATTTTATTTTCATAAATATGAGAGATCACCACTGTTATGTGTGTCATCCAAGTAATTCTATCGAAACATTTCATGCTATATGGAATCAAGGTATAAGGACTTCAAGTACAGGCATCTATCAACTTCCATGGCTATAGGGGCAATGCTGCCATCTCATGGCAATCGGTTTCTAGCGAGACTTCATTCTGCTATTTATTTCCAGACATAAATTTCAAAATAAATACAGTCTGCAATGAAAGGGATTAATTTTTTGATCTTGCTAAAAAGAAAACTATTTAGATGTTGACAGTGCTGATTATAAATATATCCATATTTCAAATTCACATGCAAAAAGAAATGTCCGATTTTAACTTTTGCCTTTTCTAGATGAATTTTGAAACAGTTTTACTTCAAGTTCTCCTAGGTATTTATATTTGTCAATTTGTAACATAAATTAGTAACGCTAATAATTTGATTTCCTAGAAATTAGAGTCCAACTTATTTTTTAAAACTTAAGAATTTTGACTAATATTTCCATTCTGACAGTGTTCAAAAATTCTTTGTCTTTTTTTTTTGTAAACCAGCCTTATCTCCAAAGCAATCTATAATAACAAAAAATAGTAAAATCAAGCTATTATTTCATTCCAACCTGTGTTGCTTGGTTTTGCATTTAACCTTTGATCTATTAAATGTTTAGTTTGTCATTGTTTTAAGTTGTTTAGTGATGTTTACCACATTTAACACACAATCACTGTTATTACACACATATATAACTAATAAAATCTATTACTCACTTAATTTTAAAATTTAGCTTTGATTAACTTTATACAAGTCTATATATGTAACTTGCCTACTTATGATTTAATTTTAAGATGGATACGAAATTCTTTTAAACAAAAGAAAAATTATATTTAAGAGACTGTTTGTATTTACTTCTCCAAATGTTACAGATAATCTGTCCTCAAAACTGTTTATTATGATGGTCATTTTACTTTAAAGCATACTATAATGTTTTGGGGTGGCTAAAGGTTGATCAGGGTTAATCTACTCTCACAATATATAAATATTAAAATAGAATGTGGAGTTTTTTAATATAATAACATAGATAAAATTTCAGCTGTAACAACCAATTAAAACTGATAATGTGAACTAAAACTATATGATCTAGTAATAACAATAATATTTGCCTAATATTTTAATTGATATTTACAAGAATAATTTAAAATATAACAACTTCTTTTAATTTACCCAAATAACAAATGTTTTCAATAAAAGTTATGTATATTAATTTAAATACTTTTTTTGCAAAGTTAATGGGAATTTTTTTTTTGTAATCTAGATAAAATTTCAGCTATGTATATAGCTAAAATTTTATCCTAGATGATTATATTAAAAAATTATCATTATGTTGAACCTAGTATTTTATAAAAATCTTAAAATTGGTATATATATTTTGATGGACTGTTCTCATGGCATGCAACATAATGTGTGCATATATATATATATTTAAAGTTTAAAATAAATAGAAATAAACTCATTCAAAATTTACATCATCATCATCATCAACCATAATCAATCCACTGCAGGGTGAAGGTCTCTCCAAGTTTAATCCATCTTCTCCGATCTTTAGCTTCTCTTTTCCACAACACCCCTGCACATTTTCTTATTTCATCCATCCATCTCACATGTGGTCTCTTTCAGGGTCTTTTACAATCTCTTGGAATCCAGTTTAAAATTTCAATTGTCCATCTATTATCATTTCTTCTAGCAATATGTCCAGCCCAACTCCATTTCAATCTTTTAATTTTTTCAATAAGGTCAGTAACACCTGTTTGTTGTCTTACCCATACATTGCGTTTTCGATCTCTTCTTGTTACTCCCAACATACATCTCTCCATACTCCTTTGAGTGGTCTGAAGTCTCTGTATTGCTCTTTTATTAAGTGTCCAAGTCTCAGATCCATAAGTAAGAACTGGTAAAACACATTTGTTAAAAACCTTTCTTTTCAAACACATAGGCATATTTCCTTTTAGTATCAAGTTATTTCTACCAAAAGCACTCCAACCAAGTTTAATTCTATGATTAATTTCCTCCATTATGTTTCCATCTGTATTAATAATCTGACCTAGGTATTTGTAACTGTTAACTTCTTCTAATTCTTCATAATCAATCTTTATTTTCATATTTTGAGCAAATCGATTAAACATTACTTTAGTCTTTTTAACATTTATCTTTAGTCCTACTTTTCTACTTTCATCTGCTAACTCCTGCAACATTTCCTGCAGCTCTGAAGCATTATTTGCAAAAACAACTACATCATCTGCAAAATCTAAATGACTTAAATACTCTCCATTTACTTTCATTCCTTTAGTTTCCCATTTTAATCCACAAAATACTTCTTGCAGCACTGCTGTAAAAAGTTTTGGAGATATGGAGTCACCTTGCCTTACACCTTTCTCAATGTTGATTTTTCCAGTATCATTATGTAATCTAATTGTTGCTGTTGCATTTTTATAAATATTCTTTAAAATATGACAATATCCTGGATCTATACCTTGATGATCCAATGCTTTAATCACTGAAGAAATGTGTATAGAATCGAATGCCTTTTCATAATCTACAAATCCAAAACATAATGACAACTCATATTCATTTGTCCTTTCTATGACTTCTCTCAATACCTGGATATGATCTATTGTACTAAAACCACTTTTAAATCCAGCTTGTTCTCTTGGTTGGTGGAAATCCAAAGTTCTCTGTAGACGAGTTGTAATTATCTTGGTAAAAGTTTTATATAAAACTGATAAAAGGCTGATAGGTCTGTAATTTCTAATATCTTCTTTATCACCTTTTTTAAATATTAATATTATTACTGCATTCTTCCAATCTTCCGGTACATCTTTATCATTTAGACATTTGGTATATAACTTTGCTAAAATTGTTTCTATTTCTTCACCTCCTTCTTTTAATATATCAATTATAATTCCATCATTTCCTGGAGCCTTTCCTTTCTTCATACATTTAATTGCATGTCTCACTTCTTCATTTAAAATTCTGGGCAATTTGGAAGATGTAATAGATATAGGAGATACTTGTTCTTTATTACTATATAATTCTTGATAAAAATCTTCTACCAATTTCATGATGTCATCTCTCTTTTTAGTAATAATTCCATCTTTTTTTCTTATTGCAGATATAAATTTCCTACCAATACCAAAATGTTGTTTAACATTCTTGAGACTTTTATTTTCTTCTACAGCTTTCCTTGCTATTTCACAGTTATACTTTCTTATATCATTTTCAACTCTTTTCCGTACCATTTTACAAAATTTGAGATATTCAATTCTTTTTAATACATCATTTTTGTATATCTTCATATTCCTTCTTTTCTTCATAAATTCTCTAGTCTCAGTAGAAATTTTATTAGTCAATTGCTGCTTTTTTCTACCAGCTATCTTTGTTGCAGTTTTTAAAAGTGTATCAGTTATTTTCATATTAATTTCATTCAAATCTGAATCATGTTCAAAATCTCCTAACACTTGAAACCTATTTGTAAGTTCTAATTTAAATTCATTAGAATGTTTCTGAAGATTAGGAATATCAACTGTAAATATTGTTTTTCTCAATAATTTTTGTCTCTCTAGTTTTACATTAACACGTAACTTACACCTTACTAATCGATGATCACTTCGTGTGTTAAATTTATTAAGAACATTACAATCTTTACACCTTACTAATCGATGATCACTTCCTGTGTTAAATTTATTAAGAACATTACAATCTTGAAATATGTATTTCCTGTTAGTCAAAATATAATCCAATTCTGCTGTACCTTCATTTGGATGCTTCCATGTCCATTTCCTTTTAACATTTTTCTTAAAAAAATGAATTCATAATATAAAGTTTTTCTTTTTCTGCAAACTCCACAAGTCTATGTCCTCTCTCATTTCTATTACCATAACCAAAATTACCTACAGCAATTTCATCTTTCATTTGTCTACCAATTCTAGCATTAAAGTCTCCCATAACAATTTTAAAATGTTGTTTACTCTGATCAAAAGCCTTTTGTACATCCATATAAAAATCTTCTACTACTTCATCACTATGAGAACTTGTTGGGGCATAAACCTGAATTATCTGCATTTGGTATCTGCTATTAAGTTGTATAACTAATCTTGCAACTCTGTCCGATACACCATCAATCTCCACAATATTGTTCTTCCACTTTTTATTTATAATGAATCCTACTCCACTTGTATTTCCAATATGTGTGCCTTTATAATAGAGTATATGTCCACTTTTTAAATCAATTGTTTCTTCACCTTTTCTTCTAACTTCACAAAGTCCAATAATGTCCCATTTAATATAAGACAATTCTTCTTCTAATTCTTGCAATCTTCCTTCACTTGAAAGTGATCTGCAGTTGTAAGTACCTAAATAAAAAGTCGTCATCAAATGGCAGCCTGGGTCCACAATCAGGGGATTCTTAGCACCCTCCGCCTTCGGCCACCAACCGCTGCCTTGGTTGGTGACTTTACAGCCTCCTGGGAATAAGGGCCATGCTTTATTTTTGTCTGTCATAATTGTATATATGTATTGGAAAAATATTTATCATTTACACAAACATTCATTCTGCCTTATCAGGCACTGAGAAGAAAGACCATGGTGTTTCTTGATCTTAAACTCAGAGGTAAAAAGCCAATAAACTCACCACGCTGGCTAATGCGTGTTGGTGAGCAGCCCATCCATGTTTGTATACTATATGAATAATCACATAGTAATAACAGCTGCAACGACAAGAACGTATGGAGTGGACATTAGGAATTTGCCCTGCTCGGTTCCTTTAAGGCCTCCAAGAGGAATCAAAGGTTCTCCTTTCAGTTAATAGCAAACTCCTTTCTGCAGCCAAAATTTACATATATAATATAAAATCTGTAATGATTTAAATGTTGAATAACTAAATACAATTTATTGATATTTTAAAATCTTAGAAATTATTTGAAATCAAGTATAAAAAATCTCTATTTTAATGTAAATTTTATTTAATCTATTTTTGATTTTGATAATAATCTGAATTTTAATGTGATAAAGAAACAAAACATTTTTGTCTAAAACAGAGATTTTTTTTTCTTTGTAGCACACCGTAATTATTGTGCTATTTCAAAAACATGAATATAATTATATATAAAAAGATCAAGCAATTTCAAACTAAATTACAAACTGACACAATCAAAAACAATAAACCCAGAATAATGCTTCCGTACATACCATCAATTGGTAGAAAATATTATAAAATATTTGCTGAGTCCTTTGAACTAGGATTCCACACCCCACCATAAACAAACAGAATGATAAACAATACCAAAGACAAAATACCTTCTGATCAAATATCCCAAGCAGTTTATAAAATTTCATGCCCAACCAATGGATGTAGAGCAGCATACTATGGGAAGACCCGTGCCAACATCACAAGAAGAACAGCTCAACATCATTATTTGTACAGGAAAGCTATAAATAATGATGAAAACAAATCCATATTCTTCCAGCACCAAAAAACAACCGGCCATATGTTTGAACCCACTATAGCAAGGGCACTGTGCACTGAACACAATGATGTGAAACGAAAAATTAAAGAGGCGTGTTTTATTGCAAATGACAATTATGCAATAAACCGGAAAGAATCGTGCTTTACAATCTCCAGAAAATGGTCATTATAAAATTTGCATAAAATTTTACATTAACCACAGCTAAACTTCAGTTAAAAGTAGGCTATGATTATGGAGACTCAACATCTCCGAAAGCGCTAAGCCATATATAACTTTGTAAGATTTAGACAAGCTTCACTTTTTTGCGTAAAGCCCAATCTCAATTAATTAAAAAAAGAAATAGATTTTAGTTTTTATCTTGCTTCCATTAATGAAGAAGGAAAGCTTTATTGAAATTTTTCTGTTTTAAATTTCTTTGTATTTTTGAGAATTATTATAAGAGAGTATAGAAAGTTAGAACAATTATTTCTAGTCTCCATGTTGGTCTAGTTTAAATTCACAAAAAAATAAAATGGAATGATGTCCATATATTTCATAGCTGAATACATATAAAGTAGACAGCATTGAATCGAAAACCACCATCATATATCTCATTTATATGTTAATCATAAGGCAAGCCTAATCTTTAGAGATTCCAGTGCTATATGTTATACACATGCTATTTTGTATACATTGATAAAAGCTCTAATGGAAAAAATCATGTCTAATATATTTACTGTCAATATATAAGACCTATTTTATAAATTTATGAAAGTAAAAAAAATCAATTATTGGGTCAACTTTCTTAAAGATTGTAGGAGAAAAGAAAAGTTAAAAAAATAAAAAAAATGTCAGAACTTCCAAGAATAAGTAATGTGTCTCTATTTTAAAACATTTATTTACAATTTAAAGGTAATAAATTGATTTATACAATAAAAATAATTAAAATTACTATCTGAAATATTTTATTAAATGTTTTTATATTAACTTGTTTTATCTGTGTTTCTGTTGAGATATCCAATTTTTGAATTTTTAATAATTAAAAAAAAATTCTGGTCCCATTTAGAATCAAACTCACAACCTTACTTTTCCCAAGAAAACTCCTTAACAACTAAGCCAATCTGTAGTATAAAATGTGGTTAATATAATTTTTTAAATTAATTTAAATAAATCAATGATATAATAAAATATCTTTATATAACAGCAATAATATATATAATAATCATACACATAAAAGGACTTCTTGACAATATTAATTTTTGCCCTTTTCAATGTTTTTCACCTAATTTACAGTAACTCAATGTGATGAGATATGGTTATTCCTTTATTGAAGTAAGGAATCTTTCAGCCACTATGCCCAGAGAAATCTGTTTCCTTTCCATTCTCCACTTAAGTTTTTCCCATATTCTCTATACTGCTCTATCCTCGTTCCACAATATCTTCTTTTCCCACTTTATCATTTTTATATCTAGATCCCTCTTATCTTTTCCCAAATCCAGTATAAAAACCAGTTGCATATATAGTGACATCTATCTGTTTTATATAAAAACTATAACCAGTTTTTAAGATATAAAAAACCTGTATAAATGTATATTACATAACTTTCCATTCATTTATCATTAGTCAATTATTAGTTAACTTAATTGATGTTTTATATATGTTTATTAATTTTTTTGTTAAAATTAATATAATTGGTTTTATATATCTTCCTCATATTGAGTTCTTTAATATGATTTAAAGGTCTTATGTTTTGACACAATCTATTTATGTCCATATTTTTAATAATGAATATATAAAGCAGATTTATCATCTTTTCTACTAATAACATTATTATGTTCTTTTGCTCTTTCATTTAATTATTTTCCTTGTATGTTCATAGTAAACCATACAACAATTTCCACAAATAATTTTATATACAATTCCCTTTTTGTATTTCATATCTGTTATTTTATAATCACTTATTAATTTGTCAAGATTGTTACTATTTCACCATTGTATTTTAAATAAAAGTAAATATTTCATAATAAAGTCAAAACTATTGTTCTAAAATAATTAATATTTCATAAATATTTTGTAAAAAAAAATAAATGTGTAAAAAAAGTTAAAGAAATATATGTTTTTTTTTTTCATTTTCAAAATTAAAATAAATACAACTATCAAAATCCACTCTCTAATGAAAAGAACAAGAAATATAAAAAAAGACTAATGAAGAAAATTATTTTATTCAAATTGAAATTATATGTTTCATTTATAAGAAAAATAAAATAATATTAAAAATATATATTTTTTAAAAAATAATGTTTTTATGTAAATAGCCCACTAAAATGTAGAAAAATAACAGAGTAATAATCAGTATTAGATGTGATATGTTGGACTATTTCCATCATCTATGAGTGAATGTTGAATATTAAACTTTTCAAATACAAATAACTTGTTAATAATTACACACAAATAGACAACACAGATTAGTAATTACACAACATTTTGAATTGTATTATTCTCCACTCTTCTTCAGGTGTTGCTGGCCTATATGCACAGTGACAATATTTGCTTAGAAATTGAAATCACACCTTTAGATTCTTGAATATCAAATTTAAGGCAAGCACTCTAACTAAATGAGCTATTCTATCAAAGGCAACATATAGTACAAATTTGATATATTTATATATGAGGGTTGGTTCAAATCCTCCTGAGTCCTTCAATTTTTTTTGTGTGTAATTACTAACCTATGTTTTCTATTTGTGTGTTATTACTAACAAGTTGTTTGTATTTGGAAAGTTTAAATAAAGTTTAAAATTGTCTATACATTCAACATTCACTCATAGATGATGGAAATAGTCCAACATATCACATCTAATAATATACCATCATCACAAAACTTCAGACAAATAATAATTAGTATCATAAAAGCATTTGAGGACTTTTTGATTTTTATTATTTATTTGCCCCTCAAATGCTTTTATAATAAAAATTATTATTTTTATTTTTTTACTTTTTAGTAGGATATTTACATAAAATGATTATTTTTTTAAAAAAAAAATTAATATTTTATTTTTGTATTAGAACATGTGCATATATGTGCACTTATGCATACATTTAACAGTTAATTATTGGATTTTATTAGAAAAGAATACTATTTATTAGTTATTAATGATTTCAATTTTTTTTAATACTATGTGAGCATGTCTATATATATGCATTATATAAACTACTGCTTTATATATCTTTGTAAATTGACTGTTTGAGTTTTTAATCTACTGAAATATTTTCAGGTATTTATAAATAGTCAAATCATAATAATTTATTGGTATTATATAGTACTTCTGAGAACTTTCATTGTTGTTATTATTATTATTATTATTTGTTTTAATAAAATAAATTTATTAATTATTATTTTAATTTATGCAAGTGAAGATATTTAATGTTAGACTAGAGTGCATCTATTTTCTCTTGTTCACTGTTATCAGAATTCTTGTGATCCCCAAAATAGTTATGAACTAATGGTATATGGAATATACATGTGCATGTGGTGTCTATTTAATTCTTTCTAAAATTATTTAGATTGCACAAAAAATAATTGCCATCTTTAAAATCCTCTCCCTTTACTTTATAGATTTATAATAATAGCTAGTTTACATATGGCCAGTACACTCTTGGCAACTTGTTGACCAGGAATGTAGATAATGATTGGGATTATAATCCCATTATTTTTAATATAAAACTACTTCTATAGTTATTTTTAGCACTTATGTATGTGCATGCAGGTGAAATATTGATGGGTATATCTATTCTACATTTGGCATTGGCTAAATGATTATTAGCCTATGATTTTATCATGTATCTTTTTCGAATCCAAACACTATTTATTATCTTGTTGTTATTACTCTATATCAGGGATCCCTACCCTATGCCCACAGGCACCATGGCACCCACAGACCATTTTATGTGTGCCTGCCGCTATATGAACATGATAAAAAATTATTTATCTGATACAAATAAATTTAATTTTTAAATTTTTTTATAAATTATTGCATTATATTGTAATCAAATTGTAGGACATACTATACTTTTACAGTGTAAAAATATAAACGTTAATTATATGTTAAAATTTTATTTTTGAAATAAATATTTTTTTGTATATTATGTGTATTATTAACAATATCCAACTATAAATTTACATTGAAAAAATAAATGGTGTCTGCCACCTGGTTGAAAAAATAGATGGTGTCCGCTACCTGGCCGGTATTATAGAATGTGCTCTTAAGTGCAAAAATGTTGGAGATCCCTGCTCTTTATTATTGTTAGTAATTTTTGCTGGTGGTGTTATATTATTGCATACAATTACATTATTTTCTAGTGCTGTTTTTTTGCTCACTTGTTGATGTGGATTTCCATCATCTATCACCAATCTATATTGTGTATCATTATCTCTGATAGATAAATTATACTATGCAATATTGTAAAGACTAGAAAATATAGTTACAGATCTTATTAGTCATGACCCTATTCAGCCAATTCAGCAATTCCTAATTCAAAGGAGATATTTATAGTGACCTTAGAACTGCCAATTGATGAGTCAGTAAGAAGGATTTATGGCAGTTTACTAAAAAGCAACAAGAAAATAAAAAAATTAGAACACTTTAGTAAGCTCATTTTGATCCTGTGCAAATAATATTATATCTTCCTTATATAATGAACTCCCCTATCTCCAATAATATCATCCTTAGCAAAGTATCAATTATTTAGCAACCAATCAAAATATATATGTGTAGTTTACTACAGCAAATAAATAATGGATTCAGGAAATTAACTTCTCATATTTGAGGGTCAAATATAATATGACTGTTTGAACAATAATTTTCTCATTAAACACTGTACATTTAATGCAATGGTAGGGGGTCCAAGAACTAAAGATTAGTAGATAACATCTCAACAGTACTTATGATGCTTGAATATCATAAGACCTCCTAAGCATATAATCATTGAATTATTTTTTTCTGCATAGTTTGCATAAATAAAAGCATGACAAACTTGAAAATCAAAAATTCCAACAAAACTACATCTATTACATTGTTTCTTGAAGGCATGATTTCTCAATATACATACAATTGATTGTGTGTGTATATATATACACACACACACAAATAAAACAGAAAATAGACAATACAGATAGAATAATATTAATCCAAATTTCCATTATTTCAAACTCCTATCATTTAAATAAAATTTCAAAGAAGAATTTTAACTTTTACAATAAATAAATAAATAAATTAGTTGGAGCACACATATATAAATAAAATTAAAGGAAAAATTAAATAGTTTTTTTTTATAAATATTCTTTGTAAGATTACCTCTATAACAAAAGTTCACTGATATTTTGTTTTTTACATATATATAAAATCTTCGTAGAATCTACAATTTTAGTATAAATTTATTATATACTATTACTTAATTAAATAAATAAAAAAGCTTTAAAAAGTTTATGGGTACTCATAATGGGAATTTGTACATGTATATAGACTTGCAATGTAGTCTCACTCTATTGGTGGTCTGTAGTTTCAAGCTTGTTGCAAATACTGAAAATCACAAATAATAAAGAACTGTATAATATATATATATATATTTAACATATATATGTGTATATTCTAACATGTAAATATAAGTTTGCATCATCATCATTATGGTCAACAATTATCAATCCACTGCAGGATGAAGGTCTCTCCAAGTTCAATGCATCTTTTCTGATATCTAGCCTTTCTTCTTCACATCATCCCTGCACCTTTTCTTATTTCATTCATCCAGCTTACATATGGTCTCTTTCTGTCTTGGAATCCAGATTAAGATTTCAATTGTCCTTCTATTGTCATCTATTCTAGTAATATGTCCTGCCCAAATCCATGTCAATCTTTTAATTCTTTCAACGATGTTAGTAACACCTGTTTTGTTCTCTTACCTATACAATGGGTTTTCAATCTCTTCTTGTTACTCCAAACATGCATCTCTCCATACTTCTTTGAGTGGTCTGAAGTTTTTGTGCTTCTCTTTTATTAAGTGTCCAAATCTCAGATCCATAAGTAAGAACTGGTAAAACACATTTATTAAAAACCTTTCTTTTCAAATACATAGGCATATATCCTTTTAGTTTTAAGTTATTTCTACCAAAAGCACTCCAACCAAGTTTAATTCTATGATTAATTTTATTTATTATGTTTCCATCTTTAGTAATAATTTAATTAGTAAGCTTATTATTTTTGATATATGTATCTAAATTAACTCAAGCCTTTAAGTCTCAAGTTAAAGGACCAGCTATTTAAATAGTTATTAATTCATTAATAACTTTAAAATGATTATTTTATTATTCACCTATATATAAATAATTGTTTATACTAATTGAATTTTGTTAATCAAAATGTAGACATGGAGATAAATCGAGGTCAGTGTCGTATCTAAGCAACTAAACAAAATAAATAGAATTTAGAACCCAATCATAAATTATAATTATTTTAACAATAAGAAAATATTAAATCACAAAAAGCAAATATTATATATGCTACCAGAAATTGATTCCACTATAAAAATCAAACCAAATTTTTAATAATTTAATCCAATCTTTTGATAAGGAACTAACGACTACATTTGTTTGTTTTGATGTGTTTGAAATACAAACATATTAAAAGAAGATGGATTAATAACTTTAAAGAATTTTCTTCAAAATAGACATTTCATTTTAAAAGAACTCTAAATTCAATCAATAAAAAGAATAGATAAATTAATTTTGAATTTCATTGCTTATATTTTTTTAACGTAATTATTTCTATATTTTCATTTATAAATGATAGAAATTTAGAAGATTGTTCTAAAGAGAAATTCTAACGAAGAGAAATTTCTTTAAAATATTTATTTAAATTGAAATTAAATATTTTAATAAGATATAAAATTATCAAAAATGTATTGTGACTAAACACCATTTGTTGTGGGATGGAAGGCTGATGTTTTAATCAAAGAGTGTAATTATATTTTCTATATAATACCTAAAATATATATGTATTTCATCAATATAATTTTCAATGAGAAATTATTTGGTAGCAAAGTAATCTGAAGAAGAAGATGCCAATTACACAGAATATAAGGAAACTTAATTAACAGAATATCACCATTGCCTCTGCGATGATCAATAAACAAAGAACATGGAACTTTATTATTAAAAAACATCATGGAACAAAACAGGACAATATTTTCCAAAACAGCATTTCAGATATTATTTGTGTGTATATACTTTTGACATCTAAATTTTATTTCTTTTGTTTTCAAAAATTGTTCATGCTAGGAATATTTCATGCCAGAAAATTATCTAGATGAAGAAAAATAGAAGATCATTTTTTAAAAATTTTATTTATTTAATAAAATTTAGGTCTTCCATTTTTTTTAAAAGAATTAAGTGACATTGACAGATAAATTTAAGACCAACTCAATCTGGAGGTAAAAGTTTGTTATTTTCCATGACAGAACAGAATTTTGTTTCTTACTAATTTTAATTAACATAAGTAATATTTGTTATAATTTTTGTGTGAAAGATTAATCTTTTTGCATGAAATTTCTTTATTTTATAATATGACTATACATGGAGGGATTCATTTGTAATACGAATATTACTTTACAAGGATCTTATAATGTGAATCATTTTTGATACACATAATTTTGAACTAATACTTAATTATTTAGTTAGTTATATTGTAATTTTAAATTTTTAGTTACTGTTTAATAAATTGTTGAAATGTGTTTATGCTATGATGAATATCACTATTATGGAAGTATAGTGAGATAATAATTAATTTAATGCTATAAATAATAGAAATTTACGCAACATGAAATATTTTCATATTGTTAATAAACATATTTTTAAATTCAAGGAATCTCTTATTTATATGATTTATTTAGTTATTTTACCAAATAAAATATTGATTAATGCATTCACACATATATATCATATCAATTTAATATGTCAATATTATAATTAAATTATTTATAGAATAATTTATTGAATTAATCATTACTTTGCAATATTAATAGTAATGCCTGAAGAGAGTCAAACACAATATCTGCCCTGAGTTCGAATTTTGAGTATAATGGAACCATCAACAGAGGTGTACATTGGATGAATTAATCTAGTTTACATTGGTATTGAATGATTTTATTTAAAATTATGTTGTTTAATATTGATTTAATTTTAGATTACAATTACACCATTTTATCCATGATATCCTATATGAAGACCCTAAGTTTGACTCTAGTTAGATGCGACCATCTCGATTCCTAAAAAGGACTGTACCGTTACAATATATATATATATTTCCAATTCATAAAAGTTTTACTTAAAAACAAACTCCAATTTTAAAAAAGAGAATAAGACACTGCATGGAACTGGTATCCATAAAAATATGACATCTCACTTTCAGCAGGCATAATAACCACATCACATTCAATTACATTTATAGTTTAACCATTACTGCATAAATACTCATCTAACAAACCCTAAACTTTTAGACTGTAGCTAATAGTCTATTTATATTCTCTTACTAGACAATATTAGTCAGTGACTACACTTGCCTGAAAAATAAATCTCAAGTCTCAAACTACAGCTGTGAATGATCAAATATGAGATTATATTTAAATGATAGGCTGTCTTAAGCCTGTAGGCTTTTTAATATTAACTAATGACATTATATCTTTACATTTGTACAATAATCATTTATAAATTATGTGACAGTCAATAACCAAAATCATATCATTATTAAAAATTACATACTCCACCAATCAATAGCTAATAACATTAATATCATTAACAGCAGAGAAACTCATATATATATATATTGTAAGGATACATTTAAACCGATCTCATAACCATTACCACCAACAATTGTTAAAAACATATTACTTATATATTAATAAGTTTGTGTAAAATTATCAGTTAAAATTATATTATTGACACTACTGACTTATATACACCTGGGTCTCGTTTTATGTGGTAGATAGGTTTCTCAGAAAATGCACACAAAAAAAATCACACAAAAATAGACTTAACTTACCTTGAAAATGGGGGATAAGTACTGTAATTTTAAAAAATCGCATAAAAGTAAAGCAACAATGTAAAATTAATTTAAAATTCACATTAAACAAATGGAAATAAAATATAACTAATAAAAAATTTTGAATTTGAAAAAATTGATACAAGATAAACTTTTTTACTTTTTTTTTTTTTATCAACTACAGTATTTAATTTTATTCAAAACAATATATTTTTATGCGTAATTTACACTTTTTTTATACATGTACAGTATTTTAATCATATTCGCTATTTGAGACATCGGATCCATCACAAGAGGAAATACAACTAGTGCCAACTTCATTTTTTAAAATTGGGCTTATAGTGGATTCACCCAAACTAAAAAGTTTTCCAATTGCTGTAGATCCTTACCATTTCGCTAAGCGATCTAAAATTGAAATTTTTGTTTCCAAAGAAATTCATTTTCTTGGGTATGTTTTCCTCTCCATTAGGGTAAACTAAAAGTTTAAAATAAAAATAAGAACTTAGACTTATGATAATAAAAAGACACCTACTCACCATTGTTGGGCAAAATTTAATTAAAACTAACAATTAAAAATTAAATTTTTATTTTTGTCTTTAATCTTTTAATTTTCAATTCCATTTAAAAATCAAATTTTGTTGTTTCACTTCACATTAATTCCAGATCACATTATGTAATTTTTAAATTGTTAATTACAATTAAAAATCAGATTTTAATTTTTAATTGTCAAATTTAATTGTGCCCACCACTGTTACTCACCTTTTAAAAATAAACTTGCAGACACTAAATGATTTATTGATTAAGTACTCTTTTTTAAAAAAGCAAAAATAGAATGTGATTTAAAATGAAAACCCAACAACATGCATAATATAGGTATCTATAATGTTTGAACAGATTCACATTATAATCTTGTAAAATTTAATGTGTGTATATGAAATGAGAGAATCCTGATTTTAAGTGAATTATGAACTTCTTTATTGCATAAAATCTATTATAGTACTATTATAAAGTGCTGAAAATATTGAAATTATCAGATGGAAGTTGAACTCCGATAATGTGCTATTACTTTAAATATGATGTGTGAGCACGTGAAATTTATAATATTTAAAGTAATAGTGCTTTATCAGAGCTCGACATCTGATCTAATAATTTTTATCGCATAAAAGAAAACCGCATACAAAGATATTAAGAAGAAACATGAATCGCATTTAAAAAATCTGCATAAAATGAGACCTGGGTGTATATACAAAACCTATGAACTGAAAGAAATCATTAATGTTAAATCTTTTTATTTATTAATCCAGCATAAAATTTTATACATTTCAAAGTGACATCAACAATGAAAATGAAAGTGTGATTTTGAAACTCGTACATCAATCAGTGAAAGATAAGACAGTATAGAACAACTTCATTCTTTTTGAGAAAAAAAAGAAAAGGAAGGAGAGTAAATTATGTCTTTAAAAAATTTACTTTTTAAATTTCTAAAATTCAGTTAGTTATTATCTTAACTGTACTTAATAGTAGAGCTCATAAGCCACTATGATTGCAACTTGAAAAAGTTGATTAAGGAACCTACTACCAATTTACTTAAAGCTTATATTTTAATCCAAGCTAAAAGCTAGAAAACAACAAGCAAGAAACATTGTGAGGATGGAGCTGCGCATCATACAAACATGATTCCAGATATGATTATTATTTCAAATTAACATCATGATGACCACGATAGTAAAAGATCTATAACACGCTACAGTCAAGCAAAGAAATTTTCTCAGTATGGGAAAGATAGTTATAAAAGCATCTGAGTCACCAACATGAAGATGCAGATGGTGACCAAAGATTATCTGATGAATTACCATCCAGTTCATACAAAGGATCTTTCCTAAAGGTAAAGATTCTTGGACATTTCACAATGTGAACTACAAAACTTTGAATTATGACTAGACTATGCTGGATTAACATCTCACATTATATTTTTATAATTTTTTTTCTTATTTTGCTTGTCAAATTGGTTTCTTTCTTTTGAACAGAGAATCATTCCATTCATCTGTCAATTATTTTAGAGGGAAGGGTAGCCATCAATCCTTTTTTTTCATTTAATAATAAAATTTAGAGTGCAGCTTCCTGAACTTGCTTGCCAATTGATATATTAATCTACTGACTTGAAAGGTGAGACTTTACTTATCCAATATTAAGTGCTTACACTTTGACAGTTACAATATTTTTTATGTTCGATGTTTGTATTCAATTAACTGAATTATTAATTTTTTTTTTTATTTTGAATGAGTGACTAAACCCTTGGATGATTGGCCTGTCCTATCATAGATTTATATAACATCAGAATAGAAGGAGAGATTCAGAAGATAAGAGCAATCTATATGGATAGATGCAATGGAAATTAATGAGCAACTAATATTAAAAATTTTAGTTAGTAGAGTTAATTATTAATATATGAGTCTCTTTTTTATATTGAATTCAATGTAAAGTTGAAATTATTAAATTAGAATGGTGACTGACCATCCTTTGTAGGGATCAAAGGGGTGGGTTACTAAAGAGTAAATGAACATAAACAAAGGATGATCATGCCTACATAATTATTAAATTAATCAAAACATGTTATTTTGTTATCCAACAATCATGAGTGGAAACCATCATCAAAATTAATTTGTTAAATATTAAATTAAATTAGTTGTCTGCTGTTTGATTTTTCTACTTTCCAATAAATCACACTATATGCATATACAATACACACATCAGATATAGAATAAATATACCTTGAAATAGAGTATGTATACATCTTTCCTGAGTTTGAACTCTGTGGCTTAATGAGGATCAGGAATAAGTGAAGTAAGGGATGTTCTGTAAGTTTGAACTCCATCCCACTCAATCTAATTATCATAGAATCACTTTATAAAACCCAGGCAAATCATCAGACAACTGACTTGCCCTATCAGGTTTAATGTCATACCTTGAAGACCAAATGGGTGGCCACAGTTAGATGCACCTTTTACAGAGGAAAAGGTCATTATGTTACATATACTGCCCAAATCTGTGAGTCTTTTAAATAATAGCATGGCAGCATATATTCTGTTCTGTTTTATTTCTAGAACTCATAAGGAATTGTACCATTATCATGAAAATGGAGGTGACTTTAACAAGTTGTTTCATTCAGGAGTGAATGCCAACTGACATGGACCCTTAGACAGACTTATACATAAATAAAGCATAGGCTAGTTAAAAGAAAATTTAGCTGAATGTAATCAAATCTGCTATATAAGCCTCTGGTATACCATCCTAGAAATAATAATTATGAACTTAAGCAACTAAGATATAATAGCACCAAATATATTAACAAAGACACATTGTGTAAAAATAAATAAATAAATACATATATACTCCTGAAAATGAAACCAAAGCAAGTAATCAAAGTTTTAATCCTACATGATAAGCAAATAATTGCAAACCAATTTGGAGCCAAGCTTTTTTTGGAAAAAGGGAAATAAAAAAAAACATTTCAAGGGAATGAAGCTAAAAACAAAATGAATACACCCCAATCTTATTATATCAACCACTGACTATACTCACAAAAGACCTATTAATTGAGAAAAAGATTGAACAAAGGCATGAAATCCTACTAAGAGTGAAAGACATAATAAAAACAAAAGTAAATCAAACCATTAATTGAGAATTAAATTAAATATATTTTATTTATTTTAATTTTTTAAGTAGGGGGAAAATGTAAGGATATATTTAAACAATCATTACCACAAATAATCATTAAAAACATATTACCCGTTTATTAGCATAATTATGATACGCTATCTTAAGTACTGGGTCAAGTTAGTTTCAGCAGAATAAAACTATAGATATTTAAGAACATTTCTTAGTTATTTGAATATATATTAGTATTATTATTAATTATTGTGAATGTGTCTTTGTTAAGAATATAATGTGCAATAATGCCTAGCTATGCCTTCTTAATGGGTTTCTGGTGATGGGCCATCCCATTTTTTAGTGTGGATAGTGATATTTTTAGATCTGGTATATGAGGGTTCAGAAGCTTATTCAAAGTTTATCCAACTTACCGAACTAGAAATGTTCCTCATTATGCTAGCAAGTCATCTGGTTCATCCCATGATTAACTCCACATTTGCACCACAATCTTTAATATTTTAGTGCCATAGTCTTAGAAGCCAGTCTATGGTAACCAGTTCATTCCACCTTATTAGTAAACTTTGTGCATTAGCCTGAACTTTGAATCTGGTTTTACCTAATGAATCTATATTTTGAGCATATTAATTGTTTGTAAATGGTATATTAGAATTAGTAGCTTAATGCTCTTTATTTGTATCATCCTTGTAAATGTTTGACTTATCATTAGCAAACCTAAAGAATAGCTTGGCATACCATGCTAGGCATGAGTCATATACTGCAGATAATTAATTATATAAATTGCATTGCTGTCAAGATGAGACTACTGTAACATTATCCATCTCATCACTACTGTAATACCTGTGAGCATAACCCATTCAACCAATGCTATGTATTTCTGTTCTTTTATTTTTAATTAATTCATTTAATTCTTATTTTATTAAATATATTTAAAATTATCTTAGTTTAATGCGTTTTTCAAAATCCATACCAAATCATCCAATATTTATTAATATATATAGATTATGCATTATCTTATTATGTCATAGAGTGTTGAGTAGATTATTTAGTCTTTACTTATAGTTAAGTTATTAATTTTTCCCCAGAGTCTCATGTTTCACCCTTTATTATGTTGTCTTGCTGAAGAAATTGAGGCTGAGTGTAACCTCAGAAATGTGATTCATATGCTATTAAATTACAGAGTCCAGTTAAATGAGTTGAAGATGGTTAGATTTGAGATCTCACCATCTCGGTTCAGTCAGCTTTGTTAAGTTTTGCCTCAACTCTGGGTTTTGTTATGTGAATGCACAAATCTGACCATTACAATATATATAAATAAAAAAATAGGAGTGTAAGAATAAAGTTAGAACTTTTGAAATGTTGAATGTTGAGAGTAGAATATAATTAAGCCATTGCAGGCTTAAAATATCTCCAACAGCCTTTCCTCACTACATTGAGAAATAATGTAGGAAAATGTGCTACTTATTGTGATTTGTCATCTACCAGTTATAATGGTTTTGGTGATTTTTTTCTCCATTTTGATTACCTTCTAGTTAAAAATATCTACTACCTATTTATTGGCTATTGGCTGAAGTAAAATCCTATTACTATTTGGAATTTGAACAATATTCAAGATTCTATATAATTTATATTGATGCTATAATTAATATATCACAATGTTCTTCATAGATAAAGTATTCTTTTACATTTTTCCTTATATAAGGACAAACAAAAGATAACTTGAGCTAAGAAAACTAATTGATGGCAGATCCTGATTATTAGTGCTGTCTATGGAGTTGACAAAGATTATGTTGTGGAAATGGGATGGAGTAGGATAGAGAAGAATATAGGAAAACATAGGGTGGGGAATGAAAAGGGAAATCAAAGTGGATAACAGGTTTCTCTGGGCATAATTACTGAGAGCTTCCTGACTCCATATAAGGAGAAGTTACAGTGCATTACATCACATCACATGATACATGATATCTAAAATTGTAAAGCCCTACAAAAATGTTTTACTATTTACTAAAATTCGACATTTTGATCTCAAAAGTAATTTTTAAATGTTTATACATACTTATTATTGTCTTGTCATTGCACCTGTTATTTTAAGGTGAATATCCAAATGGTAAATCCATATTCTTACACATAAATCGCCTGAATTTAAGATCAAAATAATAGTATGACATTTTTTTCTCTCAACAATTACAAATGTTAGATTAAGGCAACGGTAAGATTTTATTATATATATATATATTGTAATGGGACAAAATATATGCTGCCATACTTTTATTTAAGAGCCTCACAGATTTGGGTGACATATGTAACAGGATGATCTTTTCTTCTGGAAAAGATGCATCTGACTATGGTTGTTCTTCAAGGTATGGCATTAAACCTGATAGGACAAGTCAGTTGTCTGATGATTTACCTGGGTTTTATGAAGTGATTCTATGATAATTACTGATTGAGTTGGATGGAGTTCACAATTACATAACTTCCCTTACTTCATTTATTCTTGATCCTTATTAAGCCACAGAGTTCAAACTCACGAAGAATGTACATATACTCTATTTCAAAGTATATTTATTCTATATATGATGTGTGTATTGAATATGTGTATAGTGTGATTTATTGGAAAGTAGAAAAATCAAATGGCAGACAACTAATTTAATTTAAATGTTAATAAATTAATTTTGATGATGGTTTCCATTCACGATTGTTGGATAACAAAATAACATATTTTGATTAATTTAATAATTATGTAGGCATGATCATTCTTTGTTTATGTTCATTTACTCTTTAGTAACCCACCCCTTTGATCCCTACAAAAGATGGTCACTCACCATTCTAATTTAATAATTTCAGCTTTACATTGATAAGATTCTCATATATTAACAATTAACTCTGCTAACTAAAATTTTTAATACTAGTTGTTCATTAATTTCCGATGTGTCTATCCATATTTTATAATTTGTTAAAGGTTGCTCTTATCTTCTGAATCTCCCCTTCTATTCTGATGTTATATAAATTTATGATAGGACAGACCAATCATCCAAGTGTTTAGTCACTCATTATAAATAAAAAATAATTAATAATTCAGTTAATTGCATACAAACATTGAACATAAAAAATATTGTAACTGTCAAAGAGTGAGAACTTAATATTGGATAAGAATAAAGTCTCACCTTTCAAGTCAGTAGATTAATATATCAATTTTATTATTAAATGAAAAAAAAAAGGATTGATGGTTACTCTTCCCTCTAGAATAATTGATGGTTGAATAGATGATTCTCTGTTCAAAAGAAGAAATCAATTTGACAAACAAACTAAGAGTAAAAAAAAAATTATAAAAATATAATTTGAGGTTTTAATCGAGCATAGTCTAGCCATAGTTCAAAGTCTTGTAGTTTACATTGCAAAACATCTGAGTATCTTTGCCTTTAGAAAAGTTCCTTTGTATAAACTGGATGGTAGTTCATCAGATAATCTTTGGTCTCCATCTGGATCTTTGTGTTGGTGAGTCAGACATTTTTATAACTATCTTTCCTGTGCTGAAAGAATTTCTTTGCTTGATTGTAGCATGCTATAGTTTCTTTTAATATCGTGATCATCATGATGTTAATTTGAAATAATAATCATATCTGGAATCATCTTTGCATGATGAGCAGTTCCATCCCCATGAAGTTTGTCACTTCCTGGCCACACATGATTTATTGGTTTTTAGCTTATAATTTGGATTAAAATATAAGCTTTAAGAAAATTGGTAAGGGGTTCCTTAAACGACTTTTTCGAATTTCAATTATAGTGGCTTGTGAGCCCTATTATTGAGGACAGTTAAGATGATAACTAATTTAATTTTAGAAATTTAAAAAGTAAATTTTTTAAAGATGTAATTTACTCTTCTTCCTTTTCTTTTTCTTAGAAAGAACAAAATTGTTTTATATTTTCTTATCTTTCATTGATTGATGTAAGAGTTTCATGATCACGCTTTTATTTTCATTGTTGATGGCACTTCGACATTTATAGGATTTTATGCTGGATTAATAAATAAAAAAAATATTTAAATTAAAGATTTCTTTCTCCTGTTTTTTGAGATTTTTATCTTGTTTGCGTTTATGTGTTTAGTTTATATATAAGTCAGTATTGTCAATAATATAATTTTAACTGACAATTTTACATAAACTTATTAATATATAATTAAATACTAATCTCATTATATATAGTGAATCTGTGTATAATATTTTATACAAAATAATAATAATAAAGCATATTTCGGGTCTTATAACATTTACAAATATGCCTTTAATACCATCCCTGGTCACTATCTAACTAATAGATATAATAATGATTTGAACAGATTAAGAAAACCATACTTAACAAATACTAAATAACTAAATATAGATAACAATGAGTGTATAGCAGTAGATTTTCAAAGCAACAATTTCTATGGCTAAAAAACAATAATAATATTATGCTGGAGAGCTTCTAATTGTCTTTCCCAAAAGTTTACTAAGTTAGTTACTCTCTGTTTTGAAATATTGGTATATCATAATATATAAATTTAAGAATGGTCTAAAATAATCAGAATAGAAAGTAGGCATGGCCTCAGATTATAAAAAGGTTAAATAATAACTGATTACAGCTATTACAGTTAAAGAACAATTATTAGATTACATTTATAGTCGAGTTTATAGTTACATTCAGATATTTACTTTATAAGAATTTTAATTACATGAGAATGTATAATTTAATAAATGTTCATAATATTTAGCTTAATTAAATTATTATAGGTTTTAAAATTAGATTTATAGTGCTCTATAGTGAAGAAATATTACCAATTTTCTTCATGGAGCTGGGTTGTCCAGCATTGGGAATAGGCACTGGCACTTTCTCGCCAAATGGGGTGCTCATATATGTTGTCCTTCCTTGGGCAGCAATTGTTAGCTGAACTTCTCCATCCTGGCAGCATGCAGGATGGGCTGAAGGTCACTGTTCTTCTGTAGAAATATGGCAAATTTGTAGCCTTCCTAGCTGCTCATATTCAAATTATGATGGGTGTAGCAACATACTTGAATTATATAATAGATATCCCTTCAGAAGTGAAATATAGATTTTATATACCAATTTCTACCCATATTTTACATTTGCCTACAAACTAGGTTTGCAGCATAAAAATCCATTAGCTTGTTTACAAGTTTTACTCAAAATTATAAAATTTAGCTTTCCTGTTGTTAAATTTCCATATTAAACAATTTCATCTTAGTCCAGCCAACCTGATCCCCAAGTGAATAGAAAATAGTGCTGCTTGATCGGGTTCATTTTCACTAAGATTTGTTATTGTCAAATTACAGATTTGTTGACACACAATTTTAAACAGGTGCTTGTGGCATGGTTTCTTGTTAATAAGATTGATTTTAAATTTTACTAAATTAACAATTTATTATATAAACATTTTGTTATATATGTATGCTGGTCACCTATGAAATTATACATTTATATGCAATCTTAAGGAAATAATTAAATAAATTTATACACATAAATTTATAATAATTTAAAGATTTAAACATTTAATTATTAAATGTGCTGTAACGTCACTAAATCTGTTACACGTTACAGCTTATCCTCGCATATATATAGGTATGCTCATACACATATAATGGTGTTTACACAGATATACTTTAAATAGATATACAGATATATAGATATATGTGCACTTAATGAGGTTTAAAGTTGGTACAAGTACTACTATGGAATATAGTAGGTAAAATGTGTAGTCTGATGAAATACACCATTTCAATATATATATAACATTTTTAAAGCTGCAATTATGCATTTTGTGTGTGCAATATTGATGTTTTTTTCATAGTTAGCTTAATTAATTCATAAATAAATATATTTAAATATTATTTTTTATTTTTTATATAAATTAAAAATTCTGAGATTAAAATAATTTCTATTATTTATTCCCAGAGAATTCAGCAAATATTCATTTAGCCAACATATACAAGATGTCACTTCAACTGCCTGACTGTAGATTTGACGTCACTCTAAATTGGCTACTTTTTATCCCACGTATACATATTATACATCATTCAAAAGAAAATCAAAAGTTCTGTAAGATGGTACCCTCTTCAGAATTATTTTATAAGTAAAAAATCAATAAAAATGACCATATATGTCAAACAAAACCAAAGCACCACCTCCTCACCACCTTTTCTTGAATCTTATTGGCAGTCCAACTTCTGTCAGAAAGGGAAATGGCTGCCAAAAAGTAAAAAGTTACGTTCGTTTTGATTTTTATTACGAAAATGATAAACGAATGTTTACAACATTTTAAACAATATTTGAATTGAATTACAAATTATTATTGATAAAATAATACTAAAAATCAAATTATTTTAGAAAAATAGTTAAGATATTACCAAGAATTATTTATTTATTGCTGCATATTTATCATAACGTTAAAGTGAAAAAAAAAAGATTTCGTCAGCAATCTTTTTTGGTTGGTTGAATAGCGGTTACTTTTATTTCACTGCAATTGAATATTTTTTAAATTATAAATCAAATTTTATTTTTGAAAAGACTTTCGTTTACTTTCATGATCTGACAAATTAGTAATATACTTTTTACAAACGAAACTAACATTTATATTATTAAAAGTGAATCTATTTTAACAATAGATTTTGTTAAAGTTGTGAGTTGGCCAATTAAAAGTTTTGATTTTTAACTCATTCGGCCAATTAAATAATAATCGTTGAAAGGGTTAATAGAATCTTATAAATGATTTCTGATTAATTTTTACTCAGGTAAAAGAAACATTTGTATTCCATAGTTTCATTGATAGTATTCCAGGGTCACTGATGTGGGTGTGCAAGTTGTGTGAGGCACAAAGGCACTTCATCAATGTGAGCACCAAATCATCATAATAATTAATAAACGTTATGTGTAAATGAAAATGTTTAGATTTATAAATCATTCCATTGTTAGAATCATGTTCTGAGTGCAAATATCTTTTTTTAAATATAAGAGGATGACTTTTTTACTTAGTGTAGTGACAATTGTTAGAAATATATTACATATTACATACTCTATTTCACTACTCCAAACAGATGAATACCATTTTATAGCAATGAGTAATAAAGTTTATAGGTAAATAAAATGTTTAGGTTTCCAAATCACTTCTTTGTTAGAAAAACATGATTGTAAATATTTTTTATTTATATACAAAATGATTACTTTTTTAGCCTATCATTGCATAAAACTGAAAAGATCACACTATTTTGCTGCGATGTTTAATATAATTTATATGTAAATGAAAAATTTTAGATTTCTCAATTACTTTTATTTAAACAGTCTAATTTATATAAAAAATGACACATTACTATTAATATTTTATTTAAAAATAAACTTATTTAAAAAATATTATCTTTCATAGTAGATAATTTAGTTTATTAATGATGATTTATAAATTTTTATATCAATATTCAATAAAGCTGAAGTTTTAGAATATCCAATGCTGAAATATGCCCTTTTTTTTTAATTACTGGTACTTATCCTTTTTTCCTTTTTAATACTATTTTTAATACCGATATTGTTTTTTATGTGTTTTAGTAATCTGCTTTTCATTGTTTGGACTTGTGGAATTTATTATTTAACTTAAAATTCATAATTGATTAATGATATTATCTAAATACATGATGGTCCAAATCCAAGAAAAACAGAATTAGTAAAAAGCATTTTTTTAAAAAGATATTATTATATGTAGTTCACTAAAATGATGTTAATATTAATGCCACTCTGCTGGTTGTAACAATTATATAACATCACTTGTAATTGCTCTATTGGGAAAATGCCTACAATTTTTTTTTGTATATTTTAGTATAAGAAACCAATTGTTTGATATTTGTTTAATTATTATAATCTATCATTAAACAAAAGAAAGTGCAATGTGTAAAAATGGCTTCTAAAAATTTATCATATAAACAATGTATGTGTGAAAATGTTTTACCTTTAAATAAATATAATGTAAATCCTTAAAACCCCTAGATACTAGATTATATATTGAGTCTAAGTTATTATACTAAAATAACAAACATACAGGGAATTAAATCATGAAGTAATATAAATATTCTATTATTGAACAAACATTTGAGAAGCTAACTTTGTTAATAGAAAAGCAACAAATTATGCATGAGAGATTCCAAATGAGATCAAGTAAAAAACAATTTTTTTAACTAAATAATATGTTGATTAGAATCAACCAAGTTAAAGTTAATTATTAATTATCACGTTGTACCAAATTCAGGAGAGTTATTATGTACCTAAAAAGATAAAAGTGTAAATAATTATAATTTTTTAATATTCTAATGTTTTTTGTTAAACAAAAGTATATAAAATTCATTTTGTTTTAATTAGCTAATTTTATTTTATGGGGAAAGGGGGGGGGTCTTTTTTACATGATGATTTTAAAACAATATTTGAGAAAGTATAATAAAATTTGTATAGACCAATATATATATTCAATATTTTATTATGAGTCCATTAATAACATTGCCATCCTAATTTAATGTTTGTTTGTTTTTTGTTTCTTTGTTGCTATTTTTGATTCTGTGGATAAAAATGCTAAGGAAGAGAATCATTTTTGACCTATCCCGATTTCATATTAACATGACCAGAACATTGCAACCATTTTGGTATATATGTTGTACTTAACTGAAAAATCTGTGTAACACCTAATCAATGTTTCTATAATGGTATTATTTTGCATATGATATTTATTGTAGGGCCTACAAATTACAAAGTTTTGATGAAAAAAAAAGGAAACATAGTTTCACTTAGCATATGATAAAATAATCTTTTTTTTTTTATTTTCACATGCAGGTGTGGGATCTTGATAAATGCAAGGTCTAGTACTGTCACATTGCAGAATTTTGCAAATTTTAAAGTTTTTACTATTATTTAAAATTAAAACCAACAATTTGTTCATCTATGTAGCTCTAAACGAATCATAAATATTCTAATCCTTTAAAAAAATAATGTTTAATTAAAACATAAAGAGCATTGCTGTATTTCTATTCTCATCACAAATATTTCAGTCCAAAACTAAGTTATTGTTTTTTCACACAACTAAAGAATTTTGAATTTTTTTATTAAATATCTTAAAATAAAAATAACATATGGATGACTACAATGTAATAAATATAAATAAACGCACAATTGAAATATGATGCAATTATTAATGTCAATTAAAGAATTATTATGTCCATACAATATGTTGAGATTATAACATATTATTATGTTTAAAAAAATAATCAAGAAATGATCTGACATTAAAATATTGAAAATGTCAAGTTAAACTTTGATTTTAAGCTGTTATATCCACCACTTTAAACAGCACAGATTAAATTAACCTGATGGATACTTACTTGGTAGGTCATGTGATATTTGAACACTGGTATAATTGCAAGCTGAGCTTGGATCTGAAAACTACTTGTTCTACCCCTGAATTAATCTATTACATAATAATGCTTATTAAAATTGCAGCATTTTCTTTTCTTTTATTTTAGTGCAAATACAAATATTATTTGATTATAAATGTGTAAACAATCATAAATTAAAGAAATATAAAATAAAATATAGATTGAAACAATGCAATTATAATGTCTTCTTATACTAAAAAGAAAAAATATAAAGGAAACATAGAACAATTCTTCATGGTCATCTAGTGTCCATTGCTACTAATGTTTACAAAGTTTGATCAATGTGGAGACCAGTGACATATATGTATATATAATGGAAGAGATATATGTAATGCTTAATTGTAATTCAACATTATCTACAACATAGCAGTTAAGAAATAAGTTCAAACATTAGAGAATAGTTAAATCATACTTGAAGTTGTCTTCTTATAGATTTTTCTAATTTGCAAATTATATATGAAAATATATTAATAATTCGTTAATAATATGTATATTTTTCATAGTTTTTTGTTGTTGTTGTTGTTGTTTTTTCTATTAGATTATCCAAGAAATTAGAACAGCAAATTAAAATCATAATTATTTCAAATAACTATAAACTTTTAATTTAATCTAGCTTACTTCATGGTGCATTTAACAGGGAATTCATTTGTTACACTCTAAATTTGGGGTTTAACTGTAGTTATGTTTAGTAATGTTAGGAATTCACAAGCAACTTTGATAATTTCATGTACTGTATTTTAAATAATTGATTCATATGCAAAATAATTAGTTTTCTAATTTTAGTTGTTTAATGTGTATCTGTCTACTTTTACTTAAAAATAAAAATCTTTTAGCAAATATCTGACTTAATCAGATGACTATTATTATTAAGACGATCAAAGAACAGCATGTGTGTGGTTTGATGTCATAAATAGAAAATTAAGTATGATTTTAATTTGCTTGAAGCTATATTGACTTTAAAACCATCACTTATAAATTAAATAGATGGTAGTTTTTGGCAAAATATGATATACAACAAAAATTACTATCACGATTTTTTAAACACATCTTTGAACTGCATTAGATAGTAATAATCTTTTTACTCTATTTTAAAATGGAGAGGGGGACAGTTTGTGTGGCAGTTTATATGTACCTAAAACTAGGTTGGCTCTATTCTAATCTTGAACCTAAAATTACGGTAGGAGTAGTCAAACTGCTACCTAGAAACGATATGTGGCTCTTTAACATAAGATTCTTGGATAACTGCTTTCCGAGTTTCTATTGCCATCACAATTAATATAAGAGTTTTTTTTTTTAAAATAATAATAAAATAATCAAGCTTTATATTATTTATAAGGTAGGAATTGAAAGTTCTTAAAAAAATATATATATTTAATTTCATGCCGAACAAATATATGTTAAGAATTTTAATCATAATTTCAATGCACGATTTGAGTTAAAATTTTGCATAATAAATACACAACATAGTTAAAGCAATAATCATTAAGGATTTTGAAAACATTTGATGTGTGTGTGCGTTTATATATTTGTATGTTTGTGTGAGTGCTTTATAATTATTGAAATTAATATAATTTAACAGTTAAAAACTTCATATATAATAGTAGTAAATGATTTGTAGCTCAGAAAATCATATGATATTTGAGCGCCAGAAGTGACAGATAAATCCAAGGTTCAATCAAAAGACCTTTAGTTTTCGAATCTGCCAATCTACTACTTAAACTAAACCTAACAAAGCATTTCATAGATCAATAAATATTATTAGACACAAATATTTCCTAATGTTTGTTTTAAATTTTTTTTATAATAAAATGTATAGCTTATATTTATTTGTTTAGGTTTTGCTGGCTTCCAAATAAAATAAAAAAAAGATCTATCTAGCCAATCAATAATTGCAAAAAAATGTATTATTTATTTTGGGAATTAAAACTTTTCATCAGTTTCCAATCCACTAGTTTAGTGAGTGGTAATGAAGCTGTGGTGTTGAGACGTCAAATTTCCTAGATTGACTCCTTTGAGCAACTGACTATATATCACGTAAGAACTTAATAAAAGTTACCGACAGCAGTTGGCACCCAGTTGGATTTGTTAAGACTGCTTTTTTTTTTTTTATTAATGTTAGTTTATTTTCATATTTTCAAATAATGAAATCTCAAATGGGAATAATTGATTGCCAAACCATCTGCCGTCTTAACTTTTTAAAAAAAAATCAAAGTGTATGATGGAAAAATATTTTTCTAAGAATGACTTAAAATTAAGTATTATATTGGAAACTTTACTATATAGCGAACATCTTTTATTTGTTTATACATATATTTAGGGGAAAATTTTTTGATTGACCATTTAATTTCAACAAAAAAAAAAACCGAGGTGCGGGTGTGTTATAAATTTTCGCAGCCGTTCTTAAAAATACTCTTTAAAAGTTATTTATGATAGAAAACAAATGTCTACTTGTGTATACAAAATATATAATTATTTTTTTTTCTGCAAGAGATTTTATTCCACTGTCTAATTGGGAAATAAATTTTCTTGGAGCTCAAGGTCACTTTAACATTGCAGTATATTTACTCTTTTCTTTTTTTTTTTTTTAGCTGAAAAAATTTGGCAAAATGATTGTCTTTTTTTTTTTTATGAAACTCTCATTCAACGTCTTTAATTTTCATCAAGTTAACTTTTAATTAGATCTGTATACCTCCCCCCCCCGCTTCTCTTTTTTTTTTATTTCGGTGCTAAAAAAAATCAGAAGAATTAATCCAAATAAATAACGTTTAGATAAACTATAAATATGGAACAGTGACTTAAAATATGCGAGTTACATTCTCTTAAAACAATTAATTATCAATTAAAGAGGCGAAAATATTTGGGAGGTCGGGGGGATGAAAACAAGTAAAAATAAAATAGGTAAATTGATTTATATTTGATTTCAACAGTTTCTTTTTTTTAAAAAAAAAATAAACGAAATTTGAGAAAAGTGATAATTATTCCGTAGTGAAAGATAGGCAAAAAGATTCTACGTTTTAACAAAAGCAAATTCGTCATTATATGCTCGCGTACGCATAATTTTATTTACTAGACAATAAAATAAAAAGATTCATTTATCTAACAAAGTTAGGATAAAGGTAAACTATGAGATCAGTGATTAAAAATTAATATACATTTTTCTTTAGTAATGAAAGTATTGACATATTAATCATATTTTTGTTTTATATTGGTGAGTTAATATTCGCCTGGACAGGCCAAATTATCTTGGAAATTTTATTCCTAGTTAAATACACGTATAGTTAAGTAGCAGTTTACTGACCAATATCTAAATTATATATAGGATTGTTACCAAAACAAATCCTGAAGTTGCTTGAAAAATCTGAAACTTTCTAAAAGTTTCAGGTTAGATCTAGATCCAAATCTCATGACATGTCATAACAAATAAACTTTTTCTTACTCCATAAGATCATTCATAAGAAGAATAGATAAAGAATATCTTTTTTACTTTACAACCTTTTTATAAATATAATAATTTTTTTTTTTTTTTATTCTTTAATTTTTTTTATAATATCATTTTTTTATATCCAACTTGGCTAATATTTTATAACCATAATTATATTTAACAGCTTTTTTTTTTTCACATTAATATTTCGATATCTTAATAGCATTAACATATTTTTATTTTATTTTATTGATTATATTTTTATATTATAAAGTATTCTAGGTAAAAGATTTAATCAATATGTCTTTTTTCATATTATTCTCCTAACTTGAAGAACATTTCAATTATTCGTTTATTTTGATGTTTATAATTTACTAAATTTTTAATATACACATATAAATTAAAATCAGTTACCCGTTTACTAAAATATATTCAGTGTAAATATCAATCAATTGAAGTGTTTATTGTCCATGTTGGATATCCATCGAATGGTGCACTTCACATTAGCTTGATTCTCACTTACTGAATAAAACATGAGTTTTCTGTTTTATATTTTTTAAATTTTATATTACTCTTTAATATACGTGATAATATTTATTTATATGGAAACATAGCATAGTATTTAGTGAAAAAACTAGTTTTCACACGCAGATTTAAACAACTTTTTTTTTTCATGCAGCCAACTCATAATCAATCCAACCAACTTTAATTACTGATCAGCAAATACACAGAGACAAAATTTCCATGCAGTAGCATAAAGAATGGTGATCATGTGATGTTTAGTGATCAGCAAATGGTTATCTAGATATTTTTAGAGAGAAAATAAAACAAAGAGAAAAAACAGATTTTTATTATCTAGCATTTGATTAATGTTGTGACTGTTGCCATATTTTTAAAAGGCCTTTGTTCGCCAATGGGATTTTTAAAGACTGTTTTATTATTGGCTTCCATCATAAATTATGCTTATGAAAAATTAAAAAGTGACTTTTATATATCTATTTATTATATTTGATTTATTACTAGAAAGTAGAGAAAACTAATTAAACAACAGCCTATTATTACAAACATTCATTAATATTTTATTATGTCTATAGTTTTTATTTCCTGCCACCACTTGGTGTTTTTTTAAAAATCAGTCAGACTTTAATAATAATATGTGTCTATTAACCATTAGATTAACACTTGAGAATATAATGTTTATTATTTTAAGCACTTCTTTTTTTTTTTTTTTTACTTTTAATCTTCCTGAGATAGCCATTTTAAAATGTTCATTTTGTAATTTTCATGAAAAAACTATTTGGTATTACTAATAATCAAATCTAAATGATGTAACAATATGGAAAATTAATTACAAAATGTCTTCAAATTTGTGTTTTACCATACATTATGAAATTTATTTTAAAAACATTCTAAAAAAGCTGAGAATATAAAAGAATGGAGAAATAAAACAAAATATTTTTAAAAAGAGAGAATTAAAAGACAGCATTATAAGATATCACATAAAACTCTTCATTAAAGTTATCCTTCTCTTTTTTTTCCTTTAATTGGAATGGCCATATTCACACATTACTGCCAATGATAATGAAGAATAGTATTTTTAATAGAATTCAGAATAAGCATTGAGAAGCATAATACATAAATGGTAGTGGGATAGATCATGAATTCTCACTCTAGCACTGAATATTATCCTATTGGTTTTGAGTCAGTTTCTTAAAATTATTTGAGGGTTAACTAGATTAACTTTGACTCATCTATTTAAAATTATTTATAATTTGCTTAAATTTTTTTAACTACCTACAAAACTTCCAGCTTTACTTGAGATTTTAACATAAGTCAATAATAAGATACATTAATACTCTATGCATTATATCCCAGTTTTTTTTATATGATCATAGGTTTAGTCATTTAAAAAAAAAAAACTTATGTTCCAGGGATTAGCATTTCTATTGACCATGCTTATGAATTGGATTTCAACCTGGATCAAATTAGGATTTTTTTTCTTTGTAGTTAAAATTTTAAATAAACTCTAGAAATTTCTCCATGCTGCCACATCCTAGTGATTTCAGTTAGATATTCTATTAGTCAGTAAATGGGTATTTCTTTATTTTTAGATTCCGAATAGAAACTCAAGATTAATATGAATTAATGAAATAAAGGTCAGTATGCTGATTATAAAGCAAAAATATAATTTATTATGATACAATGTTTAATAATGATGAAGGAAATTTCATACTCATATGCATAGTGATCTCATAGATTCTTTTTATTTTATTCATTTCTAATATATTATACCGGACAAAAGCTTTAGATTCGCATAAACTGACCACCAGGGCGCCACTAGTCCGAAATTTGGAACTAGACATTTATTTTTAAGGGGTTACAGGATATGCGAATTGAATGTGCCGGACTAGCTCAATCAAGCAAATGAGATTATGTTTTGTTCAGTGAGTTGGAAAGGTAGAAACAGAAAACAACATCAACTAAGTGGATGAATAAATAAATAATTTTATTAAAAGTATGATTAAATAAACATAAATCTAAATAATAATCTTTAAAGCACATTTAAAATATGTACTACACGTACATACGTCAAAATTAAATTTAAATATTTTATATGGCTTTGAGAGCGATTTTCTGTGCGTGAAAGAGTGCAAAATACTGACAGTAGCAGAAGTATTAGTAAGTATTCCGTGATCTCACGTAAGAAAAGGGAGGTTAGCTTCCTGCTTATAACCCATAGTTAGAAAAAGGCTGAATCTCCGTATTTGAGATTTATGTAAGCTTATGTCGAAACCGAAGAAATGCGAAAGTAGCTTCCAAAACATTAATAATAATAAAAAGAGTGTGGAAAGTTATTACTTTCAATCGATTGACCTTCCTCTGAGTGAGACAGGCTAGGAGCTCACGATCTACCTATTGAGAGGGTTAAAACGATCGTATGTGCCCCTAATAAACGAATTGGAAGCTTGAAGAAATAAAACTAAGGACTATTATAAATAAAGTTTCACGACATAAGGAGAACTAATAATAAAATGGGTCACGAGCCAGAAGTCAATTAAAATAGTCTGTAATATCCAGACTGCTTTCCATAAAAAAAAGAATGTGAGATTATAAATAAACTACTATCTTACTTACTAAGACTTAAATAGGATGGACAGTAATAGGTTTGAAACGAGCACTCGTTAAAAAAAAAAAAGAAAAAAAAAATCAAGCACAAAGAAATCGAATTACATAAGATATAACTTAAAAAAAACATTTATATTTAAAAAGGAACAAATCTAAGATAACATTATTTAAATTGCAAAAAGGTAAGGTACCTTAATAATTTATTTCAATGCTAGTGCACTAGACTTCTTAGGTTAGTCCGTTGCTCTGGATTCACTGACGGTAGGCTTGGGCGAGCTGGTTAGTGGTTTCTTTGGTGCCGGTTCTTATGGCATTGTAGGCAGTTAATGGAGATACAGGATGTCCGATCCTGTCCTGGCGAGAAGCTTAGCACATCATGGTAAAGAAAATATTCTTGCTGTAGGTTTAATGTTCATTCTAGATATAATAATTACTGGATCAGCTTTCAGAATATGCAGGAATCATCTTTCCAAGTATTTTGGCAGGAATCGTGCAATTCTCCTGTCAAAGTTGGTGTCTGTCTCTTTGCGCTGGTGCAAGTATTCTAGCTGATGCCAGTATTGAAAGCTAGTCCAAGATAAACCAATGGCCTGATTCAGCTGTATATCTGAATCATATCTCTTAAACCAATTACCAAACTTTTTCTTTTTAATTAAAATTTAAAAATTCTTGATCTAGATAACAATAGTTATCTAATTAACGAAATAAATTGCCCTTTACAGATCTAGGAATTAACTAATGAAAAATTCTTTTCTTTTTGTTTTCTTTTTTTTTAATTAGCCTTATCAATCTAAATCCCCAAATCTGAAAAGCAATCTATTTGTACACTTTACTTTTACATAAATTTAACAAAAAAAAAAAAATCTTAGTTTCCTTTTTTTTTTTCAAAATTAAAATACCAAATATAACTGTGGTATTAAAATATAATTCCCACGCACATACATATATATTTGTACAAGCATTAAAAAAAAAACTTTTAATCAAGTTTTACAAACGAAACCTTATATAAAATTTATTTTATTTTCTTCACCCCTATAAAACTATAATTTTTGTAATGGTGTCTTAAACATCCATTACAATATATATATATATTGATCAAATAAGAGCATATATTATTTAATTGCTTGCAAATGCATTTATATATATATATATTATTATGTGATGTCAAGTTGATATTAACTCCTGGTTTTTTGAGAAAAAAGTTAATGAGAAATGAACATAGAAGTATACAAACGAAGATATGGAAAAATTGGATTATATTTTGACTATCAGAAAATATGTATTTCAAGAAAATTGTAATAGTTGTAATAAATTCAACACAGAAAGTGATCACTGATTAGAGAGATGTAAGATGCATGTTAATACGAAAGTAGAGAGACAAAAATTATTCAGAAAAACTAAGATTCACAGTTGATATTCCTAATATTCAAAAATATTCCAAAGAATTTAAATTAGAACTTGCAAATCATTTTAAAATATTAGCAGCTTTTGAACATGATTCAGATTAAAATAAAATTAATAAGAAGATAACTAATACACTTTTAAAAACTACAATAAAAATTACAAGTACAAAAAAGTGAAATTTCTAGGGAGGCAAAACAATTTATGAAGAAAAGGACTAATATAAAAATATATGAAAATGATGCATTAAGAAGAATTGAATATCTCGAATTATGTCAAATAGTGTACAAAAAAAAAATATAATAATATAAGAAAGTATAAATGCAAACTTGCAAGGAAAGTTATAAAAGTAAATAAAAGCCTCAAGATATAAAATAACATCTTAGTATTGGTAGAAAACATTTCTGCAAAAAGAAAAAAAAATTGGAACTATTACTAAAAAGAAAAATGACATCATAAAATGCGTACAAGAGTTTTATCAATAATTATATACTAATAAAAAATAAGTACCTCCTACTATTATATCTTCTGAATTGCTCAGAATGTTAAATGAAGACATGCTGTTAAATTTATGAAAAATGGAAAAGTTCCAGGTAATGATGGAATTATAATCAATATCTTAAAAGAAATAGGTGAAAAAATAGAAAAACTTTTGCCAAAGTTAGATAACAAATGTCTAAATGATAAAGATGTATTAGATGATTGGAAGAAACCAATATTAATATTTAAAAAGATGATAAAGAAGATATTAGAAATTACATACCTATCATTTTTTTATCAGTTCTATACAATTCTTTTTACCAAAATGATTGCAACTCATCTACAGTGAATTTTGGATTTTAAGCAACCAAAAGAGCAAGCCGAATTTAAAAATGGTTTGGGTACAGTGGAGTATATCCAAATATTAAGAGAAGTTATATAAAAGGCCAACGAATATGAATTATCAATATGCTTTGGATTTATAGATTATGAAAAGGCATTTGATTCTATAAGCATTTTTCAGTGATTAAAGCATTGAATCATCAAGATATAGATTCGGGATATTGTTATATGCTGAAGAATATTTATAAAAATGCAACAGCAAGTTTGGCAAGAAGAATTCTGTGAATTAAAAAGGGAATAAAAGTAAATGATGATTATTTAAGTCATCAACATTTTGCAGATGACATAGTTGCTTTTGCAAATATTGTTTAGGAGCTTCAGAAAATGTTGCAATAGTTATAAAATGAAAGCAAGAAAGTATGATTTAAGATAAATGTTCAGTGGATTTTCTCATAAGAAGAAAATGATTGATAATGATGAGTTAGAAGGAGCTAACAATTACAAATATCTTGATCAGATTATTACTATACATGGAAACAATAAATAAAATTAATCAGAGTTAAACCTGGTTTGAGTGCTTTTGCTAGAAAAAACTTAATATTAAAAAGAAATATTCCTATGTGTTTGCCTGTTTTTATTTATGGATCTGAGACTAGGACACTTAACAGAAGAGCAATACAGAGACTTTAGACCACTCAACACAGTATAGAGAAATGCATGTTATAAGATAACAAGAAGAGATTGAAAATGAAATATATGGGAGAGAGAACAAACAGGTGTTACAAACAGCATTGAAAAATTAGAGACTGGTGTGGAGCTGGGCTAGACATATTTGAAATCATAAACTGGATGTCAAGTGATTATATAAGACCTAGAAAGAGACTGCATGTGAGATGGTCAGATGAAATTTTAAAATGTGCTGGGTTGATGTGGAGGAGAGAGGCTAGAGATAAAAAATGGATTGAACTTGTGAAGATCATTCTGCATTGGATCAATAATGGCTGAAAATAATGATGATGATGACCCCCTTCAGAACTGTAATTTTTTTTCACCATTAATTTTTCCAACAATTATATACAGTCTTATTATATAATTAAAATAATTGTGCTGCACACAGTTGAGTTTGAATCTAATCTTATATATCAATGTGTCCATTTTTTCTTAGTGGAAGTCTTTTGACATGTTTTAACATGGAAAAAAGTGATATCTTGCTTATTTGCTTAGTAGGATATTTATAATAGCAAATGATGCTATGTGATCACTATCAGTAGCCATTTATGATTGATATCTTATTAACAAATTTTATTCTATGCATAGATTTCCCTTAAATTAAATATATTTGTAATGAGAGTGTGTGTCTGAAAGTTTGCAATAATGACATTTTACTTGTAATAGGTATTAAACTATTTCCATCACCTATAATTAACTGCTAAATGTCGTTTAAAAGATTTCAACTTTATTTACAATTTTCAAATACATTCAATTATTAATGATAGTACACAGGTTAGTAACACAACATTTAGACTAAACATCACATGATCACCCATATGTATGGGTACTGAACTATGTTTGACCTATATGACTATATAAGCGAATGAGCTTGGATTGAAAATATTATTGTATTTTCAATTTTATTCTCATAGTTTTGTAGTTAAGTAGAGATAAAAGGTAGCTGCTGGAGGGTTGCATTAGATCCTAAGATCTCGGTGCAGTGCTCTCAGATCCAAGGTTCCTCACTGATGAATGCCACAAGCTAGAAACTAATCTGGAGATATTGGATGATTAGGCACTAGATAGGAATTTTATGCACAAGCCTTCTGGCATCCATTGATTATTCTGGCTTACACTGAATGTCACTACTGTATGGAGAGTTTTGCATGTTTTAACATTTCGAGAACGTATTATTCTCCTCTCTTCTTCAGATGTTACTGACTTGATTAGTGACTGTAATAACATGCATCAAACCTAAGACCGTCTATATACATTCTAGCTTATGTGCTATTACTGACAGTTAGATGTATCTGTTAACTTTAATGAAAGTTTAATTTTTTAAAAGACATTTAACATTAATTTTAGACGATGGAAATAAATCCAACATATATTTACAAATATTTGTAATCAATTGCTTTTCATTTGAACTGTTTTATATTATTTTATAGACGGTAAAAATGTAAATGTGTAGGAGAGGAAGTGTGACATCATTTAAGTAATATCCTTATCCAGATCTTGCTTGGACGTAACTATAGGTGTGGATGTAAACAAGGACGTTACAAAGTCTTTTTTAAGGAATGAGGTTGAGAATAGGAAACTTACACCGGATAAGCTTATGGGGTAATAAATATTTTTGCAGTGAGGAAAGTAACTAAAAAAATACAACTACTTTGCTTTTTGGTATACTGCAATTGAAATTGGGTCAGGGAACGCTAAAAGATGATCCGAAAATAAATGCGTAAAAAAAATCCAAGTAAAGACCTTATTTGAATAAAAAGAGAGAGAATAGAATGATATTATTTATAGTTACTAACTAATATTAATAAAATTAAACAGTTATATTTTCAAATAAATATAAAATTATATTTGATTTCAATTTAATGCATCCAATAAAGTACCTGGGGAGTGTTAAACTTTCGTTCCCTTTTTTTTTTTAAAATGTTTATATGATAGAACACCACTAGAAACTGTATTTAACATTTTAATCTTTTTTGTGTGAGTCATTTTAGTTTAATTTTGTTAATGCTTAATAGAAGGAATACTATCGTTTGTATCTGAATATATATATATACACTAAAAATCTTACTAAAAATAGATATAACATTAATAACTGTAAATTGAAATTCCAGGGTAAGATAAGCAATCAAGATTGTAGAATAATATATATCAGGATTATGAAGTGAAAAAGTGATAATTTTATATTTTTTTAAAGGGAGAAAACAACTTAGTAATAATAATTATTTGATTTAAAAGCTCTATGATTTACTCTTGGAATGGATAATGTAATAAAAATACATTTTAATTAAATTATATTTTGTTTTGGAATAGATTTAGAAACAGCTTTAAAAATACACATAACCAAAGCCGATAGAAATTTAGGCCATCAATAAGCTGTGATACTATTAAAGTTAAATTTTAAAAATATAAAAAATTATGGACAAAAATATAAATAAAAGAGAAAGTTGATTTTTTTTAATTGAGGGAAATAGAATAAATGGAAAAATAGTAGGATATTTGATGTAACCTACAGAGCCATAAAAGTGTAAAAAGCAAGAAAGCCTTAAGCTAATAATGAAATGATTAATAAAATAGTTAAAGCTAATAGATATCTACTGGCTTCTATTAATTTATATTAACTGACATCAGAGCCATCTGTCATCCAATTTCTGAAATCATAATAACATTTGCAAATGAGTAATTATTTAGGAGGCTATATAATATTTGTGTACTGCAGCTACGATACAAATTAAGCTTAATCTATGATGTTATCCTACCTCTATCTTAAACTGCACTAGTTATAAGAATACTGAATAGAAATTAACCAGTTTTCTAAAATTGACCTGTCTCCAGAAAATATATTCTTTTTGGACTATTCTTCACATAATGGACATATGTATTCATATTCTACAAACTGAAATAGTTTGCAAGCTGGCATGTAACTATATCTGCTGCTTATTTTCAGTACATATTCTCAGGTTGTTTACATTTTCATGTCTGAGTTTGGATAGTAAGATAAGAATAAAATGTCAATTACGAACAGTAATGAAATTTGATTACCTAGCACTAAAAAAAGTTTTGTTATCTAAAAGTTATTAATTAATTGCTCACTTTCTTGATTCTGTAGAGAAGTAATACTAAAAAAGTAAACCAAGGAAAATGGAAAAACATATGCTTAAAAATATTAGTAAATTAAAACATTTAATATAAAAAAGCTAGAAAAAGTGAGAAATAATATAAAAGAATTACAAAGAGAAATAGATTTGGTTTAATTTTTAGCAGAGTAAAAGCTTTGTTTTGGCAAAAAGAAGAATTGGAGAAACAAAATAAAAATTGAAAGTAAGAATAATAAGATATTGATAGAAATGTAGATGTACTGAAAATGAGGGAAGTGGTTTTTATAAAAGAATGAATAATCTCTAATTGTGTTAAAACGCCCGGAAAAATAAGATAAAGTAGATTGTACAATAAACTGAATATTGTTGCATAATGATGATTCAGGAGACAGGAGAGGGGGACTAAAAATAATAAAATTAATTACTCAGGAAGTCATGTGGCATTTAAGAACTCAAATGGCAGGTTAAACACAATAGTTCAACTTTTTTTTTTCTCAGATAAGAATCAAGACAATTTTCGGTTTTAGTTAGTCATATCCTTGAATGAAATGACACAGGGTTAATGAATAAACAGTTTTCTTTTAAATGCTTTGACTCTATTAACAAAACAAAAACATTATGTGATGGTGATGTGATGAAAGATATTGAACTGTCAAAATGGCACAGATATTCAGGTGTTTGATGCTTCTAGCTCAAATATAAATGATGATTATTTACAAAATGTATGCAAAATGAGAGAAAATGGTCTGAGCTTCTGCATTGGTGGATGGCAATGATGTGGTAGAATTGAGAATGAAAAAGTCTATGACAAAAATAAAATAGTTTGAAAGTGCACTGTATTGTAAAGATTTTAGAATAAGTTTAATATCAACCCAATAAAACATTACATGATCATCATTTCTTATAGTATTGTTAAAACAATAGCCATTCTTTTCATACAGCCATGCAATAGTTCTACCTAGTGGAAGTTATAATAATCAATGGATGCTAGGTTTGTATATCAAAACCATATATAGATGCAATGCTCTCAGATCCAAGGCTCATCACTGATGAAAGCCACAATCTAAAATCTAGTCTGGAGATATTGTATGAGTAGACACAAGATAGGGACTTTGATGCATAAACCTTCCAGAATCTATTAATTACTATCTATTTTTTTATTTATTTTATTAAAGTTGTGTTATTTAAGTTGTGTGATATAATGTATATTGCCACCTACGAATATATAAAGCATTTTTTTTTATTTGATTGATATTAGATATAATAATTTCGTTTTTAAAAAAAAAAACGAACTTTGTAGTAAATTTTTGTTATCCTTGTATAAAATTTATTTTAAAATATTTAAAAACAATGCTTGATCTTGGAAATGGTGCTTTTAATCTTTAGTGATAAAGAATCTAACAAAAGTATGCAGTTTCATTGAATTGAGCATTGTCATAGAATTTTATAATTAGAGCAATTAGTTTGGAATTTATTAATTAAGTTAAAAAAAGAAATGTCAGCTTATCTGAAACACGTGAGTCACAATACTGAGAAGAATATTCTAGAAAATTACAATGGAAATAGAACAATTGAACCTTATAAAAATACCCAAAATTATCTTGAGACACTACTCTTGATGCTATGCTATGCTACTCTAGTCTACTCTATTTTCTCATGACCTGGTAACTCTTTGCAATTAAGAGTATTCAAGAGAATTCCATAATTATTTATTGATATGTGGCATCTTGTGTGCACTATTTATAAAAACACATTGATTAAAATATATGTAAAATTAAGAGCATGCCAATAAGTGCAAGCTATATATAAGTCATGTGACATCTGACTTTTTATTATTACTATTAAAATAAATGTACCAACCTCTCCAGTTGCAGTCTCAGCTAATGTGTGGCTAGGTTTCCAAAAGATTAAACTTCTCACTCCAAATATTAATCTCATTTTTTATTATGATCTAAATTTAATAGCAAGGTTGACCATCTGAAATAGCCGATTGCTAACTTCACAGAAGCACCTCTCAACTAATCACTATCCGAAAACAAAACCATGGAAAGACATGGACATAGAGAGTATGTACTTCTGCCAAATAATCCACAGAGAGCAAAAGTTTACACCACCCGCAGACTTACAATAACAAAATATTAATCCTGTTATATATTTCAGTAAGCTATGACTGATTTTATTTGTACCTCTTTATCTATATGTATGTGGTAGTATTTGTACTTGTATATTCAGAGTACTGTTATTTTATTTTATTGATACATAATTTTGTATTGGTAGCCATACTTCATTCTTGTATGGATGTGTTAATTTTGTAATTTATTATGGTTTATTAATATTTATTGAATTTTGATATTATGCTTTTAGGGTACATATTGAATAAATTCTGTTTTGTTTTAAAGTTTTGACAGTTAAGAATAAAACCCTCTAATTTAGAATGATTAGATTGCAATTCACAGATTAATAGATTTTCTCCTCTCTGTTTGAATTGTGAGAAATTTAAATGTTTGCAATAAATGAAATAGATTTTGAGTTATTAACATCAAATATAAATTAATCTTATTATTTAAAAATGTTTAAAACAGTTAAATAGTTTATTTACAATATGTATGTGTATAAGCTTTATATATATTAAAAAGTGTTGTATGCTTTTGCATAATAGTTTATCATACATGTATAAAGAAAGATATTTTGCTTGTGTGTGTGTGTGTGTGCAGAAAGTTGATTCATTTATAAATACCATTTGAGATTTATCTGCAAGGCATTTTGTCTACTATTGTATTTATCACTTTATCTTGTCAAATTTGATGTAGCTTTCAGTCAAAAATGTTTCTGCCAGGCTCAGGTTCATATATTCTCATTTACGTCTACCACTTGAATTGTGGTCTTTTTATGTTTGCATGGGTCAGGCTAGAAATAGTTTCTCATGCCTCTTATATATATATTTTTTCTTGGTATATTCTGGAAAATTCTACTTAATCTTTGGTAAGTGACATTTTTGCCAGGTTCATTCATATATTTTACCTTTTAACCTGGGTTAATAACTGCTCAAATTGTGATCTTTATTATATCCTCATGGAAAGCTTAGAAACAGTTTACCATGTCTTATATAATTATCATATATGTTTAATTTTGATCAGTAATGCCCTTTACTATTTTTAATGACCAGTTTCTTATGGTATAAGTTTGGCCACACAATGAGCCTTAGTAGAAAAGATATATGTACGAGTTGATAATTAATAAAATCGACCAAGATTTTAATGATAAACTAGAATGTTCTATTAAAGTTTATACACAAATCTATCTTATGAGAAGATTTTCTTAAAGTCTATTTCAATATTGTACTTAGTAAAAATAACACAAAATAGAAAAGATAATAAATTAACTAACAAGATTTTTAAAATTTAAGTTGTATTGTACTCTATTCAAACCATCAATAAATGAAATTTATTTATTCTTAATATTTGTTTTCCTTTTGTTTTCTTTTATTTTAGTTCATCAATAAATATTGTTATTAAGGGTTAAATTTGCATGATGTTTGCTTACTGTTTGTTGTCAGTCTATCGATTATTTATTTGGATAAGAATCTCTTTTCCTGATGTAGCAACAGTAATTTGAACTTATATTAAGGAATAGCAGTCTAAGCATCATTAGTTAATATCTATTCACTAAAAATAATTATTCTATACTAAAAAAGCCTTGTGGCACTCTTATGTGATAAATATTTGCTGGTGGCTGTCCAGTATAATATATAAAAAAGAAAAAAAAGTTAATTGTAATTATTTATTAAATGCACAGGAAGTACATGTAAATACTTTTAAGACAGGCTTTAATCTGTATCAAATGCACCTTGAAATTTATAATAGTCAAGCAATATCTTTATTTTGTGGTAGAGGGATCTCTCAAGCCATGACACAGGATAGCGACTTTTATAAAGATAAGAGTGGCCATCTTATCTTTAACCTAACTTTCCATTATATAGGCCAATCTGAAGCATCTTGATTTGGGAGTATGAAGCTGTTGTTCTCTCCACTGTTTAAGTATACTATTTCCTATACAAATTAACATTCACAAAATCTTGCCATTTACAAGGAGTTAATATTACAATCTTTATACTGGAAATATATAAACTATTGTAGAGTTGTAATTATTTATTAAGTACACAGGAAGTATATGTAAATACTTTTAATATCAATTTAATATTTATAGTATATATTTGTTTCATTATAGTGCTTATACAAAATAGCATTATTATCTGTCTGCCAAACTACTTTTATATGTGCTTTTATCTCTTTTCTCAAGAATTTATAGCTATTTCTCTCCTATTCGTTTTATCGTATTCTCTACAGTTCTTTCCAGGATATTTTTTTTATATTTTTCTGCCTCTTTTTGGGTATATATTCTATTCAAAAAAGTTGCTCCCATAAATTGCTCAAATAATCTTAGTCACTTATTTTATATATACCTCTAAATTGATAATCATTAGAATTTATTTTTCTATTTTCATGTAAATTCTACACAGCCTCTATTTTTTTCTTAATTGTTCATATTTCTGATTCTATAAATATTGGATAAAACATTTAACAAGCCTTTCATAAGAATTAATTTTAATAATTCACAGAATAAATGTATTAAAAGATTGGTGAAATTTTCATCCCAATTTTTTTATTGCTGTTTCCTCATTAGTACACTAATTTTCATATATTTCAAAGCACTAAAATGTTCTTGACTTTCTGTTTAGTGTTAATCCTTTCTTATTTTCACTAGTAGTATTTCATTTATTTTCCCATGAAACGTATGAGCTCTATCAATATTAAAAACCATTTATTAAGCATTGTGATTATAATCAAACACTCCTTTACAAATGTTACACAAAATCTGATTTGCATTTGTATATTGGATTATTGCTATCATCTAGAATTAATTAATAAATGTGTTGAGAAAAATTCAAATTTTATTTAAAACTTTCAAATATGTTAAACTGTTAGTAATCATGCATAGATTGGTATTTAATGCATTTTGATTAGTATTTTTCTTTCATCTTCAGATGTTCCTGGCCTTACCAGTTACTGTACTAGCATGAGAATTAAATTTAGACTTTAAATTCATGAATACTTAAAACTAGTGTTCTAACCAATTTGGTTATTTTGTCAAAGGAGAGCATCATTTTTAATTTATTATTCACAAAGTAAGTATGCCAGATTTCATTTTCATGTTAATATGGTCACTTGTCAGGCCAACAACATCTAAAGAAAAGACAAAAAATAATACCACTTGCTCCAACATATAAGTAAAATGCAATCACCATAATCTTTTAAACCTTAGCAAAACAACAATCATTTTACAATTTATTTGAGTGATGGTCTCAATTTCCAGAGTTGTATGCCAAAACTCAAATGATCTTCCAGTACTCAAATGGTACATGATCTCCAAACAATAACAGTCTATTAAGTATTCTTCAGTTTAGCACAATGATAAAATAATAAACTCAAAATCTAGAGATTTTTGGATCAATGTTTAGCCTGGCAGTTCTTGAATGATTAATATTTGACTATTTTTTCCCTATGCCATTTAGTTCAATGGTAGCATGAAGAGCTTGATAGATCTGAAATCAAACTTCTGATACTTTGATGTTCAAATCTCACATGTCATCATCAATAACTATTTGAATACTTATAATTTATACTTAGCATTTGTATAATTTTTTTTAGAAATAAAATAAATACCAAAATAATTTCTTTGATGCAGCAACTGCTGGAGTATTCCTATTATTATCTATAGGCTTAATTATAGTTTTTGGAAATGAAATTTATTAATCTTTAAGATTAGTTGATTACATGGTACTATCGTTCATGTGTAATTGAAGAAATTTTTTTATTTGGTTCATCTGTTTATTTTTTACCTAGTAGATTGTGTTGAGATTGTCTTATGTTTCTACAAGTTTGGTTCACATTGGGAAAAAAGTATGGAGCTCCATGGTTTTTTATTTATGAGTGAGTACTTCTAGATTTATTTATTAATCACTTTTTTATTAATATAGTCATAGTTTTTGTAATATATTATTAAACAGTGTATTTGCCCTTTAAAAAATAAATATTAATTTAATTGGCGTTAAATATGTATCTATAACATTAATATAAACAATAACAAATTTAAAAATAAACAAGGATATAATTTAATTTTTAAACAATATATAAATTGTTGAAGTTTTAAAAGTTAACTAGTTACTAAGATTTATTTATTTCACACCCACTCCTTCCACACAGATATATATATTACGAAATTAATAAATCATATAAATGATTACATTTTATACAGTAATATTTTTATTCCTACGATTCTATATCATTATTGCATATACTTCTATATGACCCAAATTTTTTAAATGAAAACACTGAAGAGATTTTGAGGAAGAGAATAACTGTGTTGATATTAAAAAAAACCAAAAAAAAACACAGAATAACATGAAGAAACTTTATAGAAGTGCTTAAAGTTAGGTAATATATATATTCTGTATATAACACCCGAACATGTTTGTTTTCACAACGGAGCGTGACAGCTAAAGTTTTTTGTCAGCAAAAAAAAATTTTTTTAAAGTAATTAACTTGAATGATTTATAGACAAGTTTTATTACAACAAATTTGGCAATTTTTAGACTATGAAGCTGATTTTAGATTTTACGATCTTCATTGAAAGGAGAAATGTAATTAAATATTACTGATTGTGAACTGAAAGAAATACAGTTCAAAGGGCCTTAACCTAATGAAAACTTAAAAGATGAGATGTGAGTGTTATGCAGATATATATAAATACAAAATTTTATTTTAATGTAAAGTATTTCTTTTCTATACTAAAAAAAAATATTAATAAAATGTATATGCAGAGTTTTATATAAACAATAAAGATAACAACAAAAAAAAGATACATTAAATGCATGAAAATAAAAAAAGTTTAGTAACCTGCGGAATTTTATGATGGTTAATGAAAAGATAAAGACATATAAAAAGCAAATCCTGATTTAGTTTGCGCTTACGGCCATTTTGAAATCTAAAAAACACTGCTAACACATCCAACTGATAAATGACATAAATATTGAATAAAAGTACTTTAAATTCATATTTTAAAAACTATAAGCTAGTAAAAATAATATAAATTAACCTTCGTAAAATATTTGAAATATAATGGCACTTTGCACCGGAATATGTGGTGGTGGGTAGTAGTTTGGTCTATCTGAAGAACATTCAAAAGGTGCAGAAGTCTGATCAAATCAAGCTTATAATTTCCAAATACTAAAAGATTATACTATATGCCCATATAAAATAAAGCATATTTTTACTAGCTTATAATTTCTAAAATATAAATTTAAAGTACTTTTATTCAATATTTATGTCATTTATATGTTGGATGTGTCAGTGGTGTTTTTGGCTAGTCTTTAGATTTCAAAATGGCTGTGAGAGCATACTAAATCAGCAGCAATAAACTTATCCAGAGTCAACCAACTACGGCCATTGAGAAAATTGCCACAAACATTATGCTTAAAGTTGTGAAAGTGAAAATGCCTTTACCCCTTTCCTTTGTTAAAGAAGAATATGGTAAGTGTTAATTTTCTGCAGATATAATATATATGTAATTTCATGCTTTTCACCAGGTTTTAGATGAACTATATTTTCAAACCCTGATACAGTTTTAATAATTCCAACATAGGGCAAAATTTACTTATCATTTTTAATGCGATTTTTATATTTTCTGATATCAATTTTATAATCAATTCCTTTATAAAAATGAAATCATTTGAAGATGGATGCAATGCAGATTCCATGATATTTTTTTGTAGTAAATCACTGATCCATTATCCATATCCAAGAATCAATTTTTCTATACATCATAATTTTCACCAAACTATCAATCACTCTATAGCCTGTGATTTATTTCAATTTCTACAGTTGTCAGTAAAAGAAAGTAAGTTAAAAGTTAAATGGAATAAAAAGCATATCAAAATGTTTAAAAAAAATTGTTATAAAATAAATTTTAAAAAATCAGCATCACACATTGTCATATATGGACATATTTATATTTTCTGAATTTGCTATTGCCATTGTAAAAATCTATGTTTGCTCTTTTAGTTTTGATGTTGTTTTTTTTTGTTTAATCTGGATTTAGACTGTTCAAATTTGCTTATGGCTTCTGATGATGACAGTGATAATGATATTTATGAAATATTATAACTTTATATTTTTATTGCACTGCCAAGTCCATATAATATTAATATCATTTACATTCTTTATTACTTTTACAATGCTTTTTACAACCCCCTATGATAGTTTCGATTGCCCTGGCAATCTTCTTCAGAACTTCTACTTATATTTTCAAATTTTACATTGTAGAAGTTTTGAAGAAGATTTCTGAGGCAATCAAAACCATCATAGTGAGTTGTAAACAGGATTGAAAAAATAATAAAGAATATAAATGATATTAATATTATGATAATGTTACTTAGTATGTATAAGGCTCTTTAATGTTTAGATGCTACTTTCAAAGTTGGCAAAGTATTTCAAACTAGAATATCTTCAGAACTTTTCCACTACTCTTCAGATTTTTTATCCCAAGCTTTAATTTTTGTATTGCTTAAACTTTAGCATCTTTTTGCTCATTAATATGTCAGTCTTCCTGTAGAGAACTCAACACTTAACATATATCCTCTGAGATTTGTCTTTAATTATGCCTTTAAAAAACATATATGCATATATTGAGAATAAAGACCTCTCCAACCATATTTAAATAATATTAATATCTCACAAAAACTTGTATCTTTCTGATAATCAGATAAAATGAGATGACTTTGGCTAAACTTATATGAAAGATAAATTTCTCAATATTACACATTCATAAAGATCTTGGCTATTTGCAAAGTTATTAAAATAACTGCTTAGTGAGTATAATTTGGAAATATTAAGTTAAGTCTATTTCAATGCAGTATTATTTGCAACTATAATGAATAAAATTTCATTCTCACAGTTATAATGTTTAAACTCATTTTCTATATTGTGACAGTCAGATGATGTATGTTGGTTTAACCCAGTTCGAATACTAAGCGAAAGTACCTCGAGGCCACCCATACGCGAGATATTAAATCAAGAATACTATGACCTCTGCCCTATTTGCCTATTCTCGAGGCTAATTACGAACCAACAACATTATCTGAGCCATACATAAATTATTTTTCAACTGGCCAAGCTTAGTCTTAGCGGTAGAGACATGGACGGGAACACCTACGGAGCTAAATAGTTAAATGTGCATAAAAGTACTATGAAAAATGTGTTTTGCGTGCCTGAATCATTGGAAAAGTAACATAAAGCATTAGAATAAAATTAGCAAACTCAAGCTTGTTAGTTAAATAAGATATTTAATTAATGACTTTAAAATAATAATGATTTAATGGCCTCCGCTATTCCCCTAACTTCATGAAAACTAATTAGACAATGAAAACAGATTAAACGATATAATATTTTTGTGGTCTAAGTCCTTTCTTCCCAATTTTAATAAAGTTGTCAACTCGAATCTCCTCGATAAAGTACAATAGTAAAAATCTTTCGCAAAGCATTTTCTAATTGCTTTGCGCTAAAAACAGACAGTTTAAAAATTATTTAAAATGTATATAGCTAAATCAGATATACGTAATAAGCTACTGGCGGACAAAAGAGGCATTATCGAGGAGATCAAGTTGGCAAACAAAGGAAACTTACTCATATGGAATTTAGAAACATAAATAAAATTGGAAAGAGATTTTAAATGAAAAAAATTAACTTTTAAACTTAACCGCAATGGAATACAAAATATTTACACATGTTAGTAATGAGGAATAGTGAAGGAAAAAAGGTTAAATATAGATAGATGATCACACATATATATATTTAAGACTAGTCTAATAAAAATGATTACATTACAAATATCATTAAATAAAACAATTCATAATATAATTTAATTAAGAAAGGTATGAACAAAAAGGTAGAAAGTAAATAGTTCGATGGAGGAGAAATATGATTACCGTCCTGGTTCCTTGGTCATGTTTCCTACGGCATTCGTGGCTTGATCCAACCATCGATAGGTATTTGCCCAGACAAGGAAAGTGGAAATAAGTAGCATGCTTTTATGAAAAGTCCTACAGACATGGCACAGAGTTCAAATGACTATTAAGTGGATACTAAGGCATTTTGATGGTATTTAGGAACCTCGGAGACAGGCAAAGCTATTTATTTGCCTAGCCAAGCGTAGTAGAATCCATCAAATTCATATGACTTTTAGCTTGAGCATGTTCAAACTTCTCCATGATTTTGAAGACGACAGTTGTCTAACTTTTTGGAATAAAATCTCCACAAGCAAAATCTGAAAGAATTCTCCAAAGAGAAATCTGAATACCAGCAAGAAAACTCTGAATAATCAAGTCTTTTGTTCTCACTTTTATTTATACTCTCTTTGTTAGCTACCTTCTATTGTTTGTATGATCTTAGATCTTGATAAGCCCCACTGTGCTCCTTTGTTTCAAAGTAACACTTTCTAAAAATAACTTTTACTTTTTTATTCTAAATTTCTTTCTTTAAACTTTGAATTTTATTAATTAAAAAAGAAAGAGAAGGCCATCTTTAATTTGACTTGAATGGGCTCACTAATTAAAACATACATTCCTTTAGAAAATGTTGGTGGGCTTATCTCAAAATGAAATCATACGCCATATTTTAACAAGATTTTAACAAAAAAATATATTATTTCTTTTAATAATATAAGCATTTTATTTCAGCAGAATTTTGCATTTACTCATATATATATGCTTGATGTATATATATGTTTGACTAATAGGTTTGACAAGTAATTTTTATTAACAAAAATTTAATCTTAGAATGGAATTTATTTAAAACAAAATATTTAACTGCAATACAAATTTAATAAACATAATTTTAGCTTTAATGCAAAACCCTGCTGTTATTGGGCTATAAACTTAATTCAGGCCTACAATACTAATTAAGTTTATAGGAGGCTGTGAAGCATGGATTGGACTTCAGATCCATTGCTTCAATATAAATTTATGGATTATAGCAAAAGTAGTTGGAAAAAATTTCACTATTATTATAACTGCATAACATTTCATGCCAGAAATTTGCTAATATTAAGTGTGGTTTGTACTTGTAAGTTTTCACCTAGTTAAACATCAAATATTTGTTTGTAAATGTATATCTAGTTCATCTTCTATAGAGGATATAAAAACTTTTAGTTAATCAGATGAGTGTCCATTGCTAACTACTAAAAAAGACAACATGATTTTAAAATGTGGATAAATTTATTTTTAAAATCTCCAATCTAGAGATATGTAAGAGAGAATAAATAATGCTGGGAAAGCCTCATATCTGTTATGGGTTGTTTTACAATAGCGTATTGAAACCGTTGTAGGGCGGGGTTTGTTTGTAAACAATGATAAATATAATGTTGCCGGGGCTGCTGCCACCGGGTTTGTTTATTATCACATTTTAAAGTAAAGTAATATCAAATAAATTTTTGAACAAACAACAACAAAACAAAAAAAATGCAGAAATCAAAAAATTGAATTTAAAAAAGTACTTATTTTTTTTTTTTATTGTTATTCTTTTCATTACTTATATTTTTTTGGGGCCGGGTTTTTTTTTTTATATGTATGTTTTTGATTTTGTTGATCACATTTAAAACTACTATCTATCAAATAAAATTTTTGGAATGAAAAAAAAAGGGTACATCAATCGAAATGAATTTTAAAAAGTAGTTACTTTTTATTCTTCTCATTACTTACATTTTTTGGCGGTTGGGTATTCTACGAAATCAGCTTCTTTTGTTTTTTATATTTTTGTTGTTTTATAATAAATTACAAATAAATCGATTTCCATTTAATGGTAAAACATTTACAACCAAAAGGTCCAACTTTGGGAAGGAGGGTGGCTGGTTACAATTCCTAACCAAACGGAACGCTCCAACTCGAAGGTTGACCAACTTTTTACCATAATTACCAAAAATCACATAAATATATTTACGGCAATTAAAACCAGCTTTTAGGGTTGTTCAGGAACAGCATGCATGCAGCTTCAAGCTCTTTTGTTTGATAACCCTTCCAGAAGCAGTCAGAGAATCTTTGACATTCGGAGCAAGTTTCCGATTTCAGCCATTTGATGAAGCTCACTGTTGTTCTTGCAGAAACGGGACTTAGAGTGTGATTTCATCCGAATCACGCTTGCACCTACACTTGCCAAATTTTTTGAGCAGGAAATGTGGGCTAGGGAAGCACAAGACTCTGCTGATAATTGTTAGTAGACATTCCTAAAAGATCGGAGATAGATGGGGAGATGGTCTTAATAAATATTAAAATAGTTTTGACAATCGGAATTTCACAACCTCACCCAATACTGTAGCCAAAAGTAAAATGTGATCGCACATCAAAAATGCTTAGCACAAATCTGAGCTGTAAGCTGACACGTTAGCTTCTGCAGCAGATTCAATGTTATGTTTCTATGCATTAGCATAGAAATAGACACTAGCAGCCACCCCATACAACAGACTATTTCTAGGCCTACGCATTAGAAATAGAATGTTCGCTAGCAGTGGTAGGCCACCTAAATGGCATATTTCTGTGCACTATCACAGAAATAATGCCCTCTGGTGGTTTCAACACGCTATTGTAAAACAATCCTATTATGAGGATATGACATCTTTGAAGTTACTGAAAGAAAAGATTTTATATCAGGAATTTATAGTTTTTTATTAATTTTTTTTCTGACTTGTCACTTATTATTATTAATTAATATAAAAAATGACCATTCATTATCAAAACATTTTGCAGTGTTATAAAAACGTACTTTTTTTCTCTTTATTTGGTCTCTCATTGTAAATCTATGTGTGTTTACAATTTTCACTAATAAACATCTCTTTATTAGTCAGGCAGATTAGTAAAGAAAAAATGGGCAATTGTTTCTTTATGTATATAAATGAAAACTTTGTAAAAATTGGATTAGCTGATCCTAGATTTTATAATTTACTGTGAGTTATTTGTAGTATATTATACAGTTTTTAATAATTTATTTATAATATGCATGGGTGATCTTTTTCTGCTGTGAAAACTTCCATTATATTTCCCCCCTAGTTTTCTTTAACCGATTTAAATACTTTTATCTCTCCTAATAGAAATTCTTACAACCTGGGTAACTGTACAAGAAATATAGCTTTTAATAAAATTCTTATAATTATTTAATTTGAATTATTTCCCATTATATAATGAAAATTGACAAATGTTTTATATATATGTCAAGCTTGACCGGAAAGCGAACCGGGGCCAGCTGCTTGGAAGGCAGTTATGCTAACCGCTAGGCCACTAACACTTACCTTTAATAAATAAATAAATTAAATATCGGTACTTGTGTATAATTCAACTGATGATGTATTACCCTGAAGGCATATCAGTCTAATCTTGTGATTTTTAAGATAACGTCTCCAAGTGATTTGTGGACACATGTAATCGCTAAAATGTGTCCGCAGATCATGTGAACACGGTACGTTAAAAAATGCAACATTAGACCGATATGCCTTCAGGGTAATACGTCATCGGTTGATCACGTGGTAAAAAACAAAAAAACATGGCAAAAATATAAAAATTAAAAAAAAAAGTTAAACATAAAAAAAAGAAAAAAATGTGACGCAGGTCACGTGATAAAAAAAAAAGGGCAAAAATCTGACGCAGGTCAGGCAAATAGTAAAAAAATAAAAATAAAAATGTACATGCATGTGTCAAAATAATTTAGAAAAAACTATATTCTAATTTATAAAACCACCCTATAATATGCTCAATTATAAAAAACAGCACATAGCGCTGGAGTTGGCAGGGGGGGGGCCTTTGTGTTTTTGACAAGCCGTTAGGCTTGGCGTACACCTATACCTTGTATTACTCTCATAGCTGTAATTTTTATAATTGCCCATGAATTTACGAAAAATAATTTTCTGTATGATATAATTCAGAAATTAAAAATTGCCGATGAATTTACGAAAAATAATTTTCTGTATGATACAATTCAGAAATTAAAAATTAAATTAAAACGTAATTCAATTGTAGAAATATTAACAAAATTTTTTTGTAAATTTTAAATAAACAGCTAAATTAAAAAGACACGATTTAATGCAAATCTGGTATTAATGGCGTCGCACCCTGTAATTTTTATAATTGCTGATGAATTTACGAAAAATAATTTGAGCATTGTAGAAATATTAACAAAAAGTTTTTATAATTGACGATGAATTTACGAAAAATAATTTGAGAATTGTAGAAATATTAACAAAAAGATTTTGTAAATTTAAAATAAACAGATAAATAAAAAACAGTTTACCGGAATAAATTACGAAAAATAATTTTCTGTATGATACAATTCAGAAATTAAAAATGAAATTAAAACATAATTCAATTGTAGACTGATAATACGTCATCGGTTGAATTATCCAGGTCACATGCTAAAAAATATTCAAAAATGAAAAATATCTGACGCAGGTCAGGCAAATACTAAAAAAAAAAATGTACATGCATGCATCAAAATATTATTCTCAATTTTAAAATACAGCAGCGCGTAGCGCTGGAATTGGCGGGGGGGCCTCCGGATGTTTTTGTCGGCCCGGCGTACACGTATATCAGACATTGTATTACTCTCATAGCTGTATGATATAATTCAGAAATTAAAAATAAAATTAAAACGTAATTCAATGTAAGTTTGAAAATTGTAGAAATATTAACAAATATTTTTTGTAAATAAGTTTGAGAATTGTAGAAATATTAACAAAAACTTTTTGTAAATTTTAAATAAACACCTAAATAAAAAAGACGCGATCTAATGCAAATCTGGTATTAATGGCGCCACACTTTTACATGCATTTGGTAATTTTAAAAACGTACTGCATATTGCAAAATTGATTTAAAAAATTATTTCAAATTATTTACACATTAAAAACATAATGTAGAAATATTAACAAAAAGTACTTTACCCGAATTAATGCGAATCTGGCATTAATGGCATCATTGTTATCACATGCATTTGGTAATGTATATTCAAAATTTGTTTTAAAAAATTATTGAAAATTATTTACACATTAAACTGAATTCAATGTAAGTTTGAGAATTGTAGAAATATTAACAAATATTTTTTGTAAATAAGTTTGAGAATTGTAGAAATATTAACAAAAACTTTTTGTAAATTTTAAATAAACACCTAAATAAAAAAGACGTGATCTAATGCAAATCTGGTATTAATGGCATCCAGAAAACGCCGCACTTTTACATGCATTTGGTAATTTTTAAAACGTACTGCATATTGCAAAATTGATTAAAAAAATTATTTCATATTATTTACATATTAAAAACGTAATGTAGAAATATTAACAAAAAATTTTTGTAAATTTAAAATAAACAGATAAATAAAACACTTTACCCGAATTAACAGCTCAAAAAAGTAACTGTGATGCCGTGGATAGCAAAATCGCAATAGACAGAAAAATCAAAAAATTTCCCAAACCTCTCTATGAATTTTAAATCTCGTGGGTGAAAAAAAAAAATTGACTCTCTGATGGATTAATCACGCCAGTCACTTGGTTACCATGACAACATTGTCATGCAAAAAACGTCGATGTTTACCGGAAGGGAAATTGGTAAGTCAAAAACATCATCGGTTGAATTATTTACCTTTAAAAAGTGTATTTTTACACTATATTGTGTTTCAATTTTAATTTAAAATGTTTTTTTGGGGGTGTGTGTGTGGGTGTTGCTGTTAATTTCCATATGTTATATCTAATGTTTATAATTCGTGGTTTTACTTATTACAAGTCCAAAGCATTTTTGAAAAACTTTTGTATTCTTACAGAAGTGATAAATAAGATATTAGAAATCGATTGTAGTAAAATCAATATGATAAAGATATAACTAATTACTTATTGCTGTGGTGAGCTTATAGATGCTGGAATGATGACAAGAGAACAAAATATAATGAAGGTTAAGATACATCTGTCTATTTCAATATCTATAAACTGCTGAAATTTTATGTTATCATAAAATCTAATATCAAATATGCATTTAAAACATGAAACCTTATTGAAAAAAAAAAACAGCTTTCAAACAATTTTAAATGAAAAAAAAATGATGATGATATTTGGAGCAGGTCAGATTACTAACTGTTGAAGAATGTAATAAAATAAAAAAAATCTACTGAAATTCATGCATTTCCATTAAAATCACTGTATGAAAACTAAAGTAACACAAGCTCATATAAATTGTAGTATATTTAAAGTATAAAACCATAAGATCAGTGTTCAATAAAATAGTTTAAAAAGTACTAGTTGAATAATGTAAAGATATATTTTCAGAAGCTGAAATTACAAATCTAATGATAGAATACATAGTCAAAAAATTATTTGAAGTAAAATTATTATCACTAATGTCAAGACTATTAAAAGCTCTATCACTTAAATTAATGATGGTGAAGGCAGTTTTTTTTTTGTAGATTAAAATATGGTTGTTTTTAGGTAACCAACTAATAGCAGATCCAAGGAGCACTAATTATTAGCAGTAGCTTAAGCATATTATGTTATAATAGAAAATATTAGGGGAGTTATCTTGCTAAATGATTTCATTCTTCAAATAGTGAAAATCAACGGTATTTTTAAATTCAATTCATTTAATAAGATGTTATTTAAAATACAACTAAAACAAATTAAACTATGAATGGAAAATATGCTGAGTTAATAATGTTATAAAAATATATTCAATATGGTTCTTTTATAAGAAATTTTAGTTTTATATTAGAAAAATGAAGACTTATTTGTATAATAGCTATAGTCACTTCAGTTTTTGTTTTTCTATTTTGTTTTTATTTTCTTCATTGCATTTTCTTCCTTTTATGCAATTTAAGTAGAGTAAAACTCCTGTTTAAATTTCTAAGGAAAAAGTAAGTCAAAACTTTTCCATCTTACTGAAATTAAAATTATGTTACAACACTTATAACAATTCAAGATAATTGACTCTAAAATCACAATCAGGAAGAAAATCTTCAAAATTTATAATAGTGAAATAATAATAATAGAATGAAGTCGGACTTACCTCCGGAACCTTGCATTAGCCCCGATAAATGGCAATGGTCCTGCTAACATTTCTCTTAATGCCACAATTAAAAAGGGTAAATTCAGAAAAATAAGACTGGTCACTTTCATTAACTTCTCAATTTGGGCTGCCAGATGTAGTATAATATTTTATCATGGCTGTGATGTCTCAATAGTTAATCAATTTTTCAAGTCCCTCTACAAGATAAAAGTTGAGGATAAACAAGTTTGTCAGCTTTGGGTGGCTGACCAGACCTGAACCTAGATGAGGCTATAAACTTGACACATGCTGTTCCATGGCCTAAGACCTCAATCTTCTCCCATATATTGAATGAATAATGTATTCCATCTTTTACCTACTAATGATTTAAACTATAACTATTTAGATCTTTCATATACCCTATGTATTTATTACATATATTTTGCAATGGTTCTATGCTTTATAATTAATTTACTTATGTATCCTAATTAGCAATTCCTAATAATTCCTTTTATATGTCAACTTTTAAATATTATGGTCCTCATTTGCCTTTAAGCCAAGGAAGTCGTTAATCAATGGAATTTGAAATCTTATATATATAGCTTTGACTTTCTCTGTATCCCTAATACATAATATAGATGACGCACTGCCTTAAGGCCTTAGTGGAACCTTTGATTTTGGTTTTCTCTTTATACTTACATTAATTTACTTATCATATTTCTTTTATATAACTCTTGAAACTATGTTATTGATTTAATGTATTACTTTTAGTATTTTCTTTTAAAACCTTATTTTGTCTTATAAAAATTCATCAACTTTGTATATAGATTTTATTTCAATCATGTTATATATACGATGTAATGCTTTATAGCCCTAATCCAACATTTGATTTCTTTATATGCATTGTTCACATATCATATTTATATGTATTCATTGAGACTTTATTATTCACCTAATTTTATGCTGTCATTGATTTCTCTTGTATCTACTCTAAAATGTGAATAAAGTTTTGATTTTTGAAAGTAGAATGAAGTTCAAACAAGTGTCATTGATGAGTTTTAAAAACTCACAAAAAAAATGAGCAAAGAAGGAGAATGTTTTAAAGGATCAATTTGCGATGAGATAGCAATCAAAGAGGAAGAGGAACTTTCGATATACAAATAATAAAAAAGAGGATACATACTTGAGCAACTCATTGCAGACAATATCTGCATTAGATTCTACTGTGAGAAATGGTAAAAGAAAAATATCTGGTAATTAATGAATATACTCACATAAAAGGTAGTTTGTTTATATATATTTAGTTTTATTACTGCCTAGCATAATTTCAATAAATATTCATAGCCTATTGGCTCAGAAAAAAAGAAAATTAGTAATAGTTTAATAAAGGGGTGGGGGAATTATCAAGTTAATCAACTGCTCAATGATGCAATTTTTATTATTTTATCTTTGTATTTAATAACAAGATCATGTTTTATGACCAATAATTAGTTAACCAATAGGAAGGCTATGAATCAACTGCTTAAACAAAAAACAAGCTTCTTGAATCTTGAACAAAATATAAAATGTTACCCAGATTTAATTCCTGAGTTATGAGCATACATAATAGGGTGATATACTAATCACTACATTTATATTTTTTCAAATATCTCTTTTACCTGCTAGAAGGTTTATAGAATTTACCAAATTCCACCATTATAAATTTTTGTACAATGTTTATTATTATTATTATTATCATCCTCTTCTTTTTTTACCAAGTTTATTATCTTAATCACACACTGCCTATGAAGGGAAAATTTTTTGTATGGCTTAAAAATGGGAGCATTACACTGGCAATAGCTTTTTTCTTACCAAAAAGGGCAACTAATCCAGGCAGATCTCATCCAAGAAATTAGATAAAGAGTATTCAACAACACTTAGCATGCTAAAAACAAAAATCCATTCAATAAGTGTGAAAGAATAATTGAAAAAAAAAAAAGAGATTAAATTTGTCAAGTTAGAAGAAAGTGGGGACATTATGTAGAAATCAGGTAAGATAAAGATATCTAAGAGATTAATGGCCACAAGAGTATGCTGCCTTCTTTGTCAGCAATTAAAGTTAAATCATCTAACTCGTTTTTATTTTTACTATAACCTATGGATTTTTAGATCTAATTAAGAATAGCTAGATACCCTTTGCTAATTAACATTTGCTAATTAAATGAACAGTATATGTACCATTTATCTGAAACATATTAAGCTTGTTAGCAACTTGTGATACTGATTGTATAGTTAGCCAATTCTAAAGCCAGATGTATGGAAAGGTTAGCTATAAAATATGAATACAAATCCACTGAGATGACGAATTTTTAGATCCGTAATAATAAAGAGGAAATGAATTAATATTACACAGATGATGAGCTTCTATAAATATTAAAAATTCCAAATTATTAAAAATATATATATTAACATTAAATGTCGTAACGCCCACTTTCTCATAAATTAAATTTAATTAGCATTAATGTGAACTCTTGCAACCGATCTTTCATCGTAAATTCATTTTATCATTAAATCAAATACAAAAACTAACAAAGGAAAATTTTTTATTAATTAAAAAAAAATCCTTTTAGTTAAGATCATATAACAGTTTCAAAATTTATTTGATTCCAGATGGAAATCATTTCTTCCTTTAAAATATAAATATGTCATGATTATTTCGTAATAGCAGATGGGATCGGTGCATAAGTAACGTACACTCGGCATCAGATTAATTATGCGTGCGGATCGACGTTTATAGTAATATTAAACGGAAGTAGACAACCACTGAGATTAAGCTCATAATTTTTAGCTGTCTGAGGTGTTTGCTTCCGTTTAATTTAAAAATTTGCTTAAAGCTAAGAATATTTAATATATACGCTGATATATTTGAAATATTTTGTTTACTTGCAAATGGAAATGGTTTTGTGCTACGAAATATGCCTTATTGTGGCTGCTTTACTTTTTCTTTCTTTTTTCTTTTCAATCTGATAGTGCATTAATATCTGAAAAACTATCTTAATTAAATAACAAATTTTTGATTTTCTTTTTCATAATTGCTGGGAGGGTGGAGGGTAAAATAGTCTGACAGTAAAAAAAAATATTAAAGTTTTTGTGTGTATAAAGTATATTAACGGCTTAGCCGTTTTTGAATATTTATTTTAGATTTTACTTTAAAAGCGTTTTTGTGTTGCCATTAGTAATAGTAAGGTAACGGAGATAAAGAAAAAAACTGTGTACTTAGTGTTTTATTGTCGTTTGTTTATTTTTTTAATGAGATCAGCGAACTGATTGTGAGGAGTGATTTATCAGGATGTGGGAATTAATTATATTTTTTTTAGGAAAAAATAATAAATGCCTTTCTTAGTCCATCTGATCTCTTGTTTTGAAAAATTTGTTACCCTGTCACTAAGAAACCATATTCATTTATGATGTCAGAGAATGATGATTATAAGCATCATCAATTATGATCAATACCTAATGTGTAATTTTTTTTTACATACTCTTATTGTTTAAAATCAAAGAATGATGAACACAATGGTAGATTACGAGTTAAAACAGAGGTAGTAAAAAATATTTTGAAAAATTAGGGAAGAGTAATTTGAAATCACTCAGACTTTTATTGAATTAAGCAAAGAACAGAAGAATATTCTGATTTCAGACATTAAGAAAAATAAAGGGCGTCTGTGTAGTAAATTAATATAACAATCTGAGCAACAGAGTTGTTTAAGAGAGGAAGAGATTGACTTCTAAAATACAGTTTTAGAAAAATGAACTCTTTACTTAGCAAATAGTTTTTGTATAAAGAGTTAAAAAATAAATTACAGAGCTGAGTTTTTATTCAGTCTAAGAAATTAATGAATTTGTGCATCACCATTTCCACAACGGTACCGAACTTTGAAACAATGTAAAAGCAAATGAAGTACAAATTAATATAATTTAGTTTTGAACAAAATAGATGTATAGATATTTTGTTTTTCAGGTTTCGATGAATGAATTCTCAAGCAATAAACCATTAGATTATTTCATATATCATCATTTACGAGAACATTTTAGGTATACATTATTAATAATTATCAGTTATTTGTGTTAAATCATTCTATTCTATTCCATTATTTAATATACAAAAAAAAAAAGATCTGCTAATTTTTATTTATTGATATTCAAAAAGAGGTTGTTTTTTTTTGCCTTTGCTCTTTAGCAATAAGGCTTCTCTATATTTTAATGACGAATATCAACAGTATGCAGATAATTGAAGAAATAAATAAAAAAAAATTACGATTACAATTAATCTCTTTTGTATAAATGTCTACAATGTCTACGTACAAGGTAATAGAATTTTTGTGTGCTTGTTGTTTTATAATACATAAATAAATAAAGTGGTGCCTTGTTGGGGGCGGAAGGGCAGATATTGAGGAAAATAAATACAGTATAAGAATTATTTTGAGTGATCAAGAAGATTTGGATGATAAAAAATTAAATCAATAAGGGATGTATCTGCTTTTATATAATAGATATAATTTAGAGTGAATTTTATCAAATGTAATCACATGATCAAATTTAACCTATGAAATTGAGGTATTAGATATTCATGGAGGCAGTTTAAAAAAACTAGAAAGATGAGTTTTGCATACAAATACATAAATAATATTTGAATACAAGCATAATTTATATACTTGAACTTTAGATGTAAAATAGGGGATTTGAACACAGACTTTCAAGCTCCTTTCAATTATCCACTCTATCTGTACAACCGATCACATTCCTACACACATGTGAAAAAGATAAACGATCTCCAATATACGTATTTCATGTTGAACCAGCACTCTTCAGTTGGTCCAAATCATCTTTTTCATATATGTGTTGTCAGAGTGGATAATTGAAGGGAGCTTGAAAATCTGGGTTCAAATACCTTATATTGAATACATAAATAGCAAATGAAGCAATGCATATATATATGATAAAACTGTCAATATTTTATATAATGTATAAAAAAGTAAAGTGAAAATGTTTTGTGAATTTTGATTTTGGGACAGTACTAGAATTTAATTAGATTTTTTTAAAAAAAAGGAAATAATATTTGTAAAAATAAAACTATTATTTTAAGTTGAAAAATGGATAAGTAGTTCAGTTTATCTGATTGAAAAGAATAAATGTTTGAAAGAAATTGTCAGCTATTATAAATATGATCGAGTTTAAGAGAATATTGTTATTAAAAAAAGACAGGCAATAATAATGTTAAGCATTTTGACTACATAAAATTTATTCCCAAAGATATTGTCAGCCTTCTATTAAACATGATACATGATTTCTGCAAAATAATATATTTCAAATTAATGAATTTTTTCAAATATATTGTTGGCAGATGTTCTTATTTTATCTAACATTTACAAACATCTAAAATCTATCATCATTCCCATCTTATAAAAATAATATAATTAACTCTGTTTTCATGAATATTACATACCTACCCTTCCACCAATGTAATATTTTGTTTTAGAAAAAAAATTAAAAATGCTCTATATCCCTCAGTAATTAACCTGTATCTTATCATTATTGGATGATACTCATCAAAAAATGTTTGCAAGAGTTTTTCTAAAAACTAAATAAACTTACCCTTCTCTTGGTTTGCTCTACACATTATGCTGTTAAAAACTGCTATGCACACCAAACATCCTTTTAGTACAAAAGTCAATCTAGTTTGGAAATGAAAACGAATTTGCAAAGCCAAGTTGACTTTAATGCCATCATTGTCAAGCTGGTAAACTGGGAACACACATCTAATTACTACCATAAAAATATTTCTCTAACAGGTCTGATATGTTTAGAAATTATATGGCTTTCTCTTTACCTTTCAATCTAGCCATATTATTCAATGGGATTCATTAATTGCATTATTATTATTTGCAACATATATAGATCCTATGATTGTCTAGGAACTGACTATTGTTAAAATGATATTCTTCACTGATGATGTCCTGATAATATTCAGAGTTCTTCCAAACATTTCTCCTGCCCTTCATATTATGAACCAATTTCAAATGTTAACATAATCTACAATACAAGTTTGTAAGTCATCTATGTTGCTTATATAAACATCATAAACTACCATTATTCTTCACAGGAAGTTATTTATCTTTTCTTGGGATTCCAATCAATTTATATAAAATACAATTAAATCATTACTTAAACCATCTCGTTGACAAGTTTAATACAAAACTAAAAATGTTCTGCTCAAAAATGTGCTACCTGATACTAAAAGTTTGTAATGTCATTGTTACTCTTGGTGAATTACTTGCTTTCTATATCTCATAGGTGCATTATTTCAAAACTACCATGGGATGTCCCATGTTTATAACAAAGTCATATATCTGGAGATCATCTTCACATCTTTTATCAATTGCAAATGCTTGTTTTGGGAAATCAATCTAATATGTCCCTAATTATATGTCTTGCATATTAGAGGTAAATTGCAACTTTAGTTAATTCAATCCTAAAAATCATCCCCCCACCATTATCATTGCTTTCTTCAATTCCATATGCAGATTTTTCCTCTTTACTGATTTTATTATGGAGCAATGCAGATATGTTGGTCCAAAACAATAACAATTATATAGCTTACATTTCATTTAGAGCTTTAAAATATATATATATTCTAATAGACATCTATGACCAACTTTACCAAATGCTAAAATTTTGCCCACATTTCAAAATGTATGTTTTTTTGGTTATGATTGAAAATTCTGTTTAATTTATTTCTAGGTACAATTCCTACAAAACCCTTCTCATCAATTGATTTAAATTAAATCTTGATCCCACTTGTGTCTTGTGTAATAATCATTCAAACGGTATGCTACATATTTTTCATACATGTTCATACTTTTCATCCTTACATCTTTCTGTATTTCATATAGATAAAATTCTTGAACATTTACTTAAAATAATATTATATTCTTCCATGCCTTTAATGCCACTGTAATTATTTGTACTCTTAACACCATGTTGCATGATCACTGATCTATTAATTTTAATAACGAAAAATACAATGTCCTTTAAAAAAAAAAGAATGATTTAATATGTACTTCAATACTCTGATTTTTTTATTTAGAAATACTATGAACAAAATTTGACAGTGTAGGTTGCACATTCTTTTAGCTTTTAACTCACAATATTATTAGTATCATGCTTATCCTTTATTGTAAGTAAATTATACATTCACCTACATAAGATATCACTTTCATCAAATTTGAATTATTTTTTATCTGTCTTGAAAAACCAATAGCATTGCTCATATTTTTGCTATTGTGTTTTATATGCTTTAAAGTTTATTTTAATAAAAAAAAAAAGACAAAGTAAAATAAAGCTCATATAATGTATAGAAATAAGCAGATTTGAATGGCTGAGTTCTTTAGTAAGTAAAGAAAAAAAAATCTTCATGCTTTAGTTCAGATTCTCATCAATTTGAGAATATTATTTTATTTAATTATTTTCTTAGATTTTTAAATAAAATGATGGATTTAGATGTTAAAATGTAACCCAGACATTAATGTACTGCATCTACATTTAATAATAAAAGATGGTGTGTTTAAACTAAATTAATTAAATCTAGAGCTGTTATTTTGCACAATGTATTACATTAAAATGAGATTCCGATCCATTGTTAACATATTAAAGATATCGAAAAAAAATTAAAGTTACACTGTATTATTATTGTAAGTGCATCATAAAAGTAATGGTATAGTATAAACTTTATGAGTGTTAATACATCTTTATTACATTGAGCATATAAAGTAAATAGATTGTTAGTAGATTTCCTAAAAAAATATTTTATGGTGAACTTGAAAATGGTTTTCATTGAAGAAGTAGAGTCAATTTACATTTAAATATTATTTTAAAAATACTTTAAATAAGATAAGAATTGAGTAATTTCTTTCCAAAAATTCATTGCAAAACAAAAGTTAAAATGAAGAATTGCAATACTTTGAATAAACAGATAAAAGGAAGAGCCTGCCAAATATATAAATAAGTTAATGTTTTATGGGTTGGTTGTTACAAAACATTATTTTAAATATATTATTGTTGTAATTATTATTTTGATTTTATTTCTAATATAGGGCTTAGTAAAAGTGAGATTCAATCTTTATTTTTTATTTGAAGAATTATAATTTCAAAATTATTAATGACATATTTAAAACTGGTTATATATCTTTGAATTTCTAACAACAGTAGCAAATGAAAAGAGTTGATAGATTCACTCTGTCCTTTATCATGTGCTAACATAAGAATGCTATTTATACATAAATTGTTGGAAAGTTATTTATTTTTACTTAAGAGTGCAGAAGTAGAAAATAAAATAAAATTGGTTTAAAATTTTTTAGATAAAAGGATAGACACATATGCAAGAACTAATGGATTCTTTGCCTTTATTGTTTCAGAAATTTCCGGAAGCATCATTTACAATTAAAACATTGAATTTGATTTAATGTGATAATAAGTCATGGATAGTATAAAAGAGAATTAAATATAATTTTTAATTAAAATATAAGTTGTTATAATATTATTGCAACTTTTATTTGAATACAAGAACATACTTGAACGCATTTAAAACAAACTAGACACAATTAAAAAGAGAGATAAAAAAATTATTCCTACAGATATATATGTAGCTACATGGTTACTTATTCATCAGTGTTTGAACTTGTAGAGAGATATTCTAAGTATAATTTTTCAAAATTTGTTTTTAATGTCTGACAAAGTCATTACAATTTTGTATGTTTAACAATATATAATCCCCCCCCCCCCACTAATTCTAATAAATTGTAAATATGTTAAGTTCTTTATGTCATTTTTATTTTTCATGTCTATTGTAATATACTAAGTATTTTTATCAACAAAATTCCCTTTTGAAACTTTTATTTGGAAACTTTTGTTACTTATAGATTTTTAAAATTTAGTTTGGTTTTTGTTTCTGATATTAGTTTAGAGCAGGGGTCCCCAACCTTTTTGCACTTAAGAGCACATTCCATAATACCGGCCAGGTGGCGGGCACCATTTATTTTTTCAGCTAGGTGGCGGGCACCATTTATTTTTATTTAAAAATATATTTATTGACATTATAAAATTGTACAGATGCATAATAAATACACTTTGTTAATGTTGGCTCATCCATTGCTGGCGTTGGTCTGGAAGAAGTATGCCAGAGCCATTCTCTGCACTAGCAGGTTAATATATGAGTAAATATGTACTATTTTGTTGGTATTGCCCACCCCTTTTGAGGTTGACCCAATAATGCTAACTTATCAGCTGGGATACATGTAGTGTGAAATCAATGCCTCTCTAGTAGAATCCGACATGTTGCAACATAGACTACTTCTTCTACGATACACTACAATGTGGATATATCAGGTCCAAAATTCATGTAGAGTCTGTGGGCCATACTAGTAGGCTCCATGTATTATTAAACAAAAATCTAGAGGATAGTATCTTGTCCTTGTTTTGAAGAGCTTTGAGCTTATCGCAAAATATAGCATTGGGGTCCGGTGTTGGTTGTGTGAACTTTGTCCTGCACCTTGTGTACCAAAAAGCATATGTCAGGAAGATAGATAACCTGATAACTGTAAAGTCTCCAGAGAAGAGACAACCCCTGATGTCCAGGATTTTATCCACTGCTATAATGCAGTGTTGAGAGATGACACTTTGAATACTGTTATAGCCTGGACATATATTTAACAGATGATTAAAGGTCTCCTCTCCTCTAGAACAGGCATGACAAATTGGGTCTATTTTATTTAGAAACCACTTGTAGTATAAGAATGTATTAGTTGGCATGGAATCCATATTCACCTTGATCAGATAATCCAAAAGTTTGGGCTCCAGTAGCAGATATTTAAATATTGTGGTGATTTTATGATTGCTGCACCCTAGGTGAGCATAAATAACTGTATTTACAGGATTCAGCAGGCGATGTGCCTGCCAGATGTTGATTTTATTATTAAACTCTGTTGTTGAGTGCCCGATGTATAGAGATTGTTGTTTAATAATGGTGTCAAGCCATGTGTGTTTACTGGGGGGAGGTCTGTCAGTAGGTATTACAGTCTCTATAATATCTGATAGAGGGTATTTTTTCCCCAGGTTTACTAAAAGTGAATGCCCTTTTTGGAAATTGATTGTCTGTATTGAATGGAGACCCATACCGTTCTGTCTCCTGTGAAACTGAAGTCTGCGGATGCTAATTGCAGTGGTCCGACCTCTCCATAAGAGCTGACCACAGAGCCTCTGAATCTGTAAGCTGAATGATTTGGTAACTGTCATTATTGGCAGGTAGTAATTTATGCTCGCCATAATCTTCATATTAATCAGAGCAATCTTCCCTTGTAGGGACAGGTATGTCCTTGACAGCGACTGAACCACCTTAGTAGCATTGCTTATGATGGATTTTTGTAGGCAGACAGACATAGCAGTCTGTGACTTGAAGATAGGGAACCCCAGAAAACACTGAGGTTCCGCTAAAAAATTGGATAGTATTTTCCTACCAGTGTTGATGCACCAGGATGATGACTTGTGAGGATTGATGGATAATTTATAATCTTTAGTATAATTGGTAATTATGGAATGAAGTGTCTTCAGATGTTTACGGGATGGAAGAATCACAAGTATGTCATCCATGTATGCGAAAACCTTGATGTTTTTCTTAAGCCGGGGCACATATATCCCTGGAAGCTGATCTAGCTCTTTAATCAGAGGGTCAATGTACTTTATGAACAATAGACCACTCAATGGTGAACCTTGTGGTATGGATCTTGAAGGGCCAAATCCGTCTGAGTAATGTCCATTTATGGAAATATGAATATGCCTATTATTCAGGAGATTGTCCAATATCTGAATTATCTGTTTTGATATGTCCAACTGAGATAGCAATTCAAGAAGAATGTTGACATCTACTGTATCAAAAGCATTGGACACATCCAGCTGAACTGCCACAGGCTGGGATTTTCTGTTAGATCTAATGTGATCAAGCAGAATTTTCACTTCACCAATTGCAGTCAGCGCTGATGATCCCTTCCTTGCATATTGAGAGGCCGATATATCCTGTAGAATGGCATCCTGAATTTTTTCTTTTATTATACCCTCCATGACTTTGAACAAAATTGGTGTCATCGATATTGGCCTGATACTGCTAAGAGAGGTAGGATCCCGGTTCTTTTTAATGAATGGAACCATGGCGATTGGATATAGGTTAGGAATTACTCTCCTTTCAATGGCGAGGTAGGTTAACATGTTTAATATAATCCTCGCAGTAAAAAAAATTAAGTGAGTGAACACAAACTTCGGGATAGCATGAATCCCAGGATGAACACTGTCAGGGAGACCCTGCAACCTACTGGTGATGACCTGGAGTGTAATACCATGATCTGCCTCTCCGGTTGTGCCCACCCACTCCAAGGCAGGGTTTGTGCGGTGACCTAAGAGAAGGTTTTGAAAGTGGTTCTCTATGTGTAAAATCATATTCGCACCAGTAAGGCTGCCACCACTGATGAGCAATGAAGTAGGAACCTCCTGTTTCTTTCTGGCCCCCAGAGCCCACCTGAGATAGCCCCAGGTCCAGCAATGTTGAGCTGGCAGGTAATTCTTTGCATTTTTTGTAGCTATTATCTCTGCTACTGCTGACTGTTTTAATCTGTATGAAGCTTTTAGCTCAAGTAAGTAGTCAATGTTGTGATCCTGACCATCAAAGTTTTTAATTTTCCAATTCAGGCTGTCCAATTCATGCATCAGTGTGGTTGTTCCCTTAAGCTTGAAGGTGTATTGAGTAATCAGCGACTGAATAATGCCTATAAATGTAGTCCAGGCCTCGACCGGGTGTAGGTATATGAGGTTCACCTTGTGAAAAAGAATGTAGGCCTCTGAGAAAAATGCCTCAGTGGCGTTGGTTTTAGTGAACATTCTGAGACTCCGGTTGACTTTAATTTGTTGAAAGTTGTTCAGCTCTAGGGATGCCATAATCGCAAAATGATCCGAAAAGGCTGTCGGTTGCAGTCTAGCCTCTATCCCATAGTGCAATTCGGCCGAGTAGAACATTAGATCAATGAGTGTGCGACTGTTTTTTGTATAGAATGAAAATGCATCAGGTGGAAAGAATCCCCTCCCATTGAGAAATACTTTGTTGAGTAGGGGTAAATATTTCTTTGTGAAGGACTCATAGGAGATGTTAAAGTCACCGAGCAGAATGGTAGGTGCATTGTTATTATTAGTAATTAGGTTAATTGTGTGGACTATTTTCAGCAGTGTTGCATGAACATTGGGGCTGTATACATAAATCACATTGAAAGTATTCAAGGAGAAGGTAAACTCCATGGCAATTAGGTTCTGATCTAGATAAATTATTCTGAAGGAGGTTGGAGCCAGAAGATTATTTATTATTACCCCAACTCCTCCCCTAGCAGCATGACCTGTAGATAAATGGGTGAATCCTATTTTACTAAGTTCTGATTTTATGAAGTAGTTTGAGTTTAGGTGATATTTCGTTTCCCCTATGAACAACATATGTGGTGAGTTTTGCTTAAAGAAATGCCTGATGGCATTAATACGACCGAGGGAATTAATACCTCGGACATTGACAGCAGAGATTAAACATTTATTGTTATCCATTGCAAGGTGGCCTGCTAGATTCCACCACAGGCGGTTTCAATGAAGCATCAGCAGACTTTTTTTATTAATTTCCTTGCGGATGTTTGGAGGGATGTTTAAATCTTAAGTGGGGAGGTCCACAGGCAAACCATTGGTAGTATAACTAGTTACCAAATCAGATGGAAGATTAATCTTGCGTTTCTTTTCTGTGGCTCCTTTAGGCTTATTGTTCGTTGCATTTGATATTGTGGGTTTAGACTTTTGCCTCAGTGGGAATGCCATCTCTTCTTCTCCTGAGCTAGGACTAGATACAACCCATGGTTTTCTTTTATGACTGGTGTTAGGAGTGATGAATCTCTCCATCTCATCTGCAGACCAGGAAGCGGCAGAATCTACCGGTGTTTGGTAAGGAGTGATATTTTCATTAGTCACAGCTATCAGTGTATCACTAGGACTTGGTGAGATGTTATATTTACCTTGGATGGAGTTAGGTTTAGGTATTTCCATCTTTTTTTTGGTTTGGTTTGATCATGGTCTATATTGTTTTCACCAGCCCTATTACCAGATGCTGTGACTGAGCTAAAACCTAGGCCTTCATGCAAACTCCTAGGTCCAGTATTGTGGGAATCTTTTGGTTTTGATTCCAACGGCCTTTGATTACTGTTTTGGTGACTATTGTTATGCGATGTGTTATGTTTGTAATCCTGATTACTGTTAATTAAGGAGGGCTGATTCCTTTCATGTATTAGGATACTTTTTTTATTTGTATGCTTTAAGTTGAGTTCATCCTGCTGTTCTACATTGTTGTGTTGTGCACTCGGTTGTTGTGAAGCATGTTGCACCTCCGGAACTGAATGAGAAGTCTGTTGTTGCCTACATCTGTGAGTGCGACCTTTTTTTTGACCACAAGATGTACATATACGATTCAAACACTCCTTAATCAGGTGAGTTCTTTGTCCACAGTAGAAGCACTGTGGCCTAACACCTGAAAAAGATAATATCATGGGACAGCCTCTAGCCGACAACACTGTTGGAATATCTGTTGGCACTATTCCCTTTTTTAGGAGCAGTCTAAATGTTGCTTTGTTCGAGAGAATGTTGTTAAATGTTTTGTCAATTGGAAGGTAGGTGAAACTAGTCACCTTGCCAAAGGGTTCCAATATCTCTTGTAAATAAGATTCATCTATTCCTGTAATGCAATCTTTTATTGACCCATTTAGAGTGGATGATCTGTTTATATCTACAGTTACTATGATCTTATCATCCAATACTTTAAATTTGCTTTTAAAGTTATTCCTGCCAGCCCAGGTCTTGAATTCGACTGCTATATAGCGGTCATTCGGATGGGTAGAGATCCTATGTATTTCGTTTGCAATATTTGCTCTTCTAATTAACTCAAATAAGGCATTCATTGGAAATTTAAACAGAGCACACTTTAGGTCCGTTACCGCTAGTATAATGCTCTTATCATTGCTATAGTTAGCCAGCGATTTCAGAAGCATGTTTGGAATAGTCAGGTTAAAATTTGAGACAATAGTATCCATTTGCTCCACTGAAAGTTGATTTAGTGTAATGTTACTTTCAATTGGATCCACTTGAACCAGATCATCTTCATGGTGTGATTGCTGTTCTATCAACTCAAGAATGTCCATTCCCACAGTTTTTTGATTTGCATTGCTGCCTTGGTGATCAGTATTGTGACCTGCAGGAAGAAAGGGTTGCCATTGCTAGAGTGGTTAACCGACCCAGCTTGTGTTATTCCAGCCCGAGCTGCACTAGCATATGACATAGGAAGTGTGATACATTTAGTTTCATCAGCAGGGTTAGTTTGTAGTTTAGTAAAATTTGCATTATTTGCTTGTGTGAGATTTAACAAATTATGATCAAGTTCATCTTGTTTTCCCATCAATAAGGTATGTTTTGAAGTGACAGGAGGGGAGACATTATTGTGACAAGTGTTGAGTGGTGGATGACCAGCTATGGTATGAGATTCTAGCGGATATTCAAATGATTGTGTTTGTAAATTATTTCTATTTGGATAGTGTATTTCCTTGAGCCATCCCATGTTATTTCTAGTGCTGTTATGAAAAATTAAACTGGGAAATGATTCACTATCTATTTGACTATGATTAGATAGTAATTTTGTGCTTGGATGCTTATCATCCGGGCTTAATGCAAGGGGATTTGTATATACAGTTTTATTAGCTTTTGGCCTATATGCATTTATAATGTTCGTTTTGTCTTCTGATGTGGAAGAAAAACAGTCAGCATCATCGGCTAGCACCCTCTGTTCACCAGAAATGGGTTGATTTTGAGTTAGCTGGTATGTTAGTATATTTTGGGGCAGGATTTTGGATGTTTGATGACTCCAACTGGGGTTGGATTTAGGTGTATTGTGCAACTCCCGGTTATTAAGTTTGGTTTTGCAGCCATTGGCAGTGCCATCCGCCTTCACGTGTACAATTGACATATTCTCAGATATTGATGTATTAAGTATGGAATGGTTTTTTTTTTCCAACATTATTTCCTTTTTCCTTTTGATTAGATTCCGGATTATTCCTATTATGACCTGATTTATTGAGATTGTCCAATTTACAATCATTTTCCTGACAGTTATGCTCATCGGGAGTCTTGTAATTGATATATAATGTTGGCGTAATTACGTTGGTCTCTGTTATGTTAGTTCCAGAGCACGAGATATCGGCATTATCGGAATTGAGATTTATATTTATTTCAACTCTATCTTCTATTGTGACTTTATTACTATTAATGGGGGTTGCCTCATCAGATAAAACTTTAGTTTTATTTTGTTTTGAAATATTAGGTGCTGTTTCATAATTGCTCTCACTGTTTTCAATTATTTCTATGATATGTTGTGTGTCTCCGCTATCGCTATTACATTTATTAAGAGCCTTAGACTTAAGCTTTACGTTCGTATTTTTATTCGCACTGTTAATTCTATTGCTTCTACATTTTGTCACTTCGACTGCAGTGCCAGTCATATCAAAGCATGGCGAGCAGTAATCTAAAGTGATGCCATCATTAATTATTTCATTTGACTTTCCGGTGTCCATTTCTAGAGGTTTTTTATCAGTGTATTTTTTTTTCTTATCAATACCATTATTATTAATTTTGTAGCAGGTTTTTTTATTAGATTTTTTAAATAATCTAAGCGACTGTTGTTTCTTCTTATTATGATTCATTTTTTTATATTTGGTAAATGCGTTGGAGCTGCTGGCTGTATCATCGCTGACTTTCGCCGGAACGTCAGCCGTGATAGGAACTAATTTATCTGTAAGTAAATCTTTGATTTCTTTAATTTTGGGGGAGTTTGAGCAATTGTAACTTTTAATTAATTTCAGACATTTGTTATAGTTAGTCTTAATATTACATGAGCTTCTCATGGAATGTATATAGAGACTATTTGTTTGCTCTTCTGCAACAGGCCCTGTTTTACCACAATCAAAGTGCTCAGCGTTTTGTGCAGAGCCTAGGTTCATGTTATAGTGCGGGCTTGTGGTTATGTTCATATTTACGTTATCTTGCAACTCGTTATTTTTATTTATTTTTCCTAAATTAGTTATATTAGACATATTTAAGGATTGTCCAAAAGACATATTTTGATGTTGATTCAATGGATTTGGTGCTTCAGTAAGATTGCTACAGCTGGCTGTTTGTATTTCTGCATTAGGCGAACTTCCAATGAAGTCTCCGGTGCTAATGTCTACCATTAGACCTTCGATAACGTCTTCAAGAGGTTTTTTCTGTACGACATATTTTATAGTTTTATTTATTTTTTTTTTATGAAAAAGAAACGGATCCTTTTTTTTGGATCTTGTTAGAATACTCCAAGAACCTTTGTTAGATTTATTTTGTATTTTAATTTTCCCATAACTAGAATGATTTTGCTTTGTAGTTTGGTCTATGTTAGCCGCGTTTATGCACGGAACAAATTTTACATTATAATTCGGATTGTGAGTAACTGAACTCACATCCATTTAGATAAAATATAAGAACCACTTACCTTAAACGATTTCAAGGCCTTTTTTCCGATGGTTATGAATTTAGGGAATCTTTAATAAAAAAAAACTTTTGGGAGCTCAGGAAGGTGCTTCCTACTCAGACTATGGTAGGTGGCATTACCATTTATTTTTTATCTGGACATAATTGCTGAGATATTCTTGACTTTGTTTACGGAGAAGCCACAGTTCATCACATCACATCACATGTAAATTTATAGTTGGATATTGTTAATAATACACATAATGTACAAAAAAATATTTATTTCAAAAATTAAATTTTAACGTATAATTGACGTTTATATTTTTACGCTGTAAAAGTATAGTATGCCCTACAATTTGATTACAATATAATACAACAATTCATAAAAAAAATTCAAAAATTAAATTTATTTGTATCAGATAAATAATTTTTTATCGTGTTCGGATAGCGGAGGGCACACATAAAATGGTCTGCGGGCACCATGGTGCCCACGGGCATAGGGTTGGGGACCCCTGGTTTAGAGATAGATTTTGAAAAGATCTCAATAAAACATGACTCGAGATTTTTTTATTCAGTAGATTTAATAAAACAATACATAATTTAATAAAGTCTTCACACAGTAATGGAAAATGATCAATCACACTAGTTTTGATAACTAATATTTAAACTATTACTAATTTGCCTAAATTAAATATTGTTCCTGTGTTGAAAAGAAATTAAAATTTATTAACATTTTTTATAACTCTTTCTTTAATTTTAGTTCTAAATAATATCATAAGTGTAAATTATAATAATTTTAGAAAAATGACGTGTGTGAGTGCTGAGAATTATAATATTTAAAGTAATAGTGCATTATCAAGTTCGTCTTCTGATCTAACAATTTCAAAACTGGTTCATAAGTAAATTATAAAAAATAATTTGTTAATAGAATTTTCACATGCATAGTCAGCAAATGTGCTGATTAAAATGAAATAAAGTTTTTAATTCTTCTACACTTAAGAATAAATTTGTTTTTTTTTAGATCCAACAATAAAACTAGTTATATTTAATTATTCTAGATGTTACTAGAGTCTCATCTACAGATTCAGGATTGACTATAGTTCCTGTACTTATCTACATCAGAAATAGAATAGCCTCTGGCTTTTGTAATTATGGTCAAGCAGAAACCAAGAGCCGCATCATTAATGACATACTTTAGAATAATTGAGTCTTAATAAAGCTTTTCAAAAATATGTCTTCTGGCTGGAATTTTTAAGATTCTTCATAATGTTATTAATTAGTTGCCTAAAAACAATCTAAATACTAAAAACAAATAGTAGTTTCTCAGTAATATACTAATTTCAATTTATTCATTAAATAAAAGACATGGTGTGTGTTTACACACTTGCCTATATGTAAGTTATATCTTAGTGGTACTTGGATATTTTTCTACAATGTCTAAACTGAAATGATTAGTAAATAAGTATTCAGTTATTTTTAGTAGAATGGTAAATACCCTAGATTAATGGAGGCTGGAAAGATAAGTGTCAATGTGCTGTGATGACATCAATAAAAAAGGTTTTAATCATTGCAGATTTCATTACTGGTACCATTTTGTATTGGCACTGTGCTTGTAATTTATTGCTGCATTTTAAAAAATATGTTTGTATAAATTTTAATGAGTTTTTTATTAAGAGCATAATTGCTTGGATTATTATATACTTTTAGGGCTTCAAATCTAACAACACTCTTTCCATCTACAGTAAACTCATTGTATCTTCTATAATTTGTTCCAAGGCTCTCGGTATGGAAATCATGGTTTCATAGATAATAAAAAATACTCTACAATATAGATTTAAGTCACACATTTACTACACCCTTGGGGATAGCACAAACATATTCAACATGAATCTGTATGTATATATGTGTTTTGCATACACTTGTAACGCATTCTGATTTAAATTTTAATGCAACATACACATTTTTAATAATTAATAAAATATTTTACAATAAATACATACCCCCAGTATTTATACTGCATATATATCGTATATTTTTTTTAATTATTTAAATTACAAATAGGATATTCAGAACAAACAATTTGTTACAAAGCATTTTTATAGTGGAGACACTGTTTTCACTATATTTTTTTCCAAACCCATAGCAAATGGCATAAATTAGCAGATAGTAACATATGTTTTGTTCACAAAGTAAGTATTCTATACATTTACAGTATTTTTCAATGACACACATACACACATTTATACATACATAACAAATGTTTTTTTAACATTTATATTAGATATATCTGACACAAATTAAAAAATAGACTACATAAACAAATTAAACTGAAAGTAATTTCTAAAAATTACAATAAAGCAGAGAGCGCACATGTTTGCATATTTTAGATTTTTCTAAAAAAATGAATACATTTTTGTATTTTTTAATAAAATGGATTTTTTAATCCCATTATTTAACTAAATGAATGGTTCTGTTGTATATGCTTTTCTTTTTTTCAAATATTATTTTCACTTTGGCATTCAATAAAAGCACTTCATAAATTATATTAGGCTTGTCAGAGTTGCTATAATTATTTACTTTCATGCTTAAGAGTAATTTAAGAAAAAAAAACATTAAAAATTTTGGGGGGAAAAGCAAAAACAAAAGTAAGTTTGTTATTTTCATTATATACTATATATGTTTTAAAGAGATCAAAAATCATGCATGAGTTTTAAAAAAAAAAATCACTAGAAAATAAATTTAGTTCAACTTTTAAAAAAATTGCCATATTAATCGACCTATCAATCAATAGTATTTTGTCCCATGGACACGTGAAGAGAATAGCCACATCATCAATTTTTCCACTTCATTTTCTTCATTGCCCAGTTCTTCAATTCCACATAACACTTTGCATATATTATCCAACTATGTCAATCTTTTCCATTTTTTCTTCTTGTTTTCATGCACCATTTCCTCCAAAACATATTTCATTAAAATATACTTTCTTCTTAATATATGTCAAATCCAGTTTCTCTTTATATTTCTAATTTTCTCAATCGATCTTATTTTATTTTTTTAAAACTACTTTATTTGTTATTTTATTCATTTAACTGATTTTTTCCATTCTTCTCCATGACACCATCTGTTTCTAATTGTATTACTTATTGTCCACATTTTATAGCCATATGATTGTACACTCCTCACATGATATTTAATTAATCTTCTTTATTTCCTCTTCAAAAATTCATAAAATATTTTCTTTCTTTTAATAAATGCCTACTTTGCTAATGTTATTCTTCTTTTAACTTCATCTTCATTTCTTCTATTCTCACTCAACCAACTACCCAAATATCTTAATCCCTTGTTGAATTATGATATCATAGATTTCAATTTGCAGTTTTGTTGCATTCCTTTCTATCTATAAACACAGTCTTCTCAACATTAATCTTCATTCCATATTCTATACAACCTTTTTATTCAAGATATTTAGAAGTTATTTTTTATCCTCAACTATAAGAGCCATATTATCTGCAAATTTTACACATTTTATTATTCTACCTCCAACACTATTACTCCACAGAGCAGGTGACATATTACATCCTTGCCTAACTCCGCTTATATTTCCATCATCAGTTTTATTATTCTCCAGTCTAATTCTTATACTTTTTCCAGTATACATATTCCAAATCAATCTTCAAAGTCGTATATTAAAAATATATGAATTTTGATAATTCGATGTTTCATAAGTAATTGATAAAGTTTGGCTTGTCAATTATGTTAATATACAAATATTTAATATTTCATCATAATTCTTGTTATTTATAAACGTACAAAAGTATGATTAATGAGTTCATGCAATTCAGTGAAAGTGCAAAAATATCAAAAAATTTAGTATATGTTTAAAGTATTTCTAATTTATAAATTTTAATGTTTTTCATTATTACTATTTTGTTGTTTAACATATAAAGTGAAGTATTGAATATCAAAACAGCAGCTGTGCTGTTGCAACTGTAATTGTCTTCAATGAGTTTTTAAGATTTTTTTTGTATTCCCTTACCAAATTAATGAAGAAATTAATAGATATACAAAAAATATTTTAAATCATCAGCAGACAATAAGTTACACAGAATACAAACAAAAAGTATCAAAAAATCTTCTTTGTGTGACAATAATTTATAATTTACTTTAAAAAAAAAGTTCCGGATGTTCAAAAATCAATTGAAGAGTAAAATTAGTCTAGTGTAAATAAATGTTTATTTATTTATAACATTAAAATAAGTAAGTAAATTACTTTTTAAAATAAATTAATAATTAGATAAGATTATTTATTAAAACATTAGCTAATCAGTATAACTAATATTAATGCTGATTTTTATATATATGTAGCTACTATTATATTAATATTATATGTAAATGTATATACTTTTTTGCAAATAATACAGATGCAAAAGATACTAAGTTGATTAACTATAATTTCATGTTCTTAGGCTAAACCTTCAAACAGTTGTAATATGAATTAAAAATTACAATTTATTTTTTCTTTTACATTTTTTTTTAATTTTAATTTTTATTACTTGTATTGGGGGGGGGGGGGATTCATAAATAAATAAACTTTGAGGTAGCAGATGAAGTGACTCTATTGCATTAGAAAATTAAAAACATTTTGATTAATTCAAAAATGTAAAAATATTACAATTTGTTATATAGTGAAAGCATTCAAAAGTACAAATGTTTAAATATTAGAATGATTATAGTTTTTTTTGAATGTATGTTTGTTGTGTATTTAATAGTTTTTCCGAAACAGTAATTCATTACTAGCTATTTGAAGGTCAAAAAATAAAGATGAAGCATATTTCTTGTTCAACACGGAAATTATTTTAAAATTTTATAGAATTACAGTCATTCTTATATTTTGTAATTTAAAACTTAGTTCTCTACCAGAATCTTGATAGTTCATCTCATTAATAGAGTAGTAAAGTGATTAATGAAGCAAGCAAAATAATGGTTAATAAAAAAAAAAATTAAATATGTTTTCTTATCAGAGATATTATGTAATAGAAATTGTAAGAAAGAAAAGGAAATTGCAATACCAGATCTAACATGAGATAATATAGTCTTTTAATAAAACAATATTAGTTATTCTAGAAAGTATCAAAAAAAAGGAATTACATAATTCTGTGAATGCAAATATATGGAGAGTAAACAAAGCTATTCACTGGAAGTTGGGATGAATAAATTTTCAGAGTAAGTTGAAAATTCTTGATAGTCTGTAAATTTCAAACAACTGATACACCTAACCACACATGCAAAAAAGGTATATGATCCTCAATATATGTATTTTGTTCAGAAATAGCACTCATCAGTTGGGCCAGATCATAATCTCCCACACACATATACATTCATTGCTCAGTTTATATTAAGATAGCAATTCCTCAAACTTTAATTAACATACTTCAGTCTTCTCAATCCTCCAATTATTCAATCATCTATTTCATTGAAAAATTAATGCTGGAATGCTCAAAGCCTTTGTTGGATTTGATATTATAGTCATACCCATGTAGACATTATATCAATCTAACCTCTCACTATTGAACATTAGGTATCCCTATATATCAATAGGAGTGGATGGGATATTTCCCAAACAATATGTTATTCTAAAGCAATATACAATTTGTTTATACTGAATATTTCTTATATGTGTAAATAGAAGGATTTGAATTCAGAATTTTTTAGTCTATTCTGAATGCCTACATGGGTTTGACTATAATATGAAATCCAACAAAGGTTTTGAGTATTCTATAATGAGTTTTTCAATGAAATAGATGGTTAAATAGTTGGAAGTGTGAAAAGATTAAAGCCTGTCCATTAAAGTTGGATGAATTGTTATCTTAATATAAATCAAGCACTATTGTATATGGGAGATTATGATCTGGCCCAACTGATGAGTGCTGATTCTGTGTGAAATACATATATTTGGGATCATGTATCTTTTTCACATGTGTGTAGTCATATGTATCAGTTGCTTGAGATAGAATAGTAGATGAATAGGTTGAAAAATCCAGAGTTTAAATCTCTTTATTTTATTCCAATCTTTTAAAAACTTTTTTCAATACAATGTAATTCAAAATAAGTACTTACAAAGTGTATTTAGAAAAAAGCTAGGTTCAATACTTTAACAGCATGGTATGCTATCTAATATTTATTATGGATGACTTTTGAAAAGAAGTAGGTACATTGTATAGCATTACAATGTGCAAACTAATGGTGATGGTAATATCATTAAGGCTAGTTTGTAATTTTTTACTTCCTACTATTTATCATTTATTCTAACATTTAAAAATTTATAGCTTAATTATAAACTGTAATAACTCATTAAATTCAGAGACTTTGTATTCCTCTCTTATCGTTTTTCTTGGCTGACCACTAATAAAATTTTGATGTTTTGATTTATTATTTCAAGCATTTTATACTTTATAGATTTTATGACTACAATAGAGCAAATGATAGAAGAAAGCCTGAACTTTTATTGCAATTTCTGAAATAATAAATAAAAATCATAGATTAAAAAAAAAATTTACAAGAAAAGATAAAGGGTAAAAAAGTGAGATCATAGTTTCTGGATTTTTCCTCGTCACATCCCACATTAAAAAATTATTAGTACCTGTCAGCAGAAGGAATGGTTTAAAAATAAAAACAAATACTGTAGTCTTTTAATATAAAGTAGAAACTAGATGACTGGTCAATTGTGAGAACATGGATTCCCTTCACCTTCTTGTACTGTATGGTGATTTTATTCCCTTGATATAAATGAAAAGAGATGAGAGATCAAATTATAAGAATATCATGGGAAGAAATATAATGAAAAAATTTGTCAAGAATATTTTTCTTAATCAAAAACAAAAAAATTAAGATGACCAGGTATTTTCTTAGCTCTGACTCAAACAATTCTATATATATTTGTGGCTTACTAAAAATAGCATGTGATAGTTTTTTTTCACTGAGAAATATAGTTTAATAATCCACATTTAAGCATTAGAAAGAGTTATAAAATGGACTAACCTAATATGAATTGCCTGCCATTTTGAATTGAATTTATAGAATGTAAGAACATATTTTACTCTTTAAAACATTTTAAATTTGGAATATCTTGTCACAGCTCCATAATATTATTAATTCTGAAAAATGTTTATTAAAATGCAATGAGAATTTTAGACTACTTGGTGATGCTAAAATAATTAAGAATGTCAAAATTTTATAGCTTGATAATTTCATCTCTCCAAAACTTTTTAAAACAAACTTTTTTTTTTCCATTTTATATAAGAGCATTGATTAGGATAATTCTTTGATACATAAGATAGTTTTGATTGAAGTTAAAATATTACAAATTGTTTAAAATTAAGTTACAGTGCCCATTACTTTTTTTAAATATTTTTAATACCATCATAAATACTGTTTTAAAACTATATGTATTCATACAATTTATAATAGTGATTTCTAACAGACATTGTCAAGTATTTCTCAAGTAAAATTGTGTATCTACTAAGGATATCCAGATAATCACCATGGTAGCTGGTTTATATAAACAAAAATGGTACAGTCTGATCATGTCTATTTATTAAAAAAGTATTACTAATATATGTGCAATGTAAGCAGATTATTTGAAAGTCATATCTTACATAACACCTATGAATAAAGTGAATTAGTAGTATACTTTTTCATCATATTATAGGAAGCATGTACAAGAGAAGCTTCAGAATAAAAGTGTTTAATTATCTACCATTTCCATAACCTATAATTCAAATACAGCTGTTGTATGGAGATTTTTTGATGTAAATAAAGAATATTCAGATCAGATAATATATTATCTATCCAACATCTATTGGAAAATGATTATCTAATTATTAATCAGCAGCTGGTTTTACTGTTAAAAGATACAATACTTATAAAATGCAAGCAATAATTGTTGTAAGAGATGTAATAAACCTGAACACTAAGCATATGGTTTAGTAATATTATCTATTATTACTATTAGATATTTAGACTAGCTGCACATGAAATTTATCATGATAAAAAACCATTTCATAATAAAATGTGACTCAAAGATAAAATTCTAGGTTAGGTTTTGCTTCTTTGTTGTAAAGGATCAGAAAAAAAAAATTACTTTATAGTTTAAAAAAAACTGTCAAGCTTTGGTGGCCTAGTGGTTAGCATAACTGCCTTCCAAGCAGCTAGTCTGGGTTCGCTTCCAAGTTAACGCATTTGACATATAAAAAAAAAAAAAAAACTGAACAAAACTATTTTCATAACATTTTTTAAGCATTGTTAGCAAAATGTTGATCACAATTATCAACCAATCAAGAATAAAATTTATACCATATATGTATAAGATTATTATTATTAGTTGCTGCCAAATTAACATTATTTCTAGACAAAAATAATATTTTTATGTAATACTTAAGGGTAGTTCATGATTATCTTATTTCTTTCTGTTTAAAGAGGTCTCAGTATTGGTATGAATATTAATTAATTGTTACCATTGTTCTATTTAGATTATCTTATTTCGTTCTGTTTAAAGAGGTCTCAATATTGGTATGAATATTAATTAATTGTTACCATTGTTCTATTTAATACAGATAATAGCAATTAGACATTAACAAAAGATAAGAAATAGATAAAATTAATAGAGGAAAAAAGTGTTATAATCCAATGCAGATTGCAGCAAAACATAAGATATTACATTTTTACCAATCTATCAATTCATGAATTAAGAAAAAAAAACTTTTAGCTATGACACTTTTTGTTCAAATTTTTGCACTCTTTAGTTGAGAACACATAGATGAAAATACAATGTGACATATGCACTATTTATTAATCACATTAACATGGTCTTAACTTGAACAGAAAAAAAAACTCTTCTCATGCCAGATATATTATATATATAGAAAGAGAAAAAAATGTTTTATCATTGTAACATATAGTAAATGATAGCATTAATATTTAAGAACAAAAAAAAACAATGTTAAATACAACTATTAGAAATTTTTACGACTTCTTATAATGTCGGGACGATTTAATCTAAAGATAAGTGTCTAATGATTTAAAAATAAAGATAAGTGGGAGTTTAATACTGTAGTTAACCTGTCATTTTAAGAATTAAACAACTGTTAATTAAAACTACAAAAAACAAATTCACTAATGTATTTTTTATTTAGTAATTACTCGTATTTCATAATGTTTTTATGCTGTTGTTGTTACTAATTTCAAACAAAAATTGTTGCTATCAAAAAAATTATATCTTGAGAATTTAGCTCAGTGATGAGCTGTCAACATTTCTGGATCAATTCCAATTGGTGTAAAAAAAATCGATTTGGTCATTTGACTGAAACTGCTTTTACTTTAGTTCTCAAACATCATATGTTCTCCCCCAAAAACTGAGCATGAAGTAAATAAATTATTATTTAAAACAAAGAGAGATGACACGAAATGATAAAATGGATAGAATCAATCACCACAACAATGAGTATCTCAAGTAAATTGGGGGTAATTGAAAAAAAAAAAAACGACCGTAATATTTACTTGAAGAACATGATCTTGGGTAACTGAATAATGAAAATGAAGATAATTTGAATGTGTGTAACTTAATGAGTAATTGATTGTTTATTAAAAGTTTAACTATATCAATTCTTTACACTCACCACCATTGTTTGTCTTATTTGATCGAAACGCTATTAAATAATTTTTTAAAATTATCTATATATTTGTTTACAATAAACATTAAAATAACAATATGAAGTCTAGTAAAATGAAACTGGTCGTGGATATCTGCTATATTGTATAGAGTGAATGTCTGTAGGGAGCTTGAAGTTCTGGGTTCAAATCCTCTTTAATTAAATAAAGGTGTATAAAGTGTGTGCTTATTCATATGCATAATATAGCACATTTACATGTATCTGAAACATCCAATAAAACAAAGAACCATGCAGATCATAATACAGTATATATAGGAAGTTTCATAGATAACATACGCGCGCCCGCATATATATATATCTTGAACAAAATTTCATATTGTTTAAATGTATCTCATTTCAATATTAAGACTATGTCTCAAATTAAATAAAAATAAATTTGTGAATAGTAAGTAGTCAATTATAGTGTAAAATCTTACTTTTAACATGCATGCAAAAAAACATACTAATATCACTAAACTAAGCTTATATATATATATATGTGTGTGTGTGTGTCAATAGAATTAATAAAATTTTATTAATGGAAGATGATAATTTTTAATCTTAAATAAAATTATTTCTCTTCAATAATCAATATTTTTATATTATTATTATAACCTATATTTTATAAATCTATTTTGCATAATTATTAAGTGACTCAGTTTTTAAATACAGGTTTATCAGTGAGGAATAATGGGAAACATGTGGTATGGTCTGTCCTTTTAATTATCAGGGGGAAAAGGTAATTTTTTTTTTTGTTACGAATTTAAATTATTTTTAGATTTTTTGTCATCTTTTTTAAAACTACATTTTAATATTGTTAAACAAAATTTTTCTCTGAGAAAACTGCCATTTTTTTTTTACTTTATGGAAGACATAGTCAGCAACTTTATTTCTAAATAAGCCTACAACTATTGCTAACTGCATATACTTTTTGGAAATTTGTTATTAGGCCATGTAAATATCACAATTATTTCTTTATTTAGACCAGAGGCACAATAAAACATAATAATTATATTCCCTCTTTTTTTTATATAATGCAGTGTTTTCGACAACCAACAAATAGGGGATCATGAAAAGTGATTTTAGCATTTCCATCATAGTTTTGTGAAATTTAGCATAGGTATAGAAGGATAGATATGAGTTAGGTTTCTGGATCAAAATGCAATCTAACACTTTTGTGTTGAAACATCTCATGACTATGGTGGAGTGATTAATCATTTAAACATTTTTTATTTATTTAAAATATATTGAAAATTTATACACACACATCACTTGTCCTCCAAAGAAATTAATCATTTTGTTATTTTTATTTACTTGTGAAACTATATTTTTTATTTATCATATGTTTCACCTATGATGTTCTATACTAGTATATTTTTCCTAGGTTAAGCTCCCCAAGTTGGTGTATATTAACTAACAGAGTTTAATAAAAAGGTATAATAGAATGTATATGCGTGTATGTGCATATATTGTGTACATGCATACTTCTACAATTAACCAAAATAACTTAATAAAAGGTGTAGTAATGTATGTGCATATATCTTATAAATTCGTATTGCAAATAATGCTAACTAATTTCTATAAATAAGACAAACATAATTCTAAAGTTTAAGATAATAAAGTTAAACATTACCTGGTATGTGAATTTTCACACATACTTATATATGAAAGAAGCTTGCCAGGTTATAGATTTCAAACTTTGTTATTTCTTTTAAATTTTATTTATTTCTCAAACATGATAAATCTCTACCAATTAGCCCTCTTTGCCCAAAAGTTATAGTTTCTAAGATGACAGACTCACATATATATTAGAATGTTTACCAAGCTAAAATATGTTTTTGTAAAGTAGTTTATTTCTTGGAAATTAGCCGACCACACCTGAGTTTGTTAAAATTTGTAAAAAAAAAAAAACAAGAGTAAACTTAGAAGATATTAAATTTAGTTTTGTAACAAAGAGAAAACTAGAAATCTGATGCTATTTTTCTCAATCACTTGTTTTTCTCAATTACCGAGGTAATAGTTTTGTTTGTAAAGCTTATAATTCACATCAAAATTTGCCTCAATTGGTAAACAAGTACTGACATTTTTGCAGGGAAGTGTGTTATTATAAAAAGCCCTGATTTGAATTAAAATAGATCACTCTAGATAATTTTAACTTGTAATGCTGTTGGAAGCTATGCCCACCTGTACAATAAAGAGTCAAGGCTAGAACAGCAACCTGTTGCTGCCTGCCCTTTCTGGAGACAAGTCCATAATGATGGGAGCAGTTTCAATCTGCAGCCTGCCTGGAAAGTAAAGATGGAATAGCTCAACCCAGAATAGTGATGCCAAACACTATGGAAAGAAGATGCCTCAGTAGAGAAGATTGGTAAAATAATAAGCAGAGCTCTGTAATAAACTTTCAGTATTAATTTCTTAAATAATTTTAAGCTAGCTATATATAAATGTGCACAAATTTATCATTCAAATTTTCTCTATGGTATAAATTCTGTATTTCTTAAAGTAATTTAAGAATAATTACTATGTAAAACTTGCCTAACTCTTTAAAGTAAAATAAATTAACAATGTAACTCTTAATAAATTTAAATTATACTCTAAATATATTTCTATCTGCATTTATGCCTTGTTTTATTTTTTATTTTTTATGAATTTATGCTATGATTTATTCAGAGTGGAGTTGATACTCAGCTTCTGTAGACGAGGAGTGAGAGAGGTGATTAAAACTCTATAAAGAATTTACACATGTCCAAGCATACACATACAATCTCCAGTCTGAAAAACTTTTACATATAATAAAATAGCTACTACTACATATTAGCGGAAGAATTAGGTTTTCTCATTATTAAGAAAATACCTAGTTGATTAATGCAAGAGAGATATTTTAAGGCTTATTTGAATTAAAGTAAGTCCTTATTATGCTTTATTTCTCCCTAGAATTATAACATGAACTATAAAGATTAAGTATAAGCTAGATCACTTAATTAACCCCCTCTTTAGCATTATCGAGTATGCTAACTTACGAACTGGTATACAATGGTTTAGTGGAAACAAGCTATAGATTTAGTGTATTTTAGATTTAATAATAATTGATGATCATTCACATGGTGAATGTGTTTCTTATAAAGCACACTTGCATATGCCTCTTACTATATACATATATTGTATTAAATGGAAATTGGTTTAAGGCCATATTTGCTCTGATCCTTAGAACTGGAATATGAGGGTCCAAATTGTTCATGTTTCAAGCTAATCAGACCTCCAGAATGAAATGTTCTTTTCTCATAGCAAGTTGTACAGTCCATGGGAATCGATCATTCAGTTGATAGATCCCATGAGGAAACACACATTTGAGACAGCATTTTATTTCAGTTAATATAGCACAATAGTATCAGAAACTTCACTATAACAGATCCCAGTTCATTCCACCATTAATATTAATAAATTCAACTTAGATTTGAATGCACGATCTAGTTATATTATAATAAAGAACTAATTTAGGCTAACATCGAGGTACCTAGATTAATTTATAATTATTGTCTTTTGCAAGTTATCTGTTAGCAAACCAACTTATAGACATCTCATAGCATGAATTAGGCATAATTAAAACTGTATATTATAATGTAATAAAGTTGTAAAGGAATAAGTTCCAATTTAATTGTCCATTGCATGAGATGAGATTCTGTAACTAACTTACTCATCTAATTGTAACACCTGTGGTGAAGTTCAATGCACAGAGGGATAGCTGCCTTAATAATTGAGTTGTTTTATTTAAAGATATAAAATATAATATTGTTTAATTAAATTGAGAGAACTGCAAACCTCTCGCACTCATTAGTATCTAACAGCCAATCAGATCGTAAATACAAGACAGAGAATTTAAGAATAGGGCGGTCCACTCTATTCTTTACTTGTCTTTCTATATATACATGCCAGTCTAAAGTACTTAGATCTGAAAGTGTGAATATTAAATATCTTCACACTTAACTCACTGAGTTTAAATTACAAACATATAGCGTGAAATCCTACGATTTACTACACAGTAGTTTTTAGATGTTATAACTTGCAGTAACATATGTAAACAATATTTATTTTTATTTTTATAAAGTGCAAACAGATTGAAATTAAATTGAGAGAACTGCAAACCTCTTGCACTCATTAGTATCTAACAGCCAGTCAGATTGTAAATATTGTTTAATGTATTTTTTCATAGGTCAACTCAATCCATTCAAATCATTATATTTAAAAGTAAATTATATAACTATGATTTATCATTCTGGGTTGATTTATCCAATTATTGGTTATCTCATAAGCCATAGATACATGAGTTTAGTTGAGTCATAGCTATAAGAATTAATTCATCCATGAGTCTTTTGTTCCATCCTTTGCTACGGCTGGCATGCAAATTAAAGGGAGTCTGAGTGTAGCCTCATATATGTCATTCATAGAGTAGTAAATCGCAAAGCATTGGTGAAGGAGCTGAGGTATGATCTGATCCGAGGTCTCAAACCATCATCTAGATCAGTCTTGAGAAATTTGGCAAAACTTTGGATTTTGTTGCATGAGTGTACAAATATGACCATTACATAGGATTTTTTTTCCAGGTATGGATGCCCAAGCATGGGCTTGTTAATCAATTCCATGGCCCTGAATTAAATACATGTTGGCAAGAAAAATATGTGTAGATATTTCTGGAAAGATTTTTTTTTGTTTGTCATAAGTTATATATATAGGTGGAATAATTTTTTAGGGAAATATAATAGGGATGCTATTGATTATTGTATGCACACCCTGAATGGCTTAATAAAAGAGATTTTTTTGTAAACAAGTAAAGAAAATATATATATGTAGACTTTTTTTTTTCGAATATAAATATAATTGCCAGTGGTTTGCAATTATTTTCAGGAACAAAAGTATTTTGTTTTGTGTGTGTATAAGATAATTTTTTTTCTTTCTCTCATCGTAGAGAAATTTTTACATATGGTATAGTATTGAACTATAATGTGAAACTTTTAAAATTAAATGTCAATTTATATTTGAACTAAACACTATGGCCATATACCAATTTTGAATGTATTATAATGCATAGAGGGATTACTTGGTCCTATTACTGCTATTATTTATATATGTCTTGTAACGCTACAGAGAGCACTCATTAAAATTGTGCTTACAATTATCAAAAAAAAATAAAATTTCTCATAAAACAATGTAAAGTTTAAAATTGATAATAAATAATAAAAGTATTGCAGAATAATTTGTCTGTAAATGAGTAAAAACATCTCGTTTGAAGATAAATAAATTTATAGAAGTCTGAAGAGTTTTTCTTTATTATTAGTTTAAAACAAAATACAGTTCACTAAAAGAAAATAATCTATAAAAGTTTAAAGAGTTTTAAACTTTTGTATAAACATCATTTATCAGTAAAAGTTACAATTAATTAGAAAGGGGAGGGGGATTGGTTTAGAAATGTTAAAAATAAAAAAGTTTAAGGATTGATTGAAAGGGGGAGGAAATTAACTTAGAAAAATTAAAAATATAATAGTTTAAACTACAAGATACTCTTTTTATTTGATTTAAAGAAAAAAAAGTGGTAATCTTAAAAACTAAATAATGAGTCGATTTTAAATATATACATGCGTAAATAGCGAATGATTGTAAAAATAAAGTAAAGTGTGTGCAAGTTAATAAAATGATATATGAAAGTTAAAAAATATTGTATTCACTCATAAGTGATATAAAAACAATTTGCAATGGCTACTAATTAAAAAATCCACAAAACAACAAATTAGCAATGGCTACCAACTGAAAACAGAATTAAAAGCTTATCAAAAGAATGTAATCAAAAATAGTGGATGAATTCCAACAACAGATATAGCTGGTGGATATAAAAATTAATAAACAAAGTGACAGTCATCACAAATAGTTCAGTTTTTCATAGTTCAATCAGTTGAGTTTAGTCTTTCAGTTCTTCAATCAGTTCAATTAGTCAATCAATCAGTGAGTTGTTACAATCAGTCTGTCATGTATCCAGAATCAGTGTTTTCCAGGACAATGCAGTGTTAACAGACACTGGAAGCATATGACTTTGCTCCAGTTTGATTGCAATGGAACCACCTGCCCAATAAAAAATGATGCCTGCCTAACAACTTAAAAACCACCAGGTATATCTAACTGTCTTAAAGAGTAGTGCCATGAAATAGTAAGCAAAGGAACCCATCCACAAAACCTTGAAGCCAACTGGTTGGAAAATTATCACATGAAGCAGCAAATAGAAGAATTTAATGTCAAAAATCCTATAGGTAATGAGTAACTTTTCTTATTTCATTTCTGATAATAATGTAGCCATTGCTAACCTTGAAGCCTCCCAGAGTCAGTTAATAAATGAACTCTATAACTGTATAAAATGAACTATTAATGTACATGTTTTGAATGCTTATAATTATTTTAATGATGAATTACATTGTTATTGTATATCCTATTATAATATGTGTGCCTGAGGTTAGTACAAGTCATTGTTTGATTTAATTAAGATTTCATAAAAGTAGCTTAAAATTTGCAATAATAAATATTTAGTCAGCTGATAAATTATCTTTAAACTTAATGCTTGTCAATCAATTCTTTTACCACTAAATAAAGTAACAGTATATTATATTATCCTATTGATTGAGCTAGTTTGGGATATCTCATGTGCTGAATTAGTTTGCCATCATTCAAAGTGCATCATTTATCTTTGGGTAACTGACTGGCACCTGGAGTTTACTCTGAAACAAAAAAATTCTTTGAATATAGGTGTTGAATTCTGCAGTCTAAGGGGCCATGGTGATGCAATATTTAAATTGCCTTGGTATAGATCAAATATATTAAGAATAAATAATTGTATCATATTTTTTGTATAAAAGTTTTACATTATTGTTTCACAAGTTATTGTATTCAAAGAGGCAAAAGTGCATATATAGAATTGTTTTCTCCATCAGTTATCTAGAAAATACCCCACTTAGTTCAGTATATCATGGATAATTGGCGACCAAAGATAATTGGAACAAATCTCAAAACATTTTTACATAAATTTGTTATCCATTGGAAAAAATTAACGGACCAATTAAATGATTTGGAAATTGGATTGGTCTATGAAGATACGATTATTGGGCAAGGTAATCTATATAATATATATGTGCTTGGAGATAAAAATTTAGAAGTCACAAATTATAGCAATCATGGATTAAGTATAAAAGTACATAAGAAGCTCTGAAGTAAAAAAGAGGCAAGGGTAATACATTGTTTGTATTAATTTAACTACTTTGTTATTATGATATATATAGTTTGTATTAATTTAACTATTTTGTTATGATATATATATATTGTAACGGAAAAATGACTTTTGGCCTGTTTGATCGATTGGTTTCTATTTTATTATTTTATTCTACTTACTATTTATTTATTTTTATCTTACAACATTTTATTTTCACTTACATTTATTTTATATTATCAATTTAGCTATGCCCGAAATATCCCGGCTTAGCCTCCAACTGTAATGGATATTGTTTATTTATTTTAGTTTTAGTATGAATTTATCAATCACTTTAATTAATAGCCAATGCTGTTACAATGCAAGCAGAGAGCTAATACAGATACAAATTTAACTTCATATCTATACCCTTGACCGAACCCCAAGGCAATATGTACATATTATCTTGGCGTTATTTTTTCCGATCAAGAACCCTCAGCTGCTGAACAAAGGAAACTATTTCAAGAAATTTAACGAATGTCCAGCGCTTGCTATTTATTTTTTATAATTGGTAAATTCGCACAAACAAGCAGCACATGAATACCTTTAAAAATCAGCCTTACCCTTTAATCACTAAATTACAGTTCCCCCCCTGTCGTAGCTTGGTGATAGGAGAATAAAGCAAGTATACACAATTAATAAATATGTTTAATAACTCTCACACACATATATAAAAAATACATGATAACAATAATAAAAAAACACACCCTTATATAAATACGTGGCTATAATAATGAACATAGTAAAACAGATCAAATATAAAAGTTATTTTGAAGTCCTATTGGGTAGAGCTCTAAATCTATCAAGATTGTTCCTTGTTTATTTATTTACGAACATTAAAAATTAAAATGCATGCATGCTTTTTACTTAGGTTTTCGTTGTAGTTGTTTCCATGGGTATTTCTTTCGAGCACTCTTTACCGTCCAGAGGGAGATCATCCCTTTTTTTGTAGAGACGGTATGTCCTTCACTGTCGGCTGGATTGATTTTCTCTCTCAGTTTGTGGGGTTATTTCTCGTTCCAGTTTTTTTTCCTTCTTGTCGATTCTTCAGGTAGATTTTAAGTTGTTCAGTCACAGAAGCAGCGGTCTCTCTAGCAGGTCAGGCATAGATCTTACATTGTGAGTCAGTGGTGAGACGGATTGAATATGAACCCATGTCCCTTTAACGCCACTAGCCGTGCACTTCTTTCATTTTCTTTTAGCTGTTTCTTCCTCAAAATCTCTCCTCGTACCGATCAGATAATAATTGTCACTCTGGTCTTACTGTCTTTCTTTTGTTCATTGTTTTTGTAAATTTTTAATTAATGTTTTAGATTCCCGATGAACTCTTATCAACCTATTTGTTTAATTAGTGGCTGGAATGTAGGTTTTAATTAATTTAGCTGTACTTATAAGCTTTTCCTTGTTATACATTTTTCTTTGTCTGAGGAATTTAATTAGTCCAACAGACTTTATCACTTCTAATTTATATGGCCATATTGTTTTTATATTTCATATTACATTTAATTTTTACTTAAAAGTTTACAATTCATTTTCAAATTTATGTTTATAATTTATTTTAACTTGTTACAATATAGTTTTTAACAAGAGAGAAAAAGACGCATTACTTTATGCATCCCCTTCCCCTCTTCCACAATAGATAGAAATAACTTTCAAGCTTTTGATTTACTCGTTTTTTTTAAAAGAGAGAAAGAGACGAATTTCTTTATGCACCCCTCCCCTTCTCTTACTATTATAAAAATCTAAAGTAATTTCGACATTTGAATTTCAACTTTTTTCTTTTCCTTCTTTTTTTTTAAATTTAGTAGCTAATCCATTTACCTTTATTACTTTCTAGTAGCTAATTTATCTAATTTTATTAATAAATATATACGTGACGATGACTTTACATGGTCGTCACAATATATATATATATATAAGTATGAGGCACTTAAGGTTGAGTTTGAAGTATTCTAAATAAAAGGCAGGAGGAAGATTGTTTTTTGTAGGGTAGATAGCAATTAAGCCATTGAAAGAGAGATAAAACAAAGTTAAATAAGGTAAAATAATTAGATATGAAAATGGATGAAACACTGAAGACCAGATAGTAAGAGATAGGGAGGAAGAGGTGGACATAGGGATTGAAAAAAAGGTAAGAAAGGAAGGCAGGGTTAAAGATAAGATAGGTCCAAAAGAGAAATTATAAGAGAAAATAGTAGTACAGAAGGGAAAATGGAAGGAGAAATGAACATAGAGATGTGCTCAGAGGAAACTGTAAGGAACCCTGTGTACTCTAGACAGTCATTCAAAGAGAGACCAGAGCCAACCTTGAAATGGTGTTGGAGGAAAAGTTTGACAAGGAAAGGCAACAAAGGGAAAGGAGAAAAGAAGAAAAGGAAAGGAAACGAGGAGGAGGAAAGGAGAGAAAAGCATGAAAGGGCATTGAGAAAAGAAAAAAAATGAAAAGAGAAAGAAAGGTACAACAAGCAGGAAAAGGAAATAAGAAGGAAGGAGAAAGAAAGGGAAGCAGAAACAAGAGATAGGGAAATAGAAAAAGGGTTCCAAGACAAGGAAGAAAATATGGAAGGACTATCCCTAGACTATGGGATGAAGTCTGAGGAAGTAAATAAGTTTGAGAGACTCCTAGAAGACCACAAAAAGGAAACCTCAGAGGTTGTTCACAACATTGAAGGTAGAAATAATATTGGATCATGATAAGATGGATAAGAAAGAAGCAGCTTTCCAGGGGCTCATATCCTGTATTCATCAAGAGTTAGATAAAGAACGGATCTGTCGGGAAAAGCAAGGAAATAATATTAAGGGCCTAGGACATGAAATATGGAAATAAGCTGGATACCAAAGAGAGGGTAGAGATAAAGGAAGAATATTAGTGATTGAAAGATAAAATGGAAAGACTGGAAAGAGATCAAAAGAGGGCCCAGAGATTGGAAGTCGCTACAAATGATTAAATAGATAGAAGGGCTCAACAGGTCAGCAAAGTGGCAAAGACAGCTGTGGTAGATCAAGGGGATAGTGCTGTGTTTAAGGTAACAGCATAAAGAGGGATGGTCAAGTCCAGGTGATGGACAATATAGTAAAAACCCAACCTAAAGAGATGCAGTCCATCCTTGTACAGATCAAAAGTGATAGCATTGAGCCAGTAGTATCAATAAATAAAGTACAAGTGAGGCAAGTGTAGTAGAAGGAAAAAGATAAGTCACAATGGGGATTAGCTACCAATGGGCAAATTTGCTTGTTGAAACTTGTCCAAATAAGAATGATCAAAGGCAAAATTAGAGAAAGCCCTAAGATACGTATTACAAGTATAAGACAGTTGGTTTGTTTTTAGCCAGTGACTCCACCCGACCAAGTCACTCTCACTACACCCTATCTACAGGGATATGCCTAGTCATCGTGGGTGTGTTACAAAGAAAAGACAAATATGTTTAACCAGTACATGACCACTTTGGTTAAGACCTTTTAGAGTGGGGAACAACAAGATGGGGTGTACCACACAGTCCTGAGGGAGCATTATAGTTTGATCACCAAAGATACCCACATGCAGCTCTTCATGAGGCAGATGGCTCATCTGAGATCAGTGAATGCATTCCCTTTCACAGAGACCCAGATTATAAGAATCATTCAGCAAAACATGCCACCTTATGTTCAACAAATGATGGTCAGGTGACACATACGTAACATTGAAGAAATGTCCAAATTTCTGAATGCTATAGACTTACACACCTCTTCATAAGGAACCATCAGATAAAGCATGAAAGGTAGAATGCCCTACATGTCAAGCTGTCAGGATGCAAGAGGACCAGGCATCCAGATGTACCAGGTCCAGGTCAGGCAATCAATAGCAGTGTAGGGCAAGAAACTTGGATCCCACCTAAATTAGAGTTCTTACAGGGGCAAGTCTTTATAAATATTGTATACAGTGTATGTAATAGTTTAACATTTATGTTTAGTTTAGCACATGTAGAATAATGTATAAGTAGTTCTGTATATAATAAGGGATTAGTTTTTGGTTTTATTTGTGCATTGGAGTAAGGGATTAGTTTTTGGTTTTATTTGTGCATTGGAGGTACCTACTTAGTAATGAGGAATGGACGAAGGCAGGATTTAATAGACAAGAATAAATGATAAAAGAAATATTCACATATAAAATTTAATTAATGATTGCTTACCAAAGCTCTAAGTAAATTCATTTTTTTATTGTTTTTGCTTTTCAGTTTCTGTGACTTCATTAATATGAAGTGGTATTCTTTACCTATCATATTGTTTTACCTACTATGTTCCATAGTAGTATATTTTCCCTTATTTAAACCACTCAAGTTGGCATATATTAACTAAAAGAGTTTAATAAAAAGGTATAATAGTACATATATGCATGTATGTGCATATATTGTATAAATGCATACTTTCATGATTAACCAAAATAACTTAATAAAAGGTATAATAATGTATGTGTGTATAACTTACAAATGCATATTACAAATAATGCTAACTAGTTTCTATAAATGTGACAAACATAATTCTAAAGTTTAAGATAATAAAATTAATTAAACATTACCCGGTTTGTGAATTTTTACATATACTTATATATGAAAGAAGCCTGCCAGGTTATAGATTTCTAACTTTGTTGCTTCTTTTAAATTTTATTTATTTCTCGAAGATGACAAATCTCTACTAATTAGCCCTCTTCACCTAAAAGTTATAGTTTCTAAGATTACAGACTCACATATATATTAGAATGTTTACTAAGCTAAAATCTGTTTTTGTAAAATAGTATATTTCTTGGAAATTAGCCGACCACACCTGGGAATTTTGTGAAAACAAGAGTAAACTTAAAAGATATTAAATGTAGTTTTGTAACCGAGAGAAAGCTAAACAACTGATGCTATTTTCCTCAATTTATTTGTTTTTCTCAATTACTGAGATTATAACTCACATGTAAAATAAAGATTAAAATTAACTAATCCTGATATTTTTTGCAGGGAAGTGTGTTATTATAAAAAAAATTCTGATTTGAATTAATATAAGTCACTATAGATAATTTTAACTTGTAATGCTATTGGGAGCTTTGCCTGCCTGTACAATGAAGAGCCAAAGCTAGAACGGTGACCCATTGCTGTCTGTTCTTGCTGGAGATAAGTCCACAGTTATGGAAGCAGTTCAAACCCACAGTCTGCCCTAGAAAGTAAAGATGGGAACAGCCCAGCCCAGAATAGCATTGCTGAATATTATGGAAAGAAGACACCTCAGCAAGGGATTGGTAAAATAATCCACAGAGCTCTGTAATATACTTTTAGTATTAATTTCTTACATAATTCTAAGCTAGCTATATATATAGTGTGCACAAACTTATCATTTAAACCTTCTCTATGGAATAAATTTTTAATCAAGCTAAATTGTAACTAATTTCTTAAAATAATTTAAGAATAACTACTTTGTAAAACTTGTCCAACTCTTTAAAATGAAATAACTTAATAATGTAACTCTTGATAAATTTAAATTATACTCTAAATATAATTCTATCTGTGGTTTTGCCTTGATTTAATTTTTTTATGAATTTATGCTATGGATTATTTAGAGTGGAGATTGATACTCACCTTCTGTAGAGGAGGAGTGAGAGAGATGATTAGAACCCTCTATAAATAATTTACATGCATCCAAGCATACACATACAATCTTTAATCTGAAAACCTATTATATATAATAAAATAGCTATTATGTATTAGCTGACTAATTAGGCTTGCTCATTATTAAGAAAATACCTAATTAATTAATGCAAGAGAGATAGATACTTTAAGGCATATTTGAATTAAATAAGTAAGTCCTTATTATGATTTATTCCTCCCTAGAATTATTGCATGAACTATAAAAATTAGGTATAAGCTAAATCTCTTCATTAACCCCTTTTTTAGCATGTTCTATTATGCTTACTTATGAACTGGTATACAATAGTTTAGTGGAAAGAAGCTATAGATTTAATGCATTTAGATTTAATAATGATCGATGATCATTAGTCTGGTAAATGTGTTTTTTGTAAAGCACACTTATGTGCATATGCATCTTGCTATATATATATATATATATATATATATATATTGTATTAAATGGAATTTGATTTAGGGACATTCCATATTTTTGTTCTGATAGCTTTCCTTAGAACTGGAATATGAGAGTCCAGATTATTCAAGTTTCAAACTAATCAGACTTCCACAACAAAATGTTCTCTTCTCATAGCAAGTGGTACGATTTACGAAAACTGATTATTGAGTTGATTATTGAGTTGATAGATCCCATGAGGAAACATACATTCAAGATGCCATTTTATTTTGGTTAATATAGTGCAATAGTATCAGAAACTTCTCTATAACAGATCCCAGTTCATATTTTGTGACTTCACTATAGCCTTGGTTCTAAATCCACAATATGTACCCTTTGCATTGTGTATGCTGTCATGTCATACAACACCAACAGACACTAATAAAAACACTTTGACTCTGATTCAAGACTATTGCTTGTTAATTGCCTACAAAGTTTATTGTTCTTATAGAAAAATAATAGTTTAATGACAAAAAAATAAAGAGTTTCAATATTTTTTACTGCCACTCCTCAGAAGATAAATACTAGATTAATATATCTTTGGTTTATATTACGAGAGAATTTTTGATTTAAAAATTACTGCTATCATCTTTTTTACAGAAACATAAATGTTTAATTGTAACAAGTAAAGACAAAATTTTTTAAATAATATTTTACCATTACTATGCTTAGGTATATGCAAGTATGAATATCACTTTTTAAAATTATGTTAATTCTTAAACTGAAGTTAATATTTAATTGAGAATTATTAGCAATAATTATATTTTAAGACAAAAATATTATTCAGTTTTTAATAAATGGCTAAATTTAGACAGAAAATGTAACAATATTGGTGACAATTGGGCAGAGCCTTTGCTATCAAGTTGTAGTAGATTTAAATTAACCAATAGACTAACATCTCTTTTCTTAATTTGTAATAAAATTTTTGTGGCAGAGAACATAAAACTAGCTAAAATAAAATGGGATTTTAATATCATTCAATAATTTAAATAAATATTTTGAATGATTTTTAGAATCTTCAAATAAAGAAAAACAATGTTTCAAAAAATTGATTACTGTCAATGAAAAATATTTACTTGTAATCTTATGAATCTTCTAACTGAAAAGCAAAAATTAAAAAAATACCAGCTATAGGAGAAAATATTGTGTATTACCTGTTGCTATTACAGTAGCAGAAATAGTTCATTGAAAAAAAGGATTGGGGTGAAATTTGAAAAAAAAAAATTATCGAATGATTTTATATTCAAAAGAATTTCTGAATGAGTAATGACCAATTTTAGCACCTAAAGCTTGCAATTCAGTTAGATGAAACAAATGATATTTCTAACATGGAACAGTCATTACTTTATATAAGATATGTTAATGGAGGGAGCATATATGAGAAATTATTGTTTTGTCACTTTTTGAAAAGAAACACAAGAGGAAAAGATATATATCTTAAAGTCAATGAATTTTTCACAATGGTTTACATTGGAGTCTCACAGCGAGTGCTGAAGCAGTGATGGATAAAATTTGTTATATTTTTATCTGAGCAAAAAGCAGATTTTATTATTTTTTTAAAAAAATAATAACTTATGGTTTTTAAACCTCTGTTTGTTGTTGGACATTTCTGAAATCTAGATGATTTAAACTAGTCATTTCAAGGGGGGTATTACATATTTATGTTAAAAGTTGAAATCGAAAATTTTACTTAAAAAAAGTTAATATATAGAAGATAAAGGTAGAAAATGATTAATAAGAAACATTTATAGCTATAGATGCTTTTATAATTGAAAGTAACCTTTGTTAATATTTAATTGTAAAAGAAATAGTTGGTTTTCTGAAGGGCTTGGAAACATAGTTTCAGAAATACTTTCTTTTGAATTTTGATTCTAAAAAACTAGGTTGAGTTCATAAATAATATTAAATTGAAATCAAAAATGATTGCTTTAAAATTTAGGTTTTTTTAAAAAAATAGTGAATGAATTTTGTTTTGGATTAGGACAATATTTTTAGCAATATCTGAAATGACCGTAAATGTATTTCTGGCATTTAATGCTGAGTATTTTTGCAAAATGACATTCTCAGCATTGATAATTATAAAACCAAAATATCGATCAAATTTGAAAAACTGAGATATTCTATGTCTCGGAGTATTAATTACTCAGCAAATATTTAATTCTTTATATAAAAATGAACAAATACATCCATCTTATTAGTAAGCAAATTTGACTTCACCTTTAATAATGATAAAATTATACGTATATTAACGAATTGTTTTAAAATAAATGTATTAATGATTCATTATCAATAAGTTTAATATGTATATCTATTTTATATATTTATATATCCGGACTGATGTTAAATTTTTTGCAAAAAGTTAAGGCCAATGGAGAAAGTTTAAGAAGCCATTCAGCTGCTTTTAGGAGAGTAAACGAAAAAAAATATCATCTTATCCAGTTCACTTTTATTTTCTGATAGAAGTCAATTTTTATATAGAGGTATTTATATTAATTTTTACCTTTCTTGTTAACTCAACAGCCAAGGTATTTTTGTTTCTATATTTGCTTGTTTGTTTTTTTGTCTTTATAGTTGATAAAATATTTACAATATTTAAATATAGATTATAGTCGTAAACTTAACAATTAATCAAACGGAATTTTATATTGATAATAATTTTCAAGAAAATCTTAGAAATTAAGGTAATAGCCATCTTTTTATACAACATTGTTATACTGCAATCTACATTTCATTATTTATATGGTATTATTAATTAATAAGTTTATATTCTGATTAATAAAACTTTACTTAAAAGTGACAATTAGTATGAATGAATTTTCTTCTTAAGCATTTAACTTCAAAATCTGGTGTTTCTGTTTACTTTTTTGCTCAATAGCCATTTAAAATTACATATTCAATTAATTGCTTCACAATTGTGGCCTAAAATCAAATTAAACAAACAAATATTATTTTACTTTCTATCCGTTACAATGGTTTTTTACTTATATACACATGCATGCATGACAAATATTTTCAAATAAAGTTGTTGTTTTTACAAAAAAGAAATTGCATCTCTTTATGTGTACACTCACAAAGACTATAGCACGAAGTGTGTATATATAACGTTATAAACTGAATTCTAAAAGAATTTCAATGATCTAAATAAACAAACAAGTGTGAAATCAATGGATAAGAAAGAGAGAATGCTTTTGTGGACTAATATAAAATAATGTATAAAAAACAACTATGAATTGAAAAAACTAGTTCAAATTATCCTGCAATGGATTTTAATGATTTAAAACTTATACTCTATATGTATATATAATACAAAAGTCACTATAATGGAGTATATAATTTAATATTTATCTTATATAATTTAATCTTTAATTGTCAATTTTTTTGAAATCATACGTTTGACACTATCCTCTTTATATAATCGCATTAATGATTATTACTGAGATAAAGACATGTGAGGGATTATGAACTGAATCAAGTAAAGAATACTAGTTCAGATGGAAATACATCTTGGAGTCATTTTTTTTTATAGATATTTTATTTAAAATATATTTATATATAGAAAGAGATTGTTAGACACTTCTTAGATAGTTAATGCATGAATCATTACCTGTGATCTGATTTTCAAATAAACAAAGAAATTCTTAATAATGTTCATGATTATGCCAAGCAACTGTCCCATAACTAACTCAATTATTATTATTAATATTGAATTTCAAAAATCTCACACACTTCACTTTTCAGCAAAAAAAAAACTTTTATTATTGATTACAGTTTTGACTGTACCATGCAGTCTTCATCAGATCTACAAAATTTGAACACATATAAACATACAACCATTAAAATACATTATTTTATATAAAAATATTAAATTCCTATCAAACTTTTAAATTTTTTAAAAATATTTCCTAACCTTTTCAAATCATAAAATATCATTAACATATTTACCATCTTATTTTATATTCTTTTAAAATCTTTTTTACCCTCTTTCTTTATAACACATACCTATACATATAACTTTAATACATATAATATTTACATTATAAAATAATTTTAATTACACTACTCCCAAAATTTTTTTTATTTATTTAATCACTATTAACCTTTTAACCGCTAATTTTATCATTGGTTGTATCAGATAAAAATCAAATCTTTTAATTGGCCAACTCACAAACTGAAGACAAAGCCTATTGTTAAAACATATTCGCCTATAATATTAAATTCAACTCAGATACGTTTATAAAAAGTATATAATTAATTTTTCAGGTCATGAAGAAAACGAAAGTTCTTTCAAAAATAAATTGCTATTTATTTATTCTAAAATATTCAATATCGGCAACATAAAAGTTATAATGTAAACAAAAAGATCGACTTTTACGTTATAGAAAAGTAAATATTTCTTTTTACTACAACTTCAATATTTGGACTAAAATCTTCAATATTTTTCGAAAATAATTTTGTTTTTTTATTATTCTCTCTGAAAATTATGTTTAATTTCCATAAATATTATTTAATAATAATTTAAATCGTATTCGAAATGAAAATCTCAGCGTTTTTCTTTATTTTCTTTGATCAGGCAGTTTCTTTGTTCTTTCCAGCCAATCAGAATGTCTTTTTCGGCTGAGAGCATGCTAAGAACCAATCACAAATAATGTTCCTTCTTTGTTTAGGTTTAAATGTGTTTTTTTTCTATTTTTTACTTCTAAAATAAATCGGAAGATGTCACCATCGTACAGAACTTTTAAAAACGAATTCAATACGTATTTAACGAATATTTTCGTATAAAAACTAGCTGAGTTAGAGTGATTTTAGATGTCGACGAGGAGCCTCGTAAAAAACAGTCTTTTGGTTAATATATTCTTTCTTTATTTTTTATTGTAACTAAATACTCATTTCCATTTATTTTTCCTTCTTAATTATTTCATATAAAATTTTCTAATCTTAATCTATTCTTTCAAATGTCCTCCATTTTACTTTAGTAATTTAACTTCCTTTTTAACATCTCTTTCATATTCTATCCTACAGCTCCCTCTATTAACTATTTTTATAACTATTAATAATTCTTACTATTTTTATCACACCCAAAAACAAAAAAAACTTTCTTTTTCTCTTAAACTATTATTTCCTTTTATGCTATTATTGTTTTTACCCCTCCCCTATTTTTATTAAGATTTGGTTTAATTTTCTTTATAAATATTGCTTCCTTTATTTTTCTATCCCTTATTTTATCTGTATAACTAATCATTCTAATGCTCTCTTTCCCAATATTATGACCAGTTTCCATAATATGCATATATATTGGTGACCATTTATCATATTTATGCTGTACCAACCTAGTATATATAGAATTTTTTGTTTTGCCCACATAATTATTTCTAATTCTTTTATCCTTACATATTTTACATTCAATTTCATACATCCCATTAATATTTCTCCTCTCCTTATTAATATATTTATTATCTAATATGTCCATCACATTCTTTCTCTTTCTATTCACTATTCTATACCTTATAGTATTCTTAAAAGTTTTATTAATTGTTCTAATAATTCTATTTATCCCATTAACTATTCTATTATCATTAGTTTTAATTCCTATATACTTCTCTGTATTATCTTTCTTCCTTACAACTTCTCTACCTTTTTTTTCTTCCTCTTTAAATTTCTCTTCTATTCTTTCTATATTCTTTCTCAACACTTCTTCTGGAAAATCACTATCCTTAAAATTTTTAACTATCCTCCCTACCTCCTTATCATAATCTTTTTTATTACTACAATAACTAATAGCCCTATGCATCCTTGAATTTATAGAATTAATTTTATACCTATTATCAATATTAGACATCCAACTCACAATATTATTATTACCTATTTTTCTATATACTTCTGTCTTCAATTCACATCTTCTCTTAACATATTCTTTCCTTATTAATATATCTAAATATGCTAATTTATTCTCCTTTTCCCATTCTACTATAAATTTTAACTTTTCATCCACCTTGTTAATTTTATCTATATATTTTTTAATTTGCCATTCACTTTTATTAAATATTAATAAATAATCATCAACATATCTCTTAATCATTACTGGTGCATTTTCATCCTCTAACATTACTTCCTCCATCTCCTGCATATACATATCACTCAAAACCCTACTTAATGCACTTCCAGAAGAAGTGTTGAGAAAGAATATAGAAAAAATAGAAGAGAAATTTAAAGAGGAAGAAAAAAAAGGTAGAGAAGTTGTAAGGAAGAAAGATAATACAGAGAAGTATATAGGAATTAAAACTAATGATAATAGAATAGTTAATGGGATAAATAGAATTATTAGAACAATTAATAAAACTTTTAAGAATACTATAAGGTATAGAATAGTGAATAGAAAGAGAAAGAATGTGATGGACATATTAGATAATAAATATATTAATGAGAAGAGGAGAAATATTAATGGGGTGTATGAAATTGAATGTAAAATACGTAAGGATAAAAGAATTAGAAATAAGTATGTGGGTGAAACAAAAAATTCTATATATACTAGGTTGGTACAGCATAAACACGATAAAAGGTCACCAATATATATGCATATGATGGAAACTGGTCATAATATTGGGAAAGAGAGCATTAGAATGATTAGTTATACAGATAAAATAAGGGATAGAAAAATAAAGGAAGCAATATTTATGAAGAAAATTAAACCAAATCTTAATAAAAATGGGGGAGGGGTAAAGACAATAATAGTATAAAAGGAAATAATAGTATAAGAGAAAAAGAAAGTTTTTTTTTTTGTTTTTGGGTGTGATAAAAATAGTAAAAAGTATTAATAGTTATAAAAATAGTTAATAGAGGGAGCTGTAGGATAGAATATGAAAGAGAAGTTAAAAAGGAAATTAAATTACTAAAGTAAAATGGAGGACATTTGAAAGAATAGATTAAGGTTAAAAAATTTTATATGAAATAATTAAAAAGGAAAAATAAATGGAAATGAGTATTTAGTTAGAATAAAAGATAAAGAAAGTATATTGATAGTGATTAAATAAATAAAAAAATTGTGGGAGTAGTGTAATTAAAATCATTTTATAATGTAAATATTATATGCATTAAAGTTTTATGTATAGGTATGTGTTATAAAGAAAGAGGGTAAAAAAGATTTTAAAAGAATATAAAATAAGATGGTAAATATGTTAATGATATTATATAATTTGAAATGGTTAGGAAATATTTTTAAAAAATTTAAAAGTTTGATAGAAATTTAATATTTTTATATAAAATAATGTATTTTAATGGTTGTATGTTTATATGTGTTCAAACTTTGTAGATCTGATGAAGACTGCATGGTACAGTCGAAACTGTAATCAATAATAAAAGTTTTTTTGCTGAAAAGTGAAGTGTGTGAGATTTTTGAAATTCAATATTATATATGAAGACAGCAAAAACAGAGGAGGAAGAAAAGAATTTAAATCAATTATTATTCCCGTCAACATCAGTTAAAATATGTGTGCAGTCATTTGTGTATTTATTAATACAAGCTGGCCATATCCACATTCAAGGTTCAAGTGAATCAGAAAATGCTAATAAATGTAATAAAATTTTGCATATTTATTCTTTATATATATATAGAAAATAATAACCAATAAGTAAGTATTCGCAGACTTTCTCTCCAGTTTACATTAATTGATACTGAAACCATCTTTTATCCAATTCCAAATTTAGCAATGAATAAAATCAATTTCAATGCATCAATTAATGCACTATTTTTTCACAGTTTTTATTGTATTATCCAACTTTGCTTTTATAGTGAAAATTCAAAATCTCAGGGTTTAAAGCCACACCAGTCAATCTGTATAGTTTTAAAGGTAGAATACACAATTTAGTGACTAGTTTTAAGCTAAATACAATTAATTACTTTTACTTTTTGACAAAATTCTGTCAACTATAAAGCTGTTTAGTTTGAAATGCAAACTTCAGAATGTTTGAATTAAAAAAAAAAAACTATAGGTTTGACTAGCAAGGTCGAAATAAAAGGTGGTCTCTATATACAGATTAGTCCCTATTCAAGATCAAAAAAGTTTAGATGCTTTCCACTTAATACTCACAATTTTGTTCATTTTTTTACATCATAGGAATTTTAGAACTGAAAAAAAAAAAAAAAAAAACTATTTTTGGTAGTGAGAATGTATGATAAATAATAATAATTTTATACAATTTTGCATGACATTCTGAGGATCTGTTTTGATTGGTGTTTTTTTTTTCTCATTTAAATTTAAATTTATGAGTGATTTTATTAGAATATATATATATGATATTTTGTTTACTTATATATTCGCAAAAGAACAAATATTGTACTATATATTTATACTAATTTAGAATTATATAAAAAAGAAAGTAGTTATACTTACATTAAAAATATGTTTTCTATATATTTAAAATGAACAGTTTTTACATATTTTTAAATACTTTTTTTTTAAAAAAAATATTGCCACAATCAAACGTTTGACATATGATTCAGAAAGCTTCAAGCTGAGTGATTTACTTATAACTTTTATTTTATAACTAAAATAAATAAATTTATTCTCGTTTTATTCTTTTATTTTTATTACTGCCTTTGTGAGATGTTTTGTTGATAGTAGATAGGGATTATATCTATTAAAGAAATGAAGTAAAGCAGGTTATAGACACTACATATGTAACTGTTGTTATTTTAAAAGGCAAAATTTTATGCCATGGAAACAATTAAACATATGTATAAAAAATTGTGGATGCGCTTGTAATGTATTTTATTTTGTTATTTTAATTTTAAACAAAAATATTTTTTTATTTCAGAAAATAATTTTAATATTTTATTTCAGACCATTTTAATTTACACCAATCATACTATATATAAACTCAATCCTGGGACTATGCATTCCTATATTTTTGTCATCAGCTATCGTAGCATTTTTTTAAAAATCTTTAATTTGTCTATTATTTGCAAATTTAATGGTTTCAACTATATTTTACTAAATGTACAATTTTGATACACTAACACCAAATTCGTAATTCCGTCTATATTTAAAAATTATGTGGTGAATAAAAAAAAAAAGTGAAATTGAAGATAATTTAATTAGGTCAAAGAAAGGAATAGTTATGAGTATTGAAAAGTTGAGTAAGGGCTAAGAAGTCTTGAAAAAATGATCTATCCTATCAGCAGAGACTTGTCTTCTGTAAATAACTTGTGAATATGAAGAGAAAAAATCAAGAAATATATGTTAAATAAAAGAAGGAAACACTATTATTATTTTAGAAAACTTTTAATTTGAAATAATCTGTTTTGTTGATTCCATGATATTTAGCTTATTTTTTTAAGTCATAACTGCATTGTTAATAATAATTATTAGTCAAAATAATTTAATTTTTGGGTAGTTTTATATTAGCATGTTGAAACTGCCTGAGGGCATGGTTTGTTTGAAAGCGTTACGGCTAATTTATTATTGGACCCTGGATGAGCTCACAGTAAAGTGTATTGCAGCTGAATTACAAATGTGTGAGAATGCAGTAAGGCATGTGATGATAGCTGTTAGAGAACTGTGTCAAGAAAGCCTTGATTCTGGTATGTTACTGAATCGGTGGTCCCAGTATGACAGTGGAAGTGGATGAGACAATGTTCAATTGGTGGGAAACAACCAGGGCAGAATTCTTCTGCAACAATGGATTTTTGGGGGCATCTGTTGTGAGACAGGCAATTGTTTTGTAGCATCTGTAGCCTCCCGATCTTCCAGCATCCTTACACAGTTCATCCGTGAGAACATCATGCCTGGTTCCAGCATCTATTCTGATTGCTGGAAAGGATACAGAACTTGTGAATTGGAGGCTTCCGGATATCACCACTCGACAGTAAATCACAAATACAATTTTGTAGACCCTGACACTGGCGTGCATACCCAGAACATCGAACATCTTTGGGGTTGTTTCAAGTGGTGAAACAAGCAAACATGAGGCACAAGAAGAGAAGATCTCGATAACTATATAGCTGAATTTCTGTGGAGATGTCTGAAAAAAAACCAAGATGTGTTTTATGCCATCTTAGATGAGATGCATTTACTGCAGTAAAATTATCTATTTTTGTTATTCCTTTTTTTTTTTTTTGTCTTTTTGGTTTGCTTGTTTTTAAAACACATAAAAAATATGTAAATACCCTACATTTATTCAAAATATATAAATTAATTTTTGATGCACTTGTTTATGAATAAATCAAAAAAAAAAAAAGTTGTTTCAAAAACCAAAAAAAAAAAAAAATTATTAAAAAAAAAGTTACCAAAAAAAAAAAAAAAAAAGACCGGAATCAAATTTTGTTAATAACAACTTTTAAAAAAAAAAGACCAATGTTTTAAAAAGCGTATTAAAAAAAAAAATCCATTTATTTATTTTTTTTTTAAAAAAAAAAACCGGTCCAAAAAAAAAGTAAAAAAAAAATCCAACCAAAAAAAAAAAAAAAAAAAGAAAACATAACAAAATAATAAAATCAGCCCAGTAACTTTATATCTATTCGTTTTTCACTACCAACAGTGCCATCGGACAGTGTGGATCAATAGATGCTGTATTACCAATCAATATACTTCTTTATTTTTTTAAGGTTGTCATTAGTTTATTCCTGACTATTTTATCAAATGCTTATTCAAATACAGAAACATATACCAATTTTTTTATCTTTTTCAATATACCTCTTTGCAATTATTCTAACAATACAATAGCATCTCTTGAACTTTCTCTTCTCTGAAAACCAAACTACTTTTTTCCAATATAATATTCTAACTTCCCTTTTTTTTTTTTTTTAGTAAAAATCCTCAACAAAACATTAGAGACATTAAATAAAAATCTTATTGTTTTGTATTTTTCACATTTAATAGCTTTCTTTTTTTAGCAATTAGAATCATTACGGTTCTCAAAAAATATTTAGGCCAACCTCCCACTATTATATACCACATTACAAAGTCCAACTATTTCTTTCATAATATTTTCGCCTATTTCTTTCAAAAATTCTGTCCATACCTTTATCATCTACTTCAATATTTTGTTCATTTTCAAATTTATAATTAATTTAATTATTTTCTTTTCTAAATAAATTTTAAAGATATTTTTTCAATCATTTCAATACAACATTGTTATCAGTTAATTTCATTCCATTTTTATTAACTATTTTAATTGTTAACCTTTTATTCCCCCAAGTGACATTACTAATTCTATCAAATAACAGATCATATCTTTTTATCTGATGAAGCACTTTTATCTCTCTACATTCTTCTTCAAACCATTTTTTTTTTGCTAAATCTGTTTTTTTCTTTAGTTCATTATTATTTTTTCTATATGCTCTTTGCTTTTCCTCACTATTCACATTCTTCCATCTTTTCCACCATCTTTTACAATATACCTTTCTTTATATAAGGTCATTTAGATTTCTTCAACTAAACAGTTTTTCTTTCATTTTATAGTATTTTTAACAATCCTTTTTTAAATCCTACTCCAATGCTTATCAGTACTGTTCATATATTACTCAACTTTTTCAATTTTTTTAGTATATTTTCACATATTAAACCAAATCATTTTTTCTCTATTTTTTTCAATTTATCTAAGTTCCACCTTACATATCGTTTCCCTCTTTTTAATACTATCTGGAAGGTATGAAGGAGACAATAGCATATTTACTTTTATAAAATGCCATAATTTCCTTGGTGGTGAATGCATAATGGAAAGTGTTGACTGCCATTAAATAGTCAACACTCTACTGGGTCAGCAACAGCATTCTTCAAAGTCAGCAGAAGATCCTTTATAAGTAACAATGGTTATGAGGAAAGTAATAGATGGGGGATGAATTTATGATATATGGCCAGTATATCAAGTCTGCAAAAATAATAACTGGTGGACAAAGCAGGCAACATGAAACCATTTTGCCTCATAGTTCCCTTGTTTATTTTTTATTATGATTATTTTCAAAAGATTTATTCATATTGGTATTGAAACCTTAGCTAAATCTTGCTTGTCAGAAGTAGACATGAGGTTACTCATATTATAAACCTGTGAAATCCCCATAAAGATCAATTATTGAGAGAAATCATAATGATAATTGGTACATCAATTGTAAGATCATTGAAATGAGATAAGAAATTGGAAAATTTGAAAAGAGAAATGGAAATAAACACTAGTGATGCTTTAGGATTAAATGAAGTGAGTTGAGAGGGATTTGGAAAAGTAAATAGTGGGGATATTAATTAATTCTATTCTGGTGATAACAAAGCAGTAAATGGAGTTGGCATTGGTGTTAGAAAAACAATCTGAAATAATGTGGTAAAGATAGATCATGTTAATGATAGACTTATAAAGAGGAGAATAACTGCAAATCCTAGAGAATTGGTGTTTCATATGCTAATTGTTAGTCATAATGATATTGAAATTGATAAGCAACATGAAAAAGATAGAAGAAATTATACAGTGTGTAAAAATGCATGTGTATTATTACTATTGGGTGATACAAATCTCATTTTGAGGAAAGGTAATAAAGGAAAAATTATTGGAAAATATGATATTGGAAAAAGAACTATAAGGCATAGACAGCTTGTATAATTTTTTAAGGAAAATAGTTTTGTAATTGCAAATGCTTGATTTAAAAGTCATCCAAGAAGATTGTGTATATGGAATCTTTTAGATGATATAGAACAACATCAAATATATCATATATTGATTCAGAATAGCTATGAAAATTCTATTAAGGGTTTGCTTGCTTTGCCTGGTACTGATATAAATTTTGATCATAATTTGGTTATGATTAAATTGAAGTTAGATTTAAAAAGAATAAAAAGTGATTATATAGGAGGTGTGATAGAGGGAATAGACAATTGTTTGATCATCATGATCAATTCTAAGTATTGTAACAGTCAAGTTTGTACATTTGCGTAACAGAATTCAGAATCCAAGCAAAAGAGACCGAAGCTGACCAGACTAGGACTGTGACATCCCAAGTCCAACCACACTTCAACTCGTAAGCCAGTACTCCAAGACTCAAGACCCTATGAATGACCACCTTGAAATTACACGTAGCATACTCCTTTATTCGCGGCCGACATAAGTCAGGGAGAAATAATGAGACTCATAATTAAATTACAAATTGATCGTATCTGACGAATAGTTAACTTAATGGAGACCTTTAATAATGCATATTCTATAACATAATAATAATGAGAATTGGATTGAATAATGAAACTGAGAGTGGACTAGGTTAATTTACTAAAGTTTAATTTCTTCAATAATAAGTTTGATCTAAAATATATATATTACAAATTTTACACATGTAAAAATGCACGCAGGCATTTAATGGCTGAAGAGTTTGGACAGATTCTTTGACAAAATTAATAAATGAATTTACATTTAAGTAAGATGAACGCGGCAGTTATTCATCTTACAATTTGTATACAATTATTTACGGATTTACATATAATAAATGCACGCAGGCATTTAAATAAATAGCTTATCACTACGCCATGTCTATAGTGTAACATATGCAGACTTCTCTTAATGTGTGGCTCAATACTAACAATTAAACTGAACCTTGGTCAACACTTATGGTAGACGCTCTCGTCTGTTTATATTTATTTATTTAGCCTAAATAGGGCTGCAATAACTTAGATTGACCGGACTTTTAAGAATATCTCAGCCAATTTCTGAAAGAACTAAAATAGGGAGGTAGAGTTGGCTGCTCTGGATGTACTAATGCACTATAGCACCAGCAATACAATAATAAAGTCGCTCTGTGGATGGATTGGTAGATCAAGGGTTTCTGTGACCAACGCCGGTACCCTGAAAACCGATCGTTAAGCTGCATGAAAAGGAACAAATAGTTCAGAAAGGCGGGGGACTTAGTGCTAACCTGGCTTTAAACTCAGGCTTCATGACTGCTCTACCCTATGAGAGGAAGATGTGCTGGCTTAACCAAGGCTCCATCTTAAATACGTAAATATACACGGCAGCAAAATTAAAGTGAATGAATCACATCCGGCAAGCAAAGCATTTTATAAAATTTAATATTCTATACGCAAGAACAACAGCTTATTAGCTTAATCAAATAGAAGCCAACTCTTAGGTAGCATGATAAAATGTATGCTATAGACGGGAATAATTACAGATAATCTTTGCTGTTCCAGATCAATCTAATTTGTTATTGATCAAGTGACAAGTATTTAAAAGGAGGGAAAGTATATTTGAAGGGGTTACTAAATAGCTTAAATAGCAAATATACTTATAAATATTTATCAAGGTTAGTCTATTTCTTAGTATTTAAAAATTAAATCTCACTAAAACATGCCACATTGCAAAAATTTACAATCAACAATTATCAAAAAAAATATTAAATAATAACGAGCGAGTCGTTACTATTTTCTTAAGAGGGTTTCAAGACAGTGCACAGAAATAAGATTATAAATAATTACGTGAAGAGGTTTTAATTAATCTCTTCTTGAAATATTAAAATTTAGTATTCGCTGTTTCGAAGCATCAGCATATCATAATTTAAATATAGCAACTATTAAAACTATGTGATAAAAAAAATTAACTAGAGACATGACTGCAGTGATAGTTTAAAGTAGAAACATTAATTAATTTCTCAAAGAGATTTTAAAAGCAAGTGGATCATTTACAGATTTTAAAACAATAAAAGAAAAGCTTTAACATTAAAAATATATTGAGTGGTTAGTTAGCTAACTAGAATTTAAAAGGTAGTTTAAAATTATACATAAAATATACAGAAAATATATAGAGCTCTGCAGTTTAAAGTGATTTACCGGTATTATTAGGTGCTTGAGCTGGAGCTTGGTGAGTTTCCTGGGTGGCTTGCGGCATGCTCTTCTTTTACGGGTGGTCTGTAAATATTATAGCAGCATTCTTCTTTTTTAAGTTAGATGGTAGATATTATAGCGGCATTCTTCTTCTTTTCGGTTAGGTTGTAGATGTTATAGCAGCATTCTTGCTTATAAATGGTGTCAGATGGAAACGAACCCGTCAACTCCTTACGGAGTGACAGCTAAGACAGCCAAATTAGCCGGACATCTCAGTTCAAAACTAGATTTGATTTTTTTTTAAATCTAAAATGCACTTCAAAATGGAGTCTCCTCTCAGTATATAGATCTCAGTCAGTTCTCAGTATTATAGATCTCAGCCAGTCTATCATTCCCACTCAAAATATGGCCCATTTATATCTTTTTCTTATCAGCTTAACACCTTTAAGAATTTTTCTTTGCTTCATGATTACATTTTTTTAATTAATTTTGTTAACATACACTCTGCTTTCAAATATGCTGATAAGTTTCTGAGATGTTATAACCTTGACTTAATTCAGTTTTAATTAAATTCTAAAAACATGTAATTTTGATCTTAAATATTTGATAAACTATTAAAGTATTTCAGTTATAACTTTTATGGTTATTTTGTAAAACTATTTTGCCATAAACAATTTTAATCCAAAAATAACTTAAATGTTTATATCTGACGCAATTTCTATTAGCCAGATTTTAAAATGACTTTTTTTTTTAAACTTGACCCAAGGTAGGTGCGGTCACTAATTAAATACTTGTTTACGACAGAATCTGTTTCTAACCAACTTTTAATTCTAAGAAAAAAAATAATCTTAATTTTTAAAGAAGACTTCTCGGCACATTTGAAAGAAAACCTTTTTAACATTTCTAAATAAACATTTTAAAATATTCTCATCTTTTACCATTTTAAATATATAAAACATTTTAATGTTTTAAATCACGCCATCCCTATATACATTACAAATATAGGTTGGATTATATATCCACATATGAATTAAAATAATAAATTTATTAATAAATTGAACCTTATCATTATTTAACATAATAAAAGTATTTTATTAAAATAAACATGATATTAATAATAATATGCTATAATTCTATCAAACCTATCTAATTATAGCGTTCTTTCATATGTAAATATATAATGCTGTTCAGACAGCCATGACAGCAAATTGTAGTTTTATTTTACATATTATAGTTTAAATGAGATTCGAATCTAACACAGATGAGTGGGCTACTAGATTGATGATGAAACGGCAAGGGATTAGGAGGTTCCCGTTTCAGTATGGAATTTGAAAAAATCATTTACAAGTGAGAGGTTCTCTGGCATATATAGTTCCTTAACAGGGAGTTCTAGATAAATTGGGTTACATAAATGATAACCCAAATGTAGCATCATAACATTCATTTACCTGAGATAGGCTTTACAATATATATCACTATTTTATTTTTACTGGTGATTATTTATATTTACTTAATCCATAAAGTCAGCATATTCAAATTTATGGCCATGAAAAAATTGTTCCAGCTGAGGCCAATTTTTTTAGCAGATAAATTGGAGCCAGTATTGGGCTTAATTTTTTTTGGTTGTTATGGTTCATCATCTCTATTTTTGCACCAATACATTTAACATCCTCTAATCAATAATAATTGTTCACATTAAATCTATTAATTATCAGAGCATATAATAATTATAAATTTTTCCAGACTGGAATAATAGCTCTAATGGCATTAGGCTTTAAATTTTTTAATCACTAATACTGTCATTTATGATATTTTTGGTTATGATTTTATTCTTAAGTATGTAAGAATTTGCAGCCAAGATTTATGTTTTTCAATAATTGCAGGTTGAATTATGTTGTACAATTTGAAGATCATTTAAAAAGTCTGACATATAATAAACTCAAGCAGTAAATAAGGTATGGTAAGCAAAGGTTGGTTATATATAGATAAGCTTGAAGGACTAATTCTTTTCTTACAAGTAAGTGTGTGTCAATTTTTGCTAAAACAGCGCACACATCAAGATTAATTTGATTCTGAATACATTATATTATAAACATAGATTTTGTCTTGCTGACTATTTTGGACTTTTAGTTTATGGCAAATCTTTCACATCTAATTTTTTGTATAGTTGTCAGTAAGATCATTAAACTTATTAGTTTTGTGATCAGCTTTTTATATACTGGTATATAACTAAACTGTTACATAAACACTAATAGATTATATTTTGTTGATTAATCTCAACTGAAGCTTTTATTGTATTTTAATTTATATATTTATGGGTTTCTATACAAGTTTGGCAGTTCCCATTTATTATTTGTTTAGTTTATTCTAAGAATCATAAGATATCAAGTTAGCAACTTTTGTAAAATTATTATCTAGCAAATAATATATACATTTAATTAATAATTTAATCTTAACTTTTAAACTTATGGCTGAAGACAAAATTATCAAGAAATTCTAAGAAGGATATTGCCAACTAATTGACCAAGTTTTTTATTATTGCCCTGCTTATGTTTATAAACCATTTACTATAATAACCTTTTAATACATAAAAAAAGATCTTTTAATAAAGAATGAATACTTATAAGATGTGATATGTTGGACTATTTCCATCATTTATGAGTGAATGTTGAATGTATAGAAAATTGTAAACTTTATTTAAACTTTTCAAATACAAACAACTTTGTTAGTAATAACACACAAATAGACAATACCGATTAGTAATTACACAACGTTTTGAGTAGTATTATTCTCCACTCTTCTTCAGGTGTTGCTGGCCTATATGCACAGTGACAATATTCACTTAGAAGTTGAACTCACACCTTTAGATTCTTGAATATTGAATTTAAGGCAAATGCTCTACCAACTGAGCTATTCTGTCAAAGGCTTTTTTTTAAATCAGAAATCCTTCTATTTCATTTAACTATAGATATAGACTTTACATTTAATAAAACTCAAGTATATGTATAAAAATATTTTATAAATTATAGATAATCTATACTTTTTAAAAATTTTATTTCTATTTATCTTATTACAATAATTTTATTTTATAATTAAATGATAATTATTACATTTTAAGCATATATATTGGTAAAAGATGACACATAAAGTAAATTTATATACACCTGGGTCTTGTTTTATGCGGATTATTTTAGTGTGATTTTGAAGTTATACAATTCATGTTTCTTCTTAATATCTTTCATATTTCACTATATTTATTAGATATCAAGAAATTTAAATTATTAATAACTTAATTTCACTTGAAATACTTTTTTTTTTTTTCAAAAATATAACATTATATTAGCAGCTAACGTGAATATGGCCTGAAGTTGTATTTAGAAACTTAGCTTCTATGTAAATAACCTACTTATACTAATGAGTAAATAATAATAATAGTTTTATACTTACATATAAAAATATCGCAATAAATATTCAAAAAATTTAAACTTTTAAAATATATTTTGTTATATATAACAGAAATAAATAATCTTTTAGATTTTTAAAATAAAAAACAAAGATTTTATTGTGATATCTTATGATCCGCAATGATTTGCTATCATGACATTCAAAGAATGACTGCAGAACTAGATTATCATCATCTGCGGTATTAATGTTTTGACTGTAACTAGTAAACAAATATTTTTAAATAGCTAAGTTGCTTCTTAGAATCCTAACAAGTTTTTGGCTAGTTTGTATTTCCAGACACTGAAACACTACACTAGTTTTGGTGACGAGGATCAGATACACAAGATACTGAATTTTTTTTTGCATAGATGTGGTTTACTATTCAATAGTGTTCTTGACAATATTATTAAACACATATTTTTTTTTTACTCAAACTTTGTTTTATATTTGATTTTTAATGGCAACTTATTAGTTCTTTAGCATCTTTCGATGTTGACTCATCACAAATATGGATTAAATATGTGTCATAGGTGAATTTTTTTGTCAAGCTAACAATATTATTCCTGATGAAAAGAAACAAGCAACATTCCTCACTGTCTGTGGACTGAGAACTTTAAGAATTCTTCATTCTCTTGTATCATCTGCATTGCCTCATGACAAGTCATATCAGGAATTAGTAAATATTTTAAAACAGTATTTTAATCCACAACCTTCCATTATTTACCATTTTCAATTTCACCATCATTGGCAATGAGAAGGAGAAAATGTGACTGGAATTTTTAGCCAACTTTCAACGTTTGGTAGAGAGCTGCGATTTTGGTCTTTCACTAAGAGAGCATCTTCGAGATCAATTTGTCTGTGGGCTTTGTGATGAAACTATACAGTGCAAACTATTAACAAAAGAAACTTTAACATTAGAGATAGCTATACAGCATAGCTTAGCTGCTGAATCTGCATTGGTGCAGGTGTGTGAAATCTGTGCCACAAACACTCTCATGTCTTATTCAGTGAAACAGATCAAAAAAACAAAAGTGTTTCTAGGTTCTTACCACCTTCTCAAACCTTCCCTGCACATAAAAGGAACACTGGTGCATCTCAATCAGGATTTCCACCTTGCTATGGTTGTGGCAGTCAACCACAATTGAGTGTAATGCCCCTTCAAAAAAACCCAATGCCATTTCTGCCAGAAAATAGGTCATTTACAGCATGTATGCTGAGCAAAACAATGCACTATTTCTGGATCTGCAAATCAATGCATGGCAGTAATGGAGACGGACGATCATGTTGTAGATTATATCCATGAGATATGCCACAATGCCTCAACATATAAATCCTCTGCACATGTGTCCATTAATGGCAAGGAATGTAAAATGGAAATTTATTCAGGATCAGAATATTCTATTTTATCATTTGACACACTATCTGAATTGTGCAATGGGAAAATACCCAAGCTATATCCAGTAACAATTACATTATGGGATTTCCAGCACCACTCAATATTATTCAAGGAATATTGTGTTGTACATGTTCAAAATGATGTACATTCATGCCATTTATGTTTGTTTATAACAAAGAGTGCTTGTATAAACCTGTTAGGATGCTAATGGTTTGCACCTCTAGGTATTTCACTAACTGGAGTTCAACTAATTACTGAACCATCTATTCAAGATATCATTAACCAATTTCCACAAGTTTTCAGCATATCTATAGGAACATACAAGGGTCCAGCTGTATCATTGCCAGTTGATTCTAAATTTCCCTGATCAGACTACAAGCCTGGTCACTACCACTTGCTAGGAAACATAAGGTGGATGTTGCTTTACATACTCTGCTTCATGATGGCATAATTGAACCAGTGGAAAATCCTGTGTGGACAACACCAGTGGTACTTATTCTTAAACCAACAGGAGAGGTGAGATTATGGGGTGACTACAAGGTAACAGTTAACAGAGCTCTCTTTGCAAATATTGACTTAGCTAAGGCCTACCTACAACTTCCAGTTGATGACATGTCTGCAAACATACAGACAATCATCACTCATCGAGGAGTCTTCCATGTAAAACATTTACAGTTTGGAATCTGTGTTGTACCCAGAGTGTTTCAATGCATTATAGACAATCTACTCAAAAATATTTTTGGAGTTCTTCCATATTTCAATGACATATTAATTTGTGCATATCTATGTTCAAAATTACATACTGTGTTTAAAAGGTTAGCACACAGTGGATTGCGAGCTAATAAAGAAAAATGTGTATTTGGAGTATATTCTGTGGAATTTCTGGGATATACAATTGACAGTAAAGGCCTACATCCATCTCCAAATAAATCAACTGCAATTCAAAATGCTTGCTCTCCTAGGAACAAAATAGAACTGAAAGCATTCTTAGGTCTTATAAATTTTTATAATAATTTCCTTCTGGATCGTGCAACCTTAGCTGAACCTTTACATTGTTTATTACGACAAATGCCACGGTCACCACAACCTGAAGGGGCCTTTCTTAAACTTAAAGAGGCATTGATGTCCAATAATGTACTGGTTCCATTCGACCCTCACCAAAGCATTCTACTTACATGTGATGCTTCACCTTATGGAGTAGGTACAGGACTAAGTATACAATATCCTGATGGATTATCCACTTCAGTTGCTTTTGCTTCATGTACATTATCTAAGGCCGAACAAAACTATGCACAAATTGATAAAGAAGCTTTGGCAATAGTATTCGGCATCAAACATTTTCACCATTTCCTATTTGGAAATTAAATTTAACATTTTTACTGATCATCATCTGCTGCATGGCATTTTTATCTCAGATAAACCAACACCAATAATTTTATCACCCCAAATGCAAAGATGAATGCATATCCTCAATGCATATTCTTTCAAACTGGAATATAAACCAGGAAAAGAAGTTGCAAATGCAGATGTGTTGAGCAGATTTCCACTTCCATCAACCGAATGTGACAATCCAAACATGAATGGTGTCTTTTTTTGGAGGAATTGGAAGATCCTCCTATAACTGCTGAACAAGTTGCACATGCAACACAAAAAGACTTTTTGCTATCAATAGTAAAGAACTATAGACCCACAGACAACAAACTTCAACATTTTTTATAAGATGCAATGAGTCATCAACACACAAAAACTGTTTGCTTTGGGGGTCACATGTAATTATTCCTTTTTCTCTACAGAGAATCATCCTTAACGAACTTTATTTGGGTCACTCTGGCATCGTGAGAACCAAAGCATTAGCAAGGTCATACATATGGTGGCCATCAATGGACAGGGGTATTGAGAATCTTGTGGGCAAGTGACATGCTTACCCCCATGCTCCAATTCACCCTTGGGAACCACCATCCACACCATGGTCATGACTGCACATGTGGGTGGAAGCACACAGAATGCCTAGAACAATCTCAGTTGCAGCAGTCACAGTACTATGAGAATTATTTTCCACCCATGGAATACAAGAGTGTATAGTTTTGGACAGTGGACCACAGTTTGTATCTTCGGAGTTTTCTACTTTTCTTGCCAATAATGGAATTTGCCATGCATGGATCATACCTTACCATCTGTTCAAGTAATGGTCTTGCAGACAGGGTTGTCCAGTCTGTAAAGAAGAGCCTAAGTGTATTACTCATGGAAATTGGGAGAAATATATTGCCCAATAACTTTTGGCTCAGCACCTTACCCCATCTACAACTACAGGTTTAAATCCAGCCGAGATGCTCTTTCTTTGACACCTTCGTACATGCCTAGACTTTCTTCAACCAGATAGAGCCCCAAAGTCAGCAGCATCCAAACATCATCAGTTACATGAATTCCAACCAAATGACACAGTACTTACACGAGCAGCAGGAAGGGGTTTCCATGGATTCCTGCCATGGTAGAACAGTGTACAGACCCTCTGTCATATGAAGTCCAAACTGATCTGGGATTACAACTTAAGCACATTGATCAGTTGTGCTCAAGAACAGTGGACACTCTTCCAACTGTCTCATCTCCTGCTGAGGAAACACCATTTGTCCAAAATTCTCTACCCAGCATGACACTGGAAAACACAAACAACCGAGCTCAACACCTTTGCATCCTACATCTCCAATTCAAACTCCAAAGGTTTACAGAGAACACTTCCTGCATCAACACCATCCACCAGTGCATTTCAAGGTTTATGATGTTACATACTAAGGGGGAATGAGTGTGCTGTCTTACAATCCATGATGTTTTGCTATCATAATGTTATTCAAAGAATGACTGCAGAACTAGATTATCATTGTCAGCAGTATTAATGTTTTGACTGTAACTAGTAAACAAATGGTATTAAATAATCTTTCTAATGATAATGTATAAATTTTTTTGTTTTGATTGCAATTTCATTTTTTTAATCTGGAAACAGAAAACCATTAACACAACACAAGACTGAAACTGGCACTAGTTGTACATTACATCACGAATAAAAATAAAGTGGCTAACAGGTTTCTCTGGGCATAATTGCTGAGAGATTCTTGACTTTGTTTAAGGAGAAGCCACAATACATCACATCACATCGAATCTGATTTCTTACCAGTTTACAAATGAACACTAGCGTTAATGATTAAAATATGTATGAAAAATGTAAAATTAAGTATTGTAGTTAATAAAAAATGTAAAAAAAAATTGTCTTGTATTCATTTTTTTCAAATATTTGAAATTTTTTATTAGTCATATTTTATTTGCATATTTTTTTAATGTGAATTTTAAAGTAATTTTTCCTTGTTGCTTTGCTTTTATGCAAATTCTGAAAATTGCAGCACCTATCCCCCATTTTTCAAGATAAGTTAAGTCTATTTTTTGTGCGATTTTTTTTAACATGGGTTTTCTGTTGAACCTATCTACTGCATAAAATGATACCCAGGTGTATTGCATATCAATAATTACAAAACAATAGTTATATGATAATTAAAAATCTATATGAGATCAACATGTTGGGCTTTTTTTTAACAAATTCTACATATATATATATATGGTTTAAGAAATGATGATTATCATTCACCTATATTAAAAAATATTATAGGTATTGTGAGAGGTTTTTGTGATGATAGAATTCTTCTTGTAGTTAGTTATATGTTGAACTATTTTTATCACCCAATTAAGAGATTTCAAAACTTATTTAATCTACTAGTCTATTTGCAAAAAAATAATAATAATGTGTTTTGGAAATCTATCCATTTTAAGTGAGTAAACAGAAAAATGCATTATATTTTTTTGTTTATATATATATTTTCCTACAAAAATAATAAATATTAACCTACTAAACAATCACATGAACACCATTCTTTTTACTCTGGCTTGCACTGAGTGGCACTATTGTATGGAGAGTTCTGCCCATATTAATAAAAAAATATATTAAAACAGGCAAAACTCTCCACACAGCTGTGCCACTCAGTACCAAACCAGAGTAATCAATGGATGCCAGAAGGCTTGTGCATAAAATCCCTATCTAGTGCCTATTCATCCAATATCCCTAGACTAGTTCCTGGCTTGTGGCCTTTGTCAGCGAGGTGCTTTGGATCTGAGAGCACTGCACCTAGATCTTAGGATCTAATGCAACCTTCCAGCAGCCACCTTTTATCTCTACTTAACTATAAAAGTGAGAATAAAATTGAAAATACAATAATATTTTCAATTTAAGCTCAACAGCTTTTATAGTCATATAGGTCTGAACCCAGTTCAGTACCCATACCTGTTGGTGTCTTTGGCTCTTTAGCAACCATAGCCACCACTATCCTATTAGGCAGGATTGGTATTAAACCACCAACATCATATGATCACTATTTCTTATGCTAGTACATGCCTCTCAATGCCAACCAGAGTAATCAATGGATGCCAGAAGGCTTGTGCATTAAATCATTATCTAGTGTCTACTTATCCAATATCTCCAGACTAGTTTCTGACTTGTGGCTTTTGTCAGTGAGTAGCTTTGGATGTGAGAGCACTGCACCTAGATCTTAGGATCTAATGCAACCCTCCAGCAGCCATCTTTTATCTCTACTTAACTATAAAACTTGAGAATAAAATTGAAAACACAATATTTTCAATCTAAGCTCAGTAGTTTATATAGTCATATGGATCTGAACCCAGTTCAGTACCCATACATAAAAAATAGTGATCACGTGATGTTTGGTGGTTTAACACCAATCCTGCCTAATAAGATAGTGGTAGCTATGGTTGTTAAAGAGCCAAAGACACCAAAATGTATGGGTACTGAACTGGATTCAGACCCATATGACTATATAAGTAGAGATAAAAGGTGCCTGCTGGAGGGTTGCATTAGATTCTAAGATCTAGGTGCAGTGCTCTCAGATTCAAAGCTCCTCACTGACAAAAGTCACAAATCAGAAACTAGTCTGGGGATATTGGATGAGTAGGCACTAGATAGGGATTTTATGCACAAGCCTTCTGTCATCCATTCATTATTCTGGTTGGCACTGAGTGGCACTGCTGTATGGAGAATTTTGTCTCTTTTAATAACAGTAATGTGCTAGCATAAAAAATAGTAAAAAAAATACATTGCAAATAAGATACTTAAAATCATAAAATCATTTTTTAAAATCAACGATAGTAATTTTCTCATTACACCTAGAAAATTAAGATAAAGAAAAATAATAATTAAGTAAAAATCACAAATAACATTAAAAATAATTTTAATAAGAAGAATGAACTGGATGTATTGCTATCAATTTATTAGCGTTGTGCTCTATTTTTAAGCAATGTTTTAAAATCACTCACGACTAGCTATTTGCAGTTAGTCTTTCTTTTTAGTTAAAAGATTTGTGACCAAACTAATCCACATTTTTTGAAATATGATTAAGGATATGTGATTAAAAACTTTTTTGATATATCTCATAATCAAGAATAATGTTTAGATATCTGGCTAACCATTTTTGAATTTAGATTTCCAATTCATTCTTTGCTGTTATTTTCACCAATTCTTCTTGGTAATTTTAAATTGCTTCTGTGCTTGTATTTAAAAAAGGTTTAAAATCCAATTGGGTATGTTCACTTTAAGAATATTTTCAAATCGAATGAAATCAGAATGGAGAGTCCAATTGCTCCAAATAGATATTTGATGTTATGTGATACTTTTTCATTATCATTATTTATTTATTTTAAAAGTAGTCAGGTTTGCTACTTTAAATCAGATCTCTTTTACCAATGCTTATTTTTTGTTCTACTTTTCAAAAACTTCTACTTCTATTCGAAATAAAATTAATTAGATTTTCTATTTTAATATTTATTGTAATAATTGATATAGTGCTCTCCAGCATATCTTTCACAATTTTCAGTTTTTACGTATATGATTAATTCAGCTTTTCTACCTTATTAATTCTCTTAAAAAGTTCATTTATTAGTATTCAACAATTTTATATCACTAATCTATTTTTCCAACCTATTTTTTCTATATTCATCCAAATACACATAAAATATCCAATCTTTTTCTTTCAATTTTTTTAAATCATCATCATTTCTGTATTGGGTATCTCCAAACAACCCAATTAATGAATCTTAGGCTAATATCAATGACCTACAAAACAATCTTTTACTAAAACCTTGTCTAACTATTCCAATTGTATCTATCATTAGTTGATCAACTTCCAGAGTTTCTGTCATAAAAATAGAGAACAAAGATAAAGCTAATATACATGTAAATTATCATCAATTTTTATTTTATATAACTTAGATTTTTTTACTATCAATGATAACAACTCCTTTCTAGCATCATGTAGAAACTATATAAAATAAATAAATTTTGATATACTGCTAGTTTTTCAATTAATTTAGACAAATGTCTTAACTAGGTCAATTAAATAAAATATTAATTTGCTTGACAACATAAATAATATATATATATATATTGTATGTTGGTTTAACCTAGTTCGAATACTAGGCAAAAGTACCTTGAGGCCACCCATACGCGAGATATTAAATCAAGAATACTATGGCCTCTGCCCTATTCGCCTATTCTCGAGTCTACCTACGAAACAACAACAGATCTGAGATATGCATAAATTACTTTCTCACCTGGCCCAAAGCTTAGCATCAGGGAGAGACATGGACAAAAACACTGATGGAACTAAGTTTAATGTGCATAAGAAATATATAATATGGAATATGTGTTTTGTGTGCCTGGATCATTGGAAAAGTAAAATAAAGGTTAAGCTAATCGGAAACTGAAATAAAATTAGAAAACTTAAGCCTTTTTGATTAAATAACATATTTTAATAAAATGTAATACTAAATATTTAAAAGGTTTTAATTATCTCCGCTATTCCCCGATTGATTATATGATAAATAATTTGATAATAATGCGGATGGCAATTACATAACATTTTGTGGTCTAAATCTACATCTTCCCAACTTTAATAAAATTATTAACACGAATCCCCTCAATAAAGCACAATTAAAACAAATCTCTCACAAAGCATTTTCTAGTTGCTTTGTGCTTAAAACAATTTTAAAATATTTAAGACATTTATGCTAACTAAGATATAAGTATGGGGCCAAAGGGGACAAGAGGCATTATCGAGGAGATCAAGTTGGCAAACAAAGGAAACTTACTAGTATTTAGAAGACCGATATTATTTTAAATTGAAAAATTTTAAATGGAAAAAATAATTTAAACCACAAATAAAAAAACAAGAAAACATTTATATACATTTTAAAATGAGGAATAGCGAAAGGGAAAAAGATTAAATATAACTAGATGATCATACGAAAATTAAATATACATCTAATATTAGTATAATAGAAAACAGTTACATTATATATATATATATAATTAAATGAAACAATTCAGAAAGGTATTTATCAAAAAGGTAAAGTAATAAATAGTTCATGAGGAGATTTCATACAGTTACTGGTCCTTGTTCTTTGGATCCAATTCCCTCGATGTGGTAGCTGGATTAAATATGTGGGGATTTGTCCGGACAAGGAAATGGAAATTATGCAGCATTTTAATCGTGAAGTTCACAGACATGGATCACAGTTCGGGTTTCTATTTGTTGAACAGGTTATGGCATTTTGATGGTTTTAGTAGGACCCCGACGGCAGGCAAAGCTGTTGTGCCTAGCCGCCAAACATGGTCACTTCCATCAAATTCGTATAACTTTTAACCGGTCACATGTTGGAATCAGATCAGTAAGAATAAATCTCTGGAACTCTTCAAAATATGTTTTGCAATGCTTTCAGAGTCAATCTCTGAATAATAAATAAGAATGAAGCTCAGCGAATTTCAGCAGAGTTTCTTCAAGAACAAAATTTAAAGGCGAAATCTGAATAAAAATTTCAGGAACACATTTGACCGATTTTCTCAATAAAATCTGAAGAACAAACAGCACTAGAACTAGCAGCAGAACAAAAAAGGATTTTAAAAGTAAAATCTAAATCATTTAAAATATAAGATCTGCACGAATACGCATATGAAAGCATAGAGATTTTAAAAGTAAAATCTCAATAATTTAAACACAGGATCTGCTTGCATAAGCAAAAGAACCAGAGAGACCAAGTCTTTTGTTCTCCTCTCCTTTTTATACCTTTTTTCACGAGCTACCCTTCTATTGTTTTGCGTATGATTTTAGATCTTGATAAGCCCCCTATGCTCCTTTGTTTTGAAGCAACTTTTAGCTAAAAATAAACTTTAAATTTTTATTATCAAATTCTGCATTTAATTTCGAGTTTGATTTAATTTAAAAAGGCCATCTTTAATTGCCTTGAAAGGAATATTAATTGAAACATGCCATTCCTTTAGAAATGTTGGCAGGCTTATTTCAAAATAAAATCATACGCCATATTTTAACAAAATTTAAAAAGAAAAATATATTATTTCTTTTCACAAAATATGTTAATTCAACAGAATTTTGCATTAAATCATATATATATGCTTGATGTTTATATATGTTAGATTATTAAGTTTTAAGAGTAAATTTTAATAGCAATTTAATCTTAACGGAATTTATTTTAAAAGAAATATTTTAACGCAAATACAAATTTAAATACCGTTAAGTAAGCAAAATGAACGTATTAATTTTAGCTTTAGTGCAAAACCCTGCTGATACTGGACTATAAACTTAATTCAGGTCTACAATATTAGTTAAGTTTATAGAAGGCTGTGAAGCAAGGATCGGACTTCCGGATCCATTGCTTCAATATATATATTATATGATCTGTGATTTTTATTTATATAATTTAATTTATTATATAATTTAGACCAACTAATTTAGGCAATAATATTCATACTGTTAAGGAAGCAGGGGGGGGGATATAATCAATACTTTATATAATAACCATGCTAATGATCAGACTGGGTACTGTCTATGGATATACAGACCATTGCCACCTTTCATTTCCATTATACCCATTCTTTGACTACTAAAAACCAAATACCTCTCCCATGGATACTCTTAACTTATACTGGGTTTGCAATCCGGTGTCATCCAGGGAATTAACTGGAACATCCACAATAATAGATATTAAATGCTTTTAGCACTTGATTCCTCAGCTAGCTCAATAGAACATAAGAAATTCTCCTCATTAGCAATCAGATATTGATTATTTAAAACAAGATTATATATAATTAACAAATTTTGTTTTGATTTGTATGTTAAGAGATTCAGAAAGAAAAGAACTCCAGCCAAATTAACAATTAAATAACATATTTATTTACATACCAAATTATAATAATATAAAAACTTAATAAAATTCCAATTATTTCCAAAGTTATTTTAAATAGAATTCATTTAGTTTAAATAAGGAAATAATAGTTTATGTGTGTTTCTTGATTTTAAACAGGTTTTGTAAAAAAAGTATAAATCTTATCCCCTTTTGTTTCAGTTTAAATCTAGACTTTGCTTCAGTTTGACAGACGTTTGACCTACACTTTGGTTAATGCTTTTCCTGAGGTGATCATCTCTTTTCTTTCCTCTTTTTCTTTTGATGGTACTTAGTTTAAGGCCTTTAATATCTTCATTTATATGGCATGAGCTCGTGAACAGTAAGTACTCTTATGTAGTAACTTATAGCTTCTTTCCAGGACAGTACATATCTTTTTCATTTAACTGTTCAGAAACATTCTTGAACATATGAGCAGATGCCTCAGAAATGGCAGGTGAGGGTTTTGGTCACATCTCAGGCTATCAATAATTTATAGAAACTATATGGTGTGAGACCAAATGAATATCTTTTCTGGGAAATCTAGCAGAGCAATAATGGTAAGGCATCCATAGACATTCTTATACATTACTTGAGCCACAAAACTAGAAGTTTACAATGGTATAGACTGCAAAATTCAGCAGGTAATATCAGCAACATATTAAAACTAACATCAACAAAATAACCCTCATAATAAAAAAAATATTAGCTTTTATATCTTTGACCAACCATTGTCCTAAGCATCAACCATGCTAATTGTTTTTTCAAAAAAATTTTTTTATTATTAATTAGCCTTCTTTTAATTACGGCATTACTTATTTAATTAGTTAACTGGCTTTCAGTAAAAACAACTTAATCCCTTCTTTCTTGATTAGATAATAATTTATAAAATTATTTTATATTTGATTAAATAATAATTTTACAAAAATTAATTTTACATTTCATTTCTTTTTTCAAATTAATACTTTAGCTTAAAATATTTCACAAGTGAAGTAAATTTATAATTAATACAATTTTAAGTTACTCTTTTCTTTCATTTCATAGTTTTAAAGAGAAAATAAACTATTATTACTTTTATTAGATTTTCTTTCAATAGAAAATCCAATTAAAAATTTTAAAGTATCACTATGGTTTCATTCAATGTTTTATTATTTTTCTTCTTCTATTTTTCTTTTATTTAAAATCAAGATTGGCATAATTTGACTAGTGTTTTTTTTTTTGTTTAATTCTAAACCAGTCTTTTGTTCTCTATGTCAAAATGTCTTCCCTCTCTATTATTATAATGACTATTTACATTAGATAGCCTTTTTTATTTTTAAATACTACATATATATATATTTTAAATACTTTTATGTAATTTTTATATTTTATATATGGATTACAATAAAGTGCATCTTAATTTTTTAATCTCACAACAAGTAGCTGATAAACACTCATTATAATTTCTTCAAATAACCTAGATACAATTCAGTACAAATATTTTTCCTGAAGTGAATGATGATGATAGCTGTAATAATTACTCTCATCAGAAAGCTTTCTATTTGAGAATTATTTTAATTTTAATGAGATGGCTGCTTAGGTCCTATTCTAAATGAATTGGCCTGATGAATAGGTACTGATATAGTCAGTTAACTATATTCTATTTTCAATTTAGTTTCTGTTTTTAAACACTGCATTAATCAACAAATTGAAAATTCAGTATATTTTCGATATTGATACGTATTTGATGATGTAAATTAACTTATAAATGCATTAGAGTAAAACATAGATTTTTACTTTTGCAACATGTATCTGTATTTAAATAAAATAGTAATACTTTTTTATAAAGCAATCTAAAAATGTAAATATTTTGCAAAAATTGAATACATATTATATGTAGTTCATCATTGAAAACTAAAATATTTTCCCATAATGTGAAATAGTTTTTTTTTCTACAAAATTTTTGTAAAGTAATCTCAAAATATAAATTTGTATTGTATTTGTATGATAATAAAATATTTGGTTTATTATGCATATTATTGAAAAATGAGTATTAAAATTAGCAACATATTATAAGACTTTAAGATGTGATCATGGAGAAGAATAGGAAAAAATCAGTTGGATGAATAAAATAACAAATGAATATGTTTTTAAAAAAGTAAATTAAAAAAGAACGTTTTTGAGGAAATTATAAATAGAAAAAGTGGATTGGGCATATATTAAAAAGACAATATAGTTTAATGAAAGAGATTTTGGAGAGAATGGTGAGTGGAAACAAGAAGAAAGACCAGAAAGGATTGACAATGTTGGGTGATATAAGAGATGGAAAGAGTTACATGGAATTGAAGAGCTAGGCAATGAATAGAACAGGGGGGGGGGGATGAATGAATTGGTAATCTGACTATTCTCTGGACTAGTCGATGGGACAGAATACTATTGATTGATTGAAAAATGAAACATTTTCTTGTAACAAGACATTAGCTAAAACAAATAAACACCAAAATCATTCTGACAATCTGATGATTGCAGTAAACAATCAGGCATTCATGTGTTGAAATCACTCTCTAAGATGATAGTCACACCCTTGAACTATTATGGTTCATATAGAGCACATATGCTACCTTAGCAATAAAATAACCCCCAACCAAAAACACTTTCTAGCCTACTTGGGGCATTCACTTTGTTTATCACCAATAAACAAAATAAAAACGATTTTTGTTATCTTTTTTTATTATTATTCTTGATAACTAAGCCAACTCATTGGTTTATAGTACTATATATTGATCAAGAAATACATTTTATTTGATGAAAAATAAAAAACAATATAATTATTTACAATGGATTTGATCATTTATTAATGTATTGTATTTCATTTCTTTGTTCTGAAAGACAAATATAAAAGTGACAAAAAAAATACATAATTTATAATTAATAAAAATTAAAAAAATACCAAGAAAAGCATATAATTTACAATTAATTTTTACTTTAGTATGATGCACTTTTATGAGAATCCAATTATCCCCAAATGTGTTCAATTTACCGAAGAGTTATGTGATGTGATGTATTTTGGCTCCTCCTTAAACGAAGTCAAGAATATGTCAGCAACTATGCCCAGATAAACCTGTTAGCCACTTTATTTTCCATTTCCCACTCTAAGTCTTTCCATATTCTGCCCCATCCCATTTCCACAACATAATCTTTGTCAACTCTATGGTTATGTGATGTGATGTATTATGGCTTCTCCTTAAATGAAGTCAAGAATATCTCAGCAATTATACCCAGATAAACCTGTTACCCACTTTATTTTACATCCCCCACTCTAAATTTACCCATAATCTGCTCTATCCCATTTCCACAACATAATCTTTGTCAACTCTATAACCTTTATATCTAAATCCCCCTTATCTTTTCCCAAACCCAGCATAAAAACCAATAATTCACTTTCTGTATAATCACTATTCCACAACTTCATTATATGTACCCTTTCTGTTTTCAAACATTTACATTCAATTCACGAATGCCTAATATTTTCTATTCCTTCCTTACATAATTTACAAAATAAATCACCCATATTTCTCCATTTACATGTATATTCTTTTGTAGCTAAAGATCCCATTCGAGCCTTAAACAATAAACTACTTTCCTTATTATTATTATATATTAACTCACACCTAATATTCTGTTTATTTCTATATATATTTAAACTCTTTTTACTCTCCATACTATTTCTACATCTCTCTAACTCCCTAGTCTTTATTAATAAATTTATTCTTTTATCCCATACTTTTGTACAAATATACTGATATAAATTCTTTATCCAAATCTTTTGCATACCGCATTACCTTTCTCACCCATCTTGTTACCTGCCCTTTACTCATAATCCAATTAAATACTATTTTAGCTATTCTTTTATTTTCCATAAACTGCAATCTACCAAACATTTTCATTTTACTTTTTGCATTTCTCATATGAAAACTTGACCATCCCATTTCTCCTTGAATTGCCTCCCTTGCTGTCCATACTTCTGCATCCAATACATGTCTTTCTACTTCCCTTTGAGCTTTTTCTAAGTAATCTAATATCTTTTTACTAACATATAATGCATCATTACCATATGTTAACCCTGCTACTGCTAGCTACATCATATTTATTACATGAAAACACTGTTAATTTCTTTATCAATCCCTTTCTTTTCTTTGCTTCATTTATCAATTTTTTTTCCCATTCATCCAAATAATTTTTCTGATTACTTAAAATAATTCCCAAATAACTATATCTATTCACCACACTTAACTTAATATCTCACCAATAAAAATTCTACATTTTCTCTTTCCCCAGTATTAACCATCATTATATTTAATTTTCTTCACTAAATTTAATCCCCATCTCTTTACCCACCCTTGCACATGTTCTCAACATAACTTTCATATCTTCTCTGTTTTCTGCACACAAAAATATATCATCCGCAAAAAAAAAGACCTGACAAAATATATACTCCCTTACTACCTATTAACGATATCTCTATCTCTCTTCCTAATCTTTCTATTGCTCTTTCCATTTCACTCAAATACAACACAAACAAAATAGGTGGCGTAGGGCATTCTTGCCTTAGTCACATACCATTTTTAACTTTGATTCTATATTCTCTAATTGATATATATAATAATTATTTTCATATAATTTCTTAATAATATCTATTAAAGCTTCATCCATTCCCAAATTTGATAAACTTATCTGTAATCTATTTCTATTTACTCTATCATATGCTATTTCTATATCTATAAAACTCATATATAACTGTTTACCTGCATTCCTACTCATATCCATAAGTTGTGTAACTACAAATAAACAATCTCCTATACGCCTTTCTAATCTAAAACCTCCTTGCATTTCCCCCACTACATTATTCCCTTCCATCCATTTTACAACTTTACTAGCCACCATATACGAGAAAACTTTATATAAAACTGATGTTACCGCTATCGGTCTATAATTATTCAACTTTCTATGATCCTTACCCTTTCCTTTAAATAATAATCTTACTCTTGTATTACTCCAATTACTTGGGAAAACTCTATTCTGTGCCATTTTATTAAAACAGGATAATAACTTTACTTTTGCCCTATATCCTAAATTCATTACCATCTCTGCTGCCCATCCATCTAAACCTCTTGCCTTCCCACTTTTCAATTTCTTCTCTACCTCATTTAGTTCATTTTCTGAAAACCTAATATTCCCATTGCTATATTCTTTTATATTTTCTAACACTATCAATCACATCTAACATCTTTTCCATATTCATTACATAAATATTTAAGACTCTCTCTAAATCTTCTCTAGAGCTACACTCTGTTCCCTCATCATCTAGTAATACTAACTCTCTCTCCCCTACATTTCTCCTTTTAATATAATTCCAAATTTTTTTACTCCCATCTCTTCCACTTTTATTAATATCTTCCAACAATTTACTATTCAATTTCATTCTCTCTCTATAAATATCTATTTTAGCCAACTTCTTCTTTTCTAAGTACTTTTCCCATTTAGCATTAATATCTTTTTCACTCTCCTTATTCTTAATAGCACACTTACATTTACATTCACTACATGCTTCTTTCCTTTCTTTTACACTTTTACTAATTCTCATTTTTTGGTGCTTGTATTATAGATAAAGACGCTGTAGGATGACGTCGTTTTCACGCTAAAACTATAAAATATGAACATTCACGGGCTGTTGATTTTAATAATTTTTCTGTGCTTTTTTGTAATGCGAAAATAAAAACAAAACAAAATTGTCTTTTTTAAATATTATTTTTTATTAACGTATACAATTTAAATGATAATAATAAATGTAAAATAAAATCAACAAATTACAATTTGATTCCTGTTTTTTATATCGTATACTTTTTAAATTGTGTTACGGCTTTTTTTTATCAATTTTCTATCGGTTACTTTTTTTACTTATGTTACGACTTTTTTTGTTGTTGTTTAACTAAAAAATTATAATCGTAATAAAAGTAAAAGTTGTTATGGTTAGATTTAGGGTTAGTTTAGAGTTAGGTTTAGGGTTAGTTTTAGGGTTAGTTTTAGTTTTAGGGTTAGTTTAGGGTTAGGTTTAGGATTAGTTTTAGGGTTAGGGTTCTGTTTGTTTGTAATGCTAAAATAAAAAAATTCAAAATCGTAAGCATACTCGGACAGAAGAAAGAAATTTAAACTTTTTTAAATAACAAACAAATGTCTTCTTTACTTATTAAACATGTTTATAATATTTGCTTTTTATTAAATTTACAAAAAAACCTGTACATTTGGACTTTTCTTACTGGATATTTTTCTTGTACCGTTCTTTTTTACTTCAAAAATATACAGACGGTAGAATCTTCTTTGTCTCGTGAATGTTACTAAAAGTACATTACTTGACACGTTAGCTAATTGCAACTCAATAAAAACATAGATATTTAACATTTACCCAAATAAAAGTTCAATACAGTACGTTGTAAAAAGTCTTATAATTATTGTTTTAAAACATCTGAACATTTCAATAGTTTAAAATTAAAAAAAATCCAATGAAAACAACATTTCAATACAATTCAAATACAAACTCTCTCATCAAGCTGTAATTATTTTATAAATTGTGCGAATTCATAAAATGTAATTGCTGCTTAGCGACATACATGCTGTATTGCGATGTGACATAGCGGCCTGCATTCTGTAGCACAACAAAATAGTTGTATTATAGAAAATGCGGGTTCGAACGTGTCGGCCATGGTAACAGCATTTTAATGTGTTTTGGCGCGAAAACCGCACCATAGAATGGCGTCTTTAGCTATAAGATGAGTACCCATTTTTTTATTACTTTTATTCTTCTGAATATTCTCACTTAAAACCCTATTTGCCACTTTTTCTACTTCTTTACACCAGTCCTTATACTCATCCCCAACCCACTCTTCCATTATTTCTTCAACTTGTATTTTATACTTTTCCAACTTATTCTTATCATTCACTCTCCATCCACATCTTTCACTATTATTTTTACTTTTATTGCTATTCTCCATCACATTACTAACCATTTCAATTACAATGAAATTATGATCACTAGTGCATACTTTTTCTTCATTATCAAACACCTTAATTTTCCGTATTTTATTTATTCCCTCTTTCTCTACCAATACATAATCTATTGTGTGAAATATATTATTTTTAGACCATGTGTATTGTCCCTCATAAATATTTAATAAATTTCCAGTATGGGTTTAGTAGCACCACGCAGTGTTAAAAGCAGAAAGTAAAATAGAATGTTCAGATGTTTTATTATAACTTCCGTTTTAGTTTCATATCTAAAGATTTAGTAGATTTGAAATAGTTGTTTTTTTGTTGTTGTTGTTGAGATTGGGATTATGTTATTTATATATTATTAAGTGATCATAATAAGCAAATGACTATATCACCTTTGAAGTTTTAATCCATCAATCATTCTTATGTATTTTTATTCATCAAAACAGTCTAACCTTTAAGATTTATTGAAAACAGTAAAATTATACATTCGTCTGCACGAGATAGAAAATATAATTATTCTACCATTTTTCATTTTAAAAAAAATTTCAAATCGATAATGACGAAAACATATAAATTGAAATAACAATGATTATAATAATGCAATTTCTTATTACTTTAACTTCATCTGTAAATCAAACTAAAGTGTATATGTGTGATATTGGATTAATTGTCTACTGTCATATCCATCAGTCTATTATCAACACAGAGTATTTTATTTTATTTTAATCATTTTAAAGGTCTTGTATATAAAAAATTAATTATTCAAAAGCTCACAACACTGATTTTTTTCTTAATGAATTTAATTATTGGGGGGGGGGGAATCATAGACCACTCACCATTTATAAATTATTTTGGAGATTTTAATAAGTTACTTCCGCCGCGAACTTTAACAATTCAGTTGGAATTTCCTCAACTCTCGGCTTGATTTCCGATTTCACTTACGAATTTTACAATTTTTCATTTCCTTTACTTTCTTTTTAATTATTACTTATGAAAATTAATTTTGATTTTATTTATATATTTTTAGTTATCACAGAGGTTATATGATATTCTAACACTACTGTTGTAGAAAGAGCTTAATATTTCCATTCCATTGTCAAGAGAGTTTTTTTATCCTCCTATGCAACAATTTATATCAGAAACGGTTTGCCCTGTAGCCTGATAAGCTTTATTAAATTAACTGTGTGGGGAATTTTTAATCGATAAAGACGCATCGATATTATAAATTAAATAACAATGATTATAATAATACTGTTGCTTATTATTTGTTTCCTGCCACCTGCATCTCAAAGTAAGTTATGTATGTATAATATTGGTTTAATTATTAATTAATAGTATATACCTATTAATTAAAATCAATTTATTCGGATAATACAAATAATATTTTTGTATATGTGAGTGTATGTCTGAAATGAATATGTATCTTCATCTAGTACTTTTTTGTTAATACTGTTCACTTGTATAACCCCCCCCCCCCATTATTTATTATACTCTGCAGTGATAAAGTGATAGAATCTGGAGTTCAAAGTTAATGAATCGTGGCCCAGCTTTTTCTGTTTGTTTTTTTAATCATTATTTTAGAAATGCGTTCAATTGAAAACGTAAATTATAAGAAAAGATGTATAAGTTTATTATTAAAATAAATAAAGAATGCTTATATCAAAGCTGAGCACTGATTGTATATATGTGTGAGGATAGTAATTTGGACCAACTGATGATTGCTTGTTTAGTATGAAATACGTATATTGGTGATTATTTATCTTTTCAACATGAGTGTGATCAGGTGGGTCAGCAATATGATATGGCACTGAGTGTAGTGGGTTGTGTAAAGGTCTGAGTTCGAATCCCGCATATAAAACAGACATGGTAAACTTACAATCTTTAATAATTTTCATCGAATTACTACATAAATGTCATTACAGGCTTTCACATATCATTAATATTTTTAAATTTGCATATCTGAATGTATGTATATAGTTAAATATATATATATCTTTATCTACATCATATATATATATTGAAATATTGTTCATTTTTATGTATGGTCGTGCAAATATTGAGAACAAAATTAAATTTAAAATAAATTATATATAGTATATAAAAGAAGTGGATATTGATATATATATATAGCAACTTTTCGTATGCTTTAAATATTTGTGGGTTGATACATGTTGGCTAATATCACAAAAGATCTACTGTTCAAAAAATTGTGATGCTTAGACTAAATATTGCTTGTAATCATGAAAACTTGAACATAAAAATTCAATATAGACTTGAGATGAGTTAAGATGCTTTTGTCAGATAACATCAACAATCAAATAAAAATATCTTGATAAAGATTAAACTGAGATTTGTCCAAACATTTAATTTTTCCAGTACTAAGGGTGGCCTTTGAGCATTTCCATCATCAGATTTTCAATTGGGTGGACAGTTGAAGAGTTGGAGTGTGGAGTAGATTGAAGCCTGTCCATTAAAGTATGAGGTTTGGCTATCATAATATATATCTGAGCACTTATAGCATATATGTGTAGAGATGGTAATCTGGACCAACTGATGATTGCTGGTTTAGCATGAAATACGTATATTGGTGATTATTTATCTTTTCAACATATATGTGTTCAAGTGTATCAGTGTTATGAGATAGAGTGGAGAGTCATGGGTCATGTGAAAATCTGTGCTCATATATTCTGTATAGTACTACTTATTGTATTGTGACATTTGGATTTTATTCATAAATATAAGATTATGGATATTTTTAAACAATCACACAGGCAAAAACCTCTCAAAATTTTCTGAACAATAAAAAAAAAACACCAGTAAAAAAAATTATTAAAACAACTTACTCTGGAAACCAGTCTTAAAACAGAAATTTTTTTAAATGGGACATTATTGCAATTGATAGTTTGTTTAAAATATTAATGCTTATCAAGATTGAAGGCAAAATGTATGTGCAGTTCAGTGCAACTAAGATGTGAGAGTCTGGAGAATGAGATTCTTAAATTGATTTTCTTTCTTAACTGTCAAACTTCTAAAGAATTCCTGAGCAATAAAACTATTTGATTATTTATTTTATTGAAGGGAAAAGAAAGAACATTTATTGATAAGGTGGAAGAAATAGTTGGAGAAGGATATCCATGAAAGGGATTACTCTACATAATATGGAGCAGAAGAAAATGAGATATTTTATAAATAGTCATAATCTATGACATATTATAAATCTTTTATATGTTTCCATTAAAAAATCATTTAGAAATCTTAGTTATGAGTCACTTTTGCCAATGAGAAAACCTTAGCTTTTTTTAAATCTCTTTGTGGCTGTATAAAGTAAATTTCTTGTATCACTGAACTAATTATCTGCAATTTTTCACATTTTTCATAATTCTACCCTTTGCTTGAATATTTTGTTTTATTTTGATTGGGCTTTTAAATATTTTGACTTATTAGCTGAAATTTCTATTAACTAGTTTTTTTTTTCCAGTCATATAGTTGTTGTTTTTTTTTTTTTAATATTATAAATCTACTATGTTCAGACCTTACTTTCTGTTTGTCATTTTAAAGACATTAAATGATTATTGCATTTTCTTGCTATACTCATGACTTTGAGTCTGAGTGATATTTGAAATTTCTTTCAATTACTGAGAATTTTTAAGCATATTTATAATATTTTTGTCAGGGTATCTGTCCCATAGCAAACCTAACTAAATCATTCATTCCTTGTTTTCTAAATGATTTTCTAATTATTGTTAACTAAAAAAATAAAGTAAAAACACAACACTACAAAGATCAGAAATTGTCTATTTTTATTATTTTCTCCTTCAGTATTCAAGAAGGTCTATAACAATAAGCTGTTTAATTTTTACACAGAATTTTCTCCCACAATATATTTATGTTTCCATTATTAGATTATAGATCCTTTTTTGCTAGCTTATTTCTTTATTTACCAACATTAACATTGAGATGTTTTCATTAATATTGATTGCATAGGTACTATTTTTAAAATCAAATTTTAATTTTGTTGTCTTTTTATGATCTATATTTAAAATGTCTTTTCCCGTAAAATCCTTCATTTGTTTTATTTTTTTCCCAGATTAATAGCATTTTTATAGTATTTTAGTACATGCTAAAGTAGCTGGCTATCAAGCTCATGATTTGTTGATCATTTTTCCATCTTTTCACTTCCAGTGCTCAAATTTCTTATGAATTCCTGAGCAAGAGACCATTCATTTATTTTATTTTAAGCACATATTAATTATAGAATATACACATTTTATATTTTAATACTATTCCAGTAAGTTGGAGTTAATACATAAAATATATAAAGTCTTTAAGTATAAAATTTCACTTTAAAGTCATTTAAACAATATATTCATTATCCTACTCTACATTGTTGAATGCATTCTTAAAGTGGCACTCTATGGGGTTCAATGATTAAAGATGCAACTCTGACATTTCTAGTACACTTTTTTAGCAATAAACAATTTGATTAGTTTTTCCCTGCATAGTTTAATGCAGTGATGGATTCACAGATTCATAAATATCCATGTATCATGGCTCAATTTATTACTTCTATTAACCTACCAACTCTATTTTCTTATTGCTATTACATTTTTATAAGAAAAACTTCTTAGACTTTTACTTTTTTGACTTTTTATTTTCTTACACAGGATTTTAATCTTTCATAAATATTATGCTAAAGATTCATGAATCATCTAAGAAAAGAAGGTTTTAAAAATAGTTATTTCAGTTTTGTCACTGAAATAAAATATTTATTCTCAACTTCTCACTTTAGTGCTTAAACATCATGTGATATACTAGCGCCTACTTTACTACTGTTTGTTCTTTCATTTTAAAAAAAAAATTATATATAATTTGTGGCCTTTGTTATTGATTAATAAATATAAAAAAAATTTGAAGTAATTGTTTATATTATTATAATTTTTAAGTTAAACTACTTTTTTAAATTCGATTCGTTGTTACTTTTTGGACATAAAACTGACACATCTTCGGTATTTTTTTTCCTTCATCTTTTCCATCTATATATGTACTCCTTTACCATCTGTTATTTATTTTTCATTTCTGATATTAAATTTTAAACTTTTTAAACTAATTTACCAATATATTTCTGTTATTTTTGCTAGATTTAAACTATTGTAGATTGAAAATAATCTTGTCCTGTGCTTATCTGCTTCAAAAAAAAAAAGACATAGCTACTGCCCTTGGAGTTGTGGTTAAACATTTAAACATAAACATATAGATCCATAGTTAATAATTATTAATTCTATGACTATAATGATAGAGCTGAATAATTTAATTTATTTCCTGTTTGGTACCTTCACTTGTTTCTTTATGATCTTTTGCTGATAGTTAAATTGTCTAAAAAAGTATATACATTTTATAAATAATTATCTAAAATGCAAACCAAAAAGTAAATATAAGATAAAATCATGGGCTCAGGGTCTATAGACAACTACTGATGAACGTTGAAGGCAGCCTCACATTACTATTGTTAAAATTATTGTAATTTTTGTTATGGTTAATTCATCCGTACTACAACTTGTATATTTTCATCTATCTGAAAAAAATTTCTAACCTTTACCTGAATTTGAATTTCTAATCATAGATAAGTAAAAGTCACACTTACTAGTTTTTTTCTTGGCATCATTATCCCAAAAATTTTAATTTTTTGATTTAAAAAAAAATATCATGCTTCGAAATTTTTTTATCTTTATTTAAATTTTTTATTTCTAAGTTAAAATATTATATTTTAAACATTAAAAGAGAAAGTATAACTTTTCCTTTTTTTTTCTTATCTCATTTGAAAAATATTTCCATCATTTTTACATTTTTTTCTTTTTTTATATATAGTCATATATCTCATTGTTTGGGGTGTTATGTGATTAGACTCCAGATAGTATAGTGAGCAAATGATCTCAATTGCCAAAAAAATATTCTCAACTGGCAGCCAATTCAAGATCTTAGTTCTTAAGTAAACCACTTTAGTATTATATTTAACTGCACAAATCTGTCAATTATGTTCAGAGTGTCTGAAAGTATTTTTATGGTTAAAGATTCAAATTTAAAATGTTGTAAAATGTTTAAAATCGAATTTGAATATTTCCTTTCCACTCTCTTTCTGAGAGATAAATACATAGATAGACAAATGTAAATATAGATTTGTGTCTATATAAAGATTAATGTTATCCCCCAATATAGTAACTTAAAGGTATTTTATTAATAAAACTAAACTGTTTTTTTTTTTCAATACAGATAAAATAATATGAAAATAATTCCAGTGCATAACGCTATACTGAAATAAATATCCAAATATCAAATCACCTCCATCGATAAGAAATTCATTTAACCCTCTGTGAAGAAATATATAAATATATTAGAATTTCTATTTCAATATAGCCAGCACAAAAAAAGTACCTCTTTTCAAAGAAAGAGTGTGAAATTTAAATAAGTAACGATCTTAAAATGCTCCTAAACAAAAATGTTTACTATGCTTACACAAAGACAGACTAAACATTAGTCATTTTAATTTTTGAAAATTTTCACACAGATTTAAACAAAAATAAATCTAGTGCATAATACTATATTGAAATAAATATCCAAATATCAAATCACTTCCATTGTTAAGATATTCAACTACATCCTCTGTAAACATGTTTGTTTAAGAGCAATTTAAGATCATAGCTTGTTTAAATTTCACGTTCTTTGTTTGAATTAGTTCATGTTTCAATATTTATGATCTAATAGCATATAGTTTCAAAGTGGTACTTTTTAGGGCAGACTATATATTTATTCCCAGAGGGCATAACTGAAATTCTTAACGATGGAGGTGATTTGATATTTATTTCAATATAGCGTTAAGCACTGGAATCTGGAATTATTTTTGTATATATCTGTGTGATGTGTTTGAAAAATTAAAATATCTAATGTTTAATCTGACTTTGTATAAGCTTAGTAAAAGTGTATAATTTTGTTTAATTTATATGTCATAATTTGTGCAATTTCGACATAAGTTTCTTTTTCTTTTGGTTTGTTAAATAAAAAACTTATTTGTTCACACAATAAATGCGACACTTCGAACCAACCCATTTCCTTCCATCCTGATAGGAGACTTCAACCACTCCTATGAAACCTTCCAGTCTAACTACCTCCCATTAATCAATCTAAAGCTAATGAGTGCACGAAACCTGCTCCCTGAGACAGCTTTTTCTTTCTACACAACTAAATATAAGTCCCTCATCGACTTAACCTTTTTTTCACCAAACTTACTGCCTACCACTCAAGCTAGACTCTGGCCAGTGGTTTTTTCAGACCACCTATTACAAGAGATAAAACTTCAGGTTTCCTCAAGCTCCCGAGACCCAAACAACTACCAAAGAACAATAAGACTCATAACCAGGGAAACTACACCAGCCTGCCTGTTCTCAGAAGCCTACATACAATTCCATCAAACAAACATACTCTCCAGGCCAATCACAGAGGCATGGCCTCTATTCACAAAAACACTACAGAAACTAATAACCACCTACTCTTTCCGAAGACCAGGACCCCTGAAACTTTTAAACAGCTTAGACAACATTGCAGATACCCTCAAGCACCTAACACTGGAAGGACAAAACATAGAAACAATCTTACAACTAAAGACTAAATATAGGACCACCCAAAAGATTCTAGCAGAACACATAGCAACAAAAAGAGCCCGGAGCTACCTGGTACATCAACACTGCTGGACCAGAGGATACATCAGATGGGCCTTAGGATCAGGAAAGAATAGAAAAGGCCCAAGCGACATCACCATTGATGGTAAACAATACATTGGCCCTGCAATGCTAGGTAAACTCCAAGAACATTTCAAAAAAAAGTTTCAAAACCAAATCACACCCAGTGACAGAAGAACTTTCAAAATAAATCCAGACAACACTCATGACATTACCCATGCTACAATCCAAAAAAAATTAAATGCGATGCCAGACAAAATACATCCTGGACTACATGGCATCCCAAAGTTCATTCTACTCCACCTGAGCAAATATACCATCCCAATCATCAAGAAAATGATTGATCTACTCAGCAGTGGACCTTGCCAACTTGAATTTCTATACCCGATCGCAATGGTGCCACTACTTAAAAAGTGATGCCGCAACTGAACTGCAAAACCTAAGGCCTATCTCAATGATCCCACTCATGATCAAGATAATTGAGTCTATAATCAAAGACAAAATGCAAGACAATGTCCTCAAGCACATCTCAAAATACCAGTTTGCTAAGAAGGGTGCAGCCACATCAGATGCAATAAGCCGCTTCCGTCTAGTAATAGACCAAGTGCGCACAAAAAGAAGGTCCAAGCCAGTTGCCATTCAACTCGACATCGCAGGGGCATTCGACTCGGTACGCATTGATGTGCTAATTAAAACACTTGAACAATACCAAGTACCTCAACCTCTTCTACAAATCATAGAGAACCTTTTAAACAACCGGGAAATTTTCCTCACGCTAGATGGACGCATAGCTCCGGGATTCAAACCAAGTTTATCCATCCCACAGGGATCCCCATTAAGCACGCTGTTATTCACAGCTTACATAAACCCTCTCCTACTCCAAATAGAAAACACACTTCCAGGCATCCAAGTAGATTACATCAATGAAAATATAAAACACATTTCCTACATGGACGATGTTGTCGTCTTTCTTCCCTCCATCGACCACCTTAACAATCTAGTAGAAATACTTGACAGTTACACAACAATGCATGGCCTCACATTCAACAGCAAGAAGTCAGCAATATGGTCATTACTCACAGGAAAACAAATTCCAGCCATGTTCAATGCCCAACCACAGAAGTTCTTGGGATTCCCTGTAGCAAAGTCCTACTCACTCATGAGACAGGAAATCCAAAACTCACTGCTGGAAAAAACACAAACCACAATAGCATCAATATCAAAAATTTACTTGTCCCTCTTTGGAAAGGTCGCATTACTAAATGCCATCCTGCTTCCCAAAATAACATACTACCTTACTGGATTCAACCCCACCAAAGGATTCATAAACAAAATAAACTCGGCATGCACCAAACTTTGCTGGGGAGGAAAAGTCGCAGCCATCAGTATCAAGACAATGCATAACCCCAGGAGAGAGAATGGTCTCTCACTCCACTCCATTGAAACAGTCAACCTACAAAGAACACACAATGTGCTTCACAAACTTTTTAAGGACAATGATGCCATTGAATGCCCACTACCTGTCGAGCCCACAGATAGGCCACCACCCTCTAAACAAAACAATTGGCTTCGACAATCAGTGACTCTAATCCTGAACCATCTTTCAGCCAATGCAAGCCTATTCACAAGAAAAATCACATATTGGGAGATCTTCAATATTACACACCGCAAGAGTTCCACTATCTCTGCCTACCTCCATATTTCCAACCAAAGACTCATCAAACTAACGAAACACTGGCACCTTCCCCCAAAGTATGTTGACTTCCTCATTAAAGTAAATCTGGAAGCCCTTCCCACAAATGCCTTTCTCTACTATAAGAGAGGCTTCAAAAATCTAGCAAGCACATGCGCACTCTGCCAGAGAGAAGATGAAACCACCAACCACACGCTAACAAACTGCCCAATTCTACAAAAGCTCCAATCAGCAATACGGAACCGATTCAAGAACCAAACCCACAATTCTTTGTCTCTGACCAATGTGATAGAACAAGGAACTTATGCACATCTTAGACTGGCAACATTTGTGAACTTTACAATCTGGTCTCTTCGATGTAAGCTGGTCATAAGCAAGTCTGAATACCCGAACATTGAGACAGCCTTCTATCATATGCTGAATAAAATTCGCAAAACAGACTTTTCCACAGCCTACCTTAACATTGCAGAAAACACATGGGCCCTAGTTGATCTACCCAGTGAAGAAGTACTCTAAGATTACGCCTGAACACAACACCACAGAACTTTATAATACATGCATATAAATCATTGTAATAATCTGTATAATCCATAGTAACAATATGTAAAACCAATGTAACCATTGTATAATTCCTCAATAAGGTTTGGAAAAAAAAAAAAAAGTACGTTTTTAAAAAAAATCTGCTTTAATGTATCACAAAATTATTTATAACACTTATTAAAAGCTTGTTTTTCTATTACAGCACTAATATATAAAAAACTTATTTGTGTGATAAATACTGTATGATTGATTATTCTAATAAAAAGAATAAAACGATAACTAATGTAACAATAAATAAATAAATTATTAAATATAAAAATAAAAAATAATATTATGCAATATATTTTTATTAAACCATTAAGCATCACATGATCACTATCTTATACTAGCACATAACTGTTTATAAACAAAGCAAAACTCTCCATACAGTATTGCCACCCTGTGCTAAGCAGAATAATCAATGAATGCCAGAAGGCTTGTGCATAAAATCCCTATCTAATGCCTACTCATCCAATATCCCCAGACTAGTTTCTGGCTTGTGGCCATCATCAGTGAGGAGCTTTGGATCTGAGAGCACTGCACCCAGATCTTAGGATCTAATGCAACCCTCCAGCACCCACCTTTTATCTCTACTTAACTACAAAAGTATGAGAATGAAATTGAAAACCCAAAAATATTTTTAATCTAAGTTCAATAGCTTGGTCTGAACTCAGTTCAGCACTCATACATTTTGGTGTCTTTGGCTCTTTAACAACCATAGCCACCACTATCCTATTAGGCAGGATTGGTGTTAAACCATTAAGCATCACATGATCACTATCTTATACTAGCACATAACTGTTTATAAACAAAGCAAAACTCTCCATACAGTATTGCCACCCTGTGCTAACCAGAGTAATCAATGAATGCTAGAAGGCTTGTGCATAAAATCCCTATCTAATGCCTACTCATCCAATATCCCCACACTAGTTTCTGGCTTGTGGCCATCATCAGTGAGGAGTTTTGGATCTGAGAGCACTGCACCTAGATCTTAGGATCTAATGCAACCCTCCAGCACTCACCTTTTATCTCTACTTAACTACAAAAGTATGAGAATGAAATTGAAAACCCAAAAATATTTTCAATGTAAGCCCAATAGCTTATATATTCATATGGGTCTGAACCCATATGACTCTGAACCCATATGACTATATAAGCTATTGAGCTTAGATTGAAAATATTTTTGGGTTTTAAATTTCATTCTCATACTTTTGTAGTTAAGTAGAGATAAAAGGTGGGTGCTGGAGGGTTGCATTAGATCCTAAGATCTAGGTGCAGTGCTCTCAGATCCAAAGCTCCTCACTGATGATGGTCACAAGCCAGAAACTAGTCTGGGGATATTGGATGAGTAGGCATTAGATAGGGATTTTATGCACAAGCCTTCTGGCATTCATTGATTACTCTGGTTAGCACAGGATGGCAATACTGTATGGAGAGTTTTGCTTTGTTTATATTTTTATTACATTATTAATCATTACGTGGTGTATGTGATTTATATGTATTATTTATAATTTTGACTAAAAGACATGGTAATTATTAATAATAACCGGTAATTATTAATACTTACTACATTTATTACAAGGACATGAATTAGATTAATTCTTCATTTTTTTTTTTTTTTTTTAAAAGTAATTTAGTGATCCAAATATCAATAAAGAAATACAATTGCAACATTACAAATAAAAATAATAATTCTGATCTGGATATGTGTGTTCATAACTTTAATCGTTTTAGGAATTTATGATTATAAATGCATTATCTGAATTCTCCATCTAATTTTTTTAAAGACAATATTATGTTATGTTATTTTTTCTCTAAGGTCAGTTTTCATAAATGCCATTAGGATCTTAATTAATATGAAATTGCAATACATAGATCCCACTTAACTTTTATAAAACTGAAATTAATTCTATTATTTCTTTTTTTCTTTTACTTATTTATTTTATAGCATGGTCAGAAAGTTTGCATGGATAGAGTATTTTAAATGGAATCTAAAATTATACAATATATACATATTTATATAATTATAAGGGACTTGAATTCAGACATTCAATCTCCCTACAGCTATCGACTGCATTTTATTCATCCAATACACAATAACACATACATGTGGAAAAAAAAACTCCAATATACCCTGAGCACTGATAAATATATATGTGTGGAAGATGGTGATGTGAACCAGCTGATGTATATTGGAGATCATTTATCTTTTTCACATGTATGTGATCATGTGTATATGGAAGCATAAAATGAAGCAGATATCTAGTCTGAGTTCAAGTCCCTTATAATTACATTAAGTTTAGTATAGACAATATAGATGTATTTAAATATTACATGTTCAGCCTGTAGGCTGCCCATTCCTTTTCTGCATATTTAAATGGGTGTATTAAGGGCCTGCATGTGAGGGGTCAGAGTGACTTAAGATACAATGTGGGTATGATAGTAATATTGGCATCAACAAGGGCTTTGAATGTTACATCCTCAGATTTTCAATGATATGGATGGCTGAAGAATTGGAAGGTGGAGAAGATTGAAGCTGATCCATTAAAATTTAAAAGATTTAATATCTTAATATAAACTGAACATTGATTGCATATGTGTGTGAAAGATGGTGATCTAGAACAACTGATGAGTGCTGATACAGCATGCAATATGTACCTTTGGGATCATGTATCTTTTTCACATGTATATGGTCATATGTATCAGTTGTATAAAATGGACTGGATAGCTGTAGGGAGCTCGAAAATATGAGTTCAAGACTCTTATTTAAAGATTACATATTTATATCTTAATTTAAAAATTACTACAATAAATATCTCTTAAATAAAATAATTAGTACAATATAACCCAATTTTAATTATTAATAAAATACATATTTTACTACAATGGCTGTATTAATAATTTCAATTGCACGTAAATGATTTTTACTACTGATCAAATATATAATGTTTAGGAATATAAATATTTCATAGAACAATCATGTCTGAATATGTTACTAGGACAAATTGCAAGCAGATTCTAAAGAACTATTTTAATAAATTTGCATTTATGTTTATTCTTTTGTATATCTGTCAATTCATTTTGTCTCATAAAAGAAACCATCTCTTTTATCTGACTGTCGACTGTACATATTGTAAATAAATCAAGCATTGACAGTCAAAATAGCCAAAACACTGCATTAGCAGTGATCCTAGTTTACAAGTAAGCAAGCTTACTATTTCAAATATTAAATTAATTTTAATCACATGTAAATAATTTTTACTACTAATCAAATATGTAACATTTAGGAATATAAATATTTCACATATTTAGACATGATTGTTTCATGAAATATTTATTATTCCTAAATGTTACATATTTGATCAACAATAAAAATTATTCATGCTAAATTAAAATTATTAGTATTTAATTTAAATTAATATTTGAAATAGTAAGCTGGTTTGATTGAGTAAATTAAGATTGCTGCTAATGTAATATTCCAGCCTTTTCAGCTAACAATGCTTGATTTATTTACTATATATATGGTTGACAATGAGATAAAAGAGATATCTCCTTTTAGCAGTCAAAATAGATTGTCATTGATATATGAAAGTATAAACGTATTTGCATGTTCATTTTAAAATGGTTCTTTAGAAATTGTTTGCAATTTGTCCTAGTAATGATTTAGACATGATGACATCATGAAATATTTACATGCATATGTATATTGTACCTTCACCAAAGGAAAATTAAACCAAAGAATTTGGCTAACTAAAAAATAATTATCTTAACTACAGTCAAGTTATCTAAACAATGACTGTCAAGACAATTAATATTAAGACTAGCTCAAGATACACTAAGAACAAAATATCTAATAAAAGTGATATTTTCTAATAATTAACTATAAGAAACTTATGAAATTAAAATAAAATAATATTTATGTTCACAATAAATAATTAGGGTTCCAACTAGAATACTCAACTCATTCATTTTACTAATAATTTTAATTTATGACTATCTAATTTTTATAAACAAAATATGGTTAGATTAAAAATAACAAATACAATTATAAAATTCTTTATATGACATGGTCAGCAAGATACAATGGCTTAAACATTGAGGATACATCCCTAAGGATACATTCCCATTGGCATAAGAATATTACCCTGCCAAATTCACATAACAAATCTACACTATAATATTAACATAAACGATTTACGAATTTATTTTAGAAATAACAAATTAATTATTACTCATTTAATAAAAAATTATTAACGGAAAATTTAACATCAACTGATAATTTTTTACTCATCAACTTTTAATATAAATTTTACAATTCTTTTAAAAATAATCTCAGGTTCATTTCTAAAATTAATAATAAATTAATTAATTAAGATCCTGTTGTAAAATATAAGTGAGGAATTTTACATAATATTTAACTACCCTTACACAAATTACAACAATAAATAACTAAGATAATTTAATGACTCTTAACATTAAATCGTTTTATTATTAATGTTTAGCAATAAAACAAATAAAATAATAACATTCTGAGAAAACATTGTACAATCTTTTGTTTATTTTATGTGGCATTCTGAAAATATAATATATTTTAATATAGTGGCAATATTAAGTATCTCAAATTGGTGTTGGATCATAATAAAAATAAATATGATGATACACTTTATTACTCAATCAAGTGTAATGGTAATAATATTTAAGTAAACTTTATAAATCACGTGCTAACAAATAATGTCTAAAACCATTAATTTCTTATAGATCATGCATGTGGAATGAAGAATCAAAGAATGACATACAGACAAATCAAAACTCCAACAACAAAGTAATTAAAAAACATTAACAATTTTATTATATTTAAACAACATTATAACTATTATACAATAAAATATACAATTAAAATATATATATATTCACAAACAGTAACAAAAAAATTGATATCTAAAATTTAATAATTTATGCAAGAAATCTTACAAGTAAATAAGAATACAAATAAAAATAAGAGCACCGTCATTCTGACTATCTAAAATACAATAAAATCTTACAGAGATAATGATGATATATTATCCATACTTAATAAAATAATAATATTCTATTGTTTTGTGGTGGGAAATAATTACAATAAATATCCTAATTTCTAAAAACTAAGGCTACATTTATAATATCTTTAAAATAATATATTTATTATTACATAATTAAAGAATATGAGTTTAGATATAAACTACTCCAAACCAAACTCAACACAAAGTAAAAAAAAATATTTTAAATTATTAAAATATTTTCTTTGCAATTCAGAAAAATTTCATCTTAACATTTTAATATAATATGCTATTCAAATATCAAAAAAAAAATTAAATAAAGAAAAATGTTAACAACTCCCTCTGTAAATTAACTACTTATGGGAAAAAATACTTATAGTATAATTTCATGGGTTTTCTCTACTTTAAATAGGTTTCTTTTTTATAGCAAATGAAAAAAAAAAAACTATCAATAAATTATATTGCTTGATATTTTATTTTTCATGTATTTTTTTATCTTTTAGATTCATCATATCATTCAATTCATTCTTTCACTACTTTCTCTTTCATTTCAATTCAAATATGCATTTATTTGAGTTCCATGATCTGTAGTACTTATAACTTTAATCAATCATTTCTCTCCTATTTTTTATTCTATTATGTCAAACATTAAATATCTCAATATCATTTGTAATAGAAGTTATTTTTATATTTCATCTTGCCTTCACATAAACTACCAACTTCTAACAGTTTAGCCATTACTTTACCACCTTTTAAAACATTTTCTCTACAATGTTATTCCAGTGGTGATAGATAGCAATTATAGTATAGAGTATGGAATATAATAACAATAATAACTCAAACAAGTAAGAAAATATCATTATGAATACAGTGTTATAAAATAAGGTTCATATTTATCAGGCACCTTAAATTCATGTCATGGCTTTATTTCAGCTCTTATTGACTATAAGGGAAATGTCATTGTCCATGAAAAAAATATTATACAGTCCTTTGTTACCTGTACATTTAATAAATTTAAAGTGTGACAATATAGCTCATACCTAATAATCTTTCAAACATATCCCTAAACACCTAGGATTTTATATAACAATTACTCTCCTGATCACCATCCTATATCTCTTACATATTGAATAATGTTATTAACCTTATAAAAATATACAAGCCTCATTGCAAAAGTAATTTCCAAACATTACTAAAAGATAATAAAGATCTAAAATTCATTTCAAGATGGTTTTAAAAAGTTTTACGCACAAATGATTTCAATAACACATACATTGATAATATACATTTATTCAATTGTTGTTACATTATATAATTTAGAGATCAATACTCTGTATTATTAACAGATAACATTCATAAAGATAATACCTTAATAACTTAACTATGTTATAATATGTATGCATATTTAAGCATATATGATAAACAGATATTTTAAAACATCCATAGATATTTTAAAGTATACACTTGCATTCATTTTTTAAATATAAAACACATGATGATACTTATATCAATGGTTCATTCATCTATTCAATTTTAAGCAATATGATAATAATAATAATAATAATAATAATAATAATAATAATAATAATAATAATAATAATAATAATAATAATAATAATAATAATAATAATAATAATAATAATAATAATAATAATAATAATAATAATAATAATAATAATAATAATAACACCAAAGTATTAACAGTCTGACTGCAAAGTTTGAGTTAACTCAAGATTCCACTTTTAATTGTTTATTTTCCATAATTTTTATGGTAAAATTACATTTTTGCACTTTTTTTAAGGTTAAAAAAAGTTCCATAAGATACTGCCCTTTCTTGAATTATTTTACAAGTAAAAAATCAATAAAACTGTCATTAAAGGTCGAACAAGAGAAGTAGGTGGTCCTTTCTTGAATCTTATTGGCTATTACATTTCGACAACAAAGAAAATGGATTGTCAATAACTAAGCATTATGATTTATTTTCTTTCATTTTGAAAATGATAAACGAATGTTTTAGACCATTTTAAATGTATTTTTTGACAAATTATAAATTATTTTGATAAAATATGCTAAAAATAAAATTATTTTAGAAAAATAGTTAAGAGTTTAGCAAAAATTATTTATTTTTAAGCACTGAAAAAAAAATCACTGATGTGACAAAATGTCAACAACCTTTTTTAATTGGTGAATAACATTCATTTTAAGATTTGGCATTATTGAATATTTCTAAAATTATAAATAACTATTTATTTTTGAAAAAACTTTCGTTCACTTTCCTAACTTGACAAATTATTAATATACTTTTTACAAATGAAACTAAAGTGATTATATTAAAATATGAATATATTTTGAGGCTTGAGTTTGTGAGTTGACCAATTAGAAGTTTAAAGTTTTACCTCACTCGGTCAATAAAATTAATCCCCAGTGAAGCAGTTAAAGTATATTATTCAAAAAATATCAAAACAATACAATATAAATAATTAAGATTACCTATGATCTCAACCATTAATGAAAATCATAAAATGGCAATCTGCTTCTTTGACTGTACATTCAAACAAACAATAATTATTAATTACTTGTCAGAAAATTAATTTCTGAAAAGCCCTTTTTTATTTAGCATCATCATCATCATCATCATCATCATAATAATAATAATAATATATCTTAAAATTAAATTTTTAAAATATGTATTGTAAAAAAAACAGGTTCATTTATAATACTGTTTTTAAAATATTAACATTAAATTAAATAATGAGAAAATTTTAAAAGTTATGAAAAGTTTCTCTTCTACTTGTAAGTTGAACGCTCTTCAGAAATCTTTCTTGGTCCAACACTCTAAAAAATTCTTCCCCCATTGCCTAGTTATGGGTAGACAGTTTTGACAAAAGTTATTTTTTCCTGGCACCATTTAATAAAACATATAAATAACAAAACTAAATCCAACAAATCTGGAAAAAATATTGAACATCCTGGAAAGATGATTATTTATTTCAGCCTTTTCTCTGAACATCTATTCAGGCATGCAATATATTAAATAAACAATAATTAAGGATCCATTTTTCTATGTAAAATAAGATATTTTACATACGTATTTAATATTAATCCTATCAGTTATATATGTTAAACATATGATAATTATAGATCACATATTTTATATTTTCATTAGTCAAAACATTGGTAGAATATTTTATTCATCTATTACATTTTTCAGCAGAAATCCATATTTCATTAATTAAAGGTAGATATTTCCTTTTAAAAATATTCAAGACTTTTACTCTTTAAAAAAATGTCTATATTTCTTCTAGTTATTTTCTTTAGGTAACATGACAGCTTTACCATCCAAGCACTAATTAACTGATAAAATAAATCTTTTAAACAGATGTACTATCATTAATTTATTTTAAATAAAATCATTTCAAAGCATATAGTTTATTTATTGGTTTTATTGCAAATAAATCTTTTCAAAAGCATAAAACATTCTACAATCATTTTCTTTCCATTTCCTTTTAAACACATCTTTCTCAAATGTAAAATCCATTTAGATTAAATTTTAAAGATAAATTAAATGTAGAATGTGTTATTCACATTCATATAACAAACATATTCTGGCACATCATAAAAATATCTTTAATTTAGTATTTAAATTTAAATACAGAATGTTAACATTTTTTTTTCTCAAACTTAATAGCATTATAAAAGTGATTTTTCATAAACATTCATTTTCTCTTTATTGACTTAAGTTTTTTTGGCAAATTAGTTTCATTACAATGATACAAAGTTATTAAAAATACATGTTCATTTACCTAATCATATTAATTACATAAAATTGTATTTTCCAGTCCTGTTGTTAAATTCTCATCAGTATTTGGAGCACCTTATTCCAACATTTAAATGATTATTATCATGTTCCATAAAAATCATTGTAGTTTTAAATTAAGCTTTAAGTAGAATCCTCTGCTAGGGAAGTTTTACTATTATTCAGTCATTATTTTAAAATAAATATTAAATAATAATATAATTATAAAAAATTATTACTGTTACAATAAAAAATATTAATTATACATTTCAAACTAAAACTGTTACTTTTTATTTTTACTTTTCCAGTCTAGACTGGATTGAACCTTTGCTTTTATACTGATCTAATCTAGTGATTTCATTAATTAATTCTGATTTTAAAAACTTGCTAATTTATATAACTAAATAAATTTTATCTTTTAAAATTAAGCTCTTAAAACTATGAGTCATCATCATTTTTTAAATATCAGTTTATTCAATACTTTAAATATTAAATACTTTTACCTAAATATTAAATATCTTTATAAAACAATTTAGAATAACTTTTGAAACAAAATATTAGATTTAAGCAACATAATAATAACTTCAACTATTACTTTTAAAACATTATCTTTAGACTTAATATTGCAAGTTTTAAAATGTATTCAATCTTGTTAACAAGCTAGAAATCAAAGTTTTCTTTTTTAATTCTTGAAGGCTCACATACAATACACACACACCTTTAAGTCATGTGATACTTTCAGAACCTTCTAGATTAATGTTAAATTATTTATTACCTTGTACCGGACCATACTCCCTGCGGAATTCTTTTCCTAATCTTGCACTGAGCATGAAGTGACCAAGATTCAACAGGTAAAGAAATGGATATCAATTTAGCCGATTGTCTGTACTCATGTGTATTGGTACTTCTAGCTAAATTGATAGAAAGAGTGGATTGACAGGATTCTTCCAGTTAAAAACACCCTTTAGTTGATATCTTATTTGAATGCCCGAATATTTAGAACACTGGCAAGTACACACCTTTGAAAAATCTATTTACAAAATAGACCTTTGCGCGCCACATCTAGAAAAGAATCTAAAAAATGAATTTTTCACTCTCCTAGAAGGGTGTGCAATACCATATGTTCAGCGGAGCATAAGAATAAGATATAACACCCCGGTAGAGCGATATCCCTTTGTGGCTAGCTCAGTCACTCTACATCTAGGGTCTTCAAATGGGTAAGTTAAATGATTATTACAGGTACGTGGTTGATAAGGAAAGAATACATTTTTATCAATATAAATAATAATACGAAACGAAAAATGTTTAATATTATGATTACATATTTATTTAATCCCAAATACCCACCACCGTGTCATACTAATGATGATATAATAACAAAAATACTAAATAATTAATTTTCCCAAACCATATATATTCGAAGCGTTGAAATAGATAAATACAATTTTAAATAAGAAAAATAATAAATCCCTAAAGCTATTTACAATGTTTATAAGTAATGGAAGTGGTCTGAGCTCCTTTTACCCAAGTAGAAATAAATTTTACTTTGTGTGATTTGATATATATATTTCAGATTAGAGATCTTCGGTTATACAGGCATATACTTTTACTGATGACTTTAAAACCTTTTTATTGATAGCAAATATAATAATAAAAACTATACATATATTTGCACTATGAAATATTTCACTAATTTCTTATTTTCAACAAGTCAATGGGTTGCATTGGCTCAGATACTATATCGTACTCACCATAAGGTACTGTATCTATTTCTCTTTTGCTATAGATAAATTTCTATACATGTATATATGTGCAGCATAATTATATACTTACTATTATTTTAAATATAAAGTTATTAGAGTACTTGCTTACAGGGAATCTATAATAGATCAATCCCTTCTTACACGCATCTTGAGGTGTAGCAGTGACAAAAAAAAAATAACTTAAAAAAAAGATATACGGTTAAATACATTTTTTAGATATTCAACATGAGATATCGTATTCACCGAATATTATAAGTGTATGTACGCATATATACGCATGTATATTTGTATATGATGAATTTCAGGAGTAACAAAGAGGAAAACGAATAGCAACAACAACAACAAAAAAATCTCATTGCAACCTTTGTTGAAAATACAAGAATTTGACATAGAAAAATTGACTCAAAGACGCCATCTATGGCACTGTAGTGACTAGCAGCAAAATAAAAGTGCCCCTCATAAATCGAACTAAAATCTCCCTTAATTTCAAGAATCAAGACAGGAAAATTACGTATTCGAATAAGGTAAGCCTTATTTTATTATTTATCACATGGAACTGCGGAATAAATCCCGCATTCCAAGGTACATAAAAAAAAATCAGCCGAATATGGAAACGGCCATATTAAATATTCGTAGCGTGAAAGCCAGAACTAACCCTTATAAAAAAAAATCATCAATAACTTCAAAAAAAAAAAATCCATACTAATCCATATAAATTTAAAATAGCATGTGCTAAAAATTATCAATATTTATATAAAAAATCTACAAAAATTCTTCAAAATGATAATGTTCACAACAAAGAATCTACCTCCGCGAAAGAAAACTTAAGTGAAGATAAGTTTCCCTACTTAACTTCTACAGAAAATGAAACACCTATGGATTCTCATCCACCAAAAAATAAAGTATTTTTAAATCCAAATACAGCCCAAAATAACAACGAAAAATTAAAACAGTTAAATGACATTCAGATTTTAAATGAAGAAAAAATTCAATCGCAATTACGAAGCCCAAGCGTAAACATAGGGATAAGCGCATGTAACGTAAACCAAAAAGAGCAACCTCTGACTCATAATGCTGATATCACTTCTAAATTAACGTTAAATCAACATGAAATGAAACCACAAACAATTAAGACCATGCCAATAACTGAAACAACTAAAAACAAACAAAGATTAAATATAGAGGAAAATAATTACATTGATAGTCAAGGCCGTCGGTCTTATGAAAGCGGCGAAGATACTCTTTCTGAAAGTAAAACGGAAAAAATCAAAAATAATAAAAAATCAAAGACAAAAACACAAAATCCTGATATAATATTAAACAATACATCAAAAAATAGCATTTCGTTTAACAAAACTTACGAATATTCTACACAAAATGGACTAACCACTTACACTCACGATTACAACGGCTCTCTGCCTCGTGAAGGAATCATATCGGATTCTAACATAAATAATGGCCAGGCAAGACTAGAAATACAATCAAAAGACAGATTAAACAATAAAGAAGATGCAAAAAAAATAATTTATGGAAATAAAATAGAATTTAAGGAAAATGCAAAGCTTCAAATTGAAAATATAATAGTCGGCGGTTCCTCGTCTTCCAAACCCACGCTTCCGCTAGAGGCGCTGATCAAAAATCCACACAACGTTAAGTCAAACAAAGTCAAATCACCGATTCTTGCTTCCGCAGCCGAACCTCCCTTAAATCTAGCTATTTCACAAGTTTTGCAAGAACAACAAGAGACATGTTATGATAAATTATCCCAAATTAAACCATCATATGCAAATATAACTAAAATAGGCACAAATCAAAACGCAAATATGAATAAAGTAATAAATGAAAACCGCTCTACTGGAAACTTCGCACTTCAGAGCGAATATGATACAAATTACTCGGACGCATTTAGTTCTCCCATGCTAGATATAATAGAACAAGAGATTGAACAGCAAAACAACACAATACAAAACCCACTTCTCCCATCTGAGTTTTCCACAGATAACTTTAATGATGAACAGTATGCTTCTCTCAGTCAAAGCTTCAATCAATCGATCCCATTAAAACTACTGAAGTCACTATCCAACTATAGCAATGACAAAAGCCTTGTTCTGGCCATAACAGACGAAAACTGCTCACTATATAAGTTTCCAATCGAAGCGCTATGTAGCCTCATTAAAAAAGAAAACATTGGTGAGGGAATACAACGAATTCTAACTCACCCTAATGATCGCTACATAGCAATCGAATTTTCTTCATATGCGCCCAGAAATAACTTCCGTAACACGTATAAAATTATCCAGAATAGGTTTATCACTTATATAGATTTAAATAGAACTGCAACGCTTACAGGAAAAATCAAAAACTGCGTAATGGGTCTCGATGGCATTCAACTACAAGAACTTCTCGCTGATTTTGGCAAAATTTCCAATTTTAAATATCTCCCAATTGATGGGCACATACTATCAAACACCGCATCATTTAATATACACTTAAATAAAAATTCCAAACCAACAGATATACCAACAACGTTAAAACTTAATGGAGAGCCAATGATTCTTACATTTATCGGAGTGAGACCACAGTGTTTCTACTGTGGGCTCCGCACGCATCTTATAAAGGACTGTATAGCCCGAATCTGCACTCATTGTGGTCATAATAAAAATAGATCACACAAATGCCAGCAGCAAATTAACTATCAGGCAAAGAATCAGCATACATCCGATTTACACTTTATTCCAGAAGATGACTCTGGACAAACCCACACCACGGAAGAATTCAGAATTGTTGAAAATCGGAATAAAAAAACAACCACTTATCCGAATTCAAAAAACTCCACAGGACATGCCTCAAATTCTCAAAACTCATCACAAATTAATTCAAAAGGTTTTCTTAACAGCTACAGAGACCAAACAAGGCAGCAACTTAAACTAGACTTGCCATCTGATAAACACTTAATAAATGCTTACCACAAGCTCAAATACTTATAATTCCCAAAACAAACAAACAAAAGATTTCTTAGAACCACCCCGGGTACAGCAATCACACTCTGACTTACCCACACCATCCAGCACAAGCCACAACATGAAACATATGCAAAAACCAGCACAAAATATCACACATCAGAATCCGTCAATGTTAGGTGAAGCCAATGACATACAGATTAATCCAGACATAGAAACAGATATGGATTACATAACACAAACCTTATACAACAAAAAAAGAAAGTCAACAAAATTTGCACAAAGCAGTTCTGAGGAAGATGAACAGACTGCTATGAATTCAACCAATTTCGACTTAAATAAAACTATAAAAAATCACTCTTACAACAGCTCAAATACTATGCAAGATAAAAAAAGGAAAATAAAACACTCTAATACACAGGACTCTCACTCTAAGCCAACAGACACCAATACAGAAGACCTTTCTACCTATAGCCTACAACCTCCTGCATCTGCTCACATGGTTCCCTCACCTAAATCCTCTGAACTTGCCTCTCCAAACTTAAACAGCCCGCAAGCGGTACTTACTAGCGATCTAAGAGTTGATGGATAACCTGCCGTGCAGAGTAGTAGGGATCAATGTGAGAGGTCTAAACACCCTCACTCGTGTATATGCCATTAGGCATTTTTTTCCCTTTATTTCTCCTCACATTTTATTCTTAGGAGAAACCAAATTCCACCAGCACTCCAACCATAATATCCAGACAGAGCTTAGCAAACTTGGTTACTTAAAATTAGCCATCAATAGCTCCGCTGCCGGAGGAGTTGGAGTGCTTATTAACAAGAAGTGCCCTCCCAATAAATTTAAAGTGCTCTACGAAGACAACAACTTGATTGCTCTGAACTTAACATATGGATCAAGTAACATAAACTCATTTTATGTATATGCCCCCAATAATAAAGAAGTTCACCTAAGAATTATCAACACTATAAATATGCTGACTTCCAATAACAATGCACCTGCTATATTAATAGGAGATTTTAATCTATCCTATGAAGAATATGACAAAAAATATCTTCATCTCCTCAACAGAGGATTTCTGGATGGTAGAGGGTATTTCCCTCCTAATGCTTTTTCATTTCACACGAAAGTTTATCACACCCTAATAGACCTGTTATTTTATACAGCAGAATTTCACTTCTGTATTGAAGCATATCTTCAGCCAGCAGCCTTTACAGACCACCATGCAATAGTTGCAGACCTGCAGCTTCAAAACTTCCCTACAATAAGCACCAACAATACCATAAGAGTCCTCACTCGTGCCTCCACAACTGAGGCGGTATTCTCCGAGGCCTACATTCTTTTTCAAAAAATTGACATACTCACTAGACCTCCGGAGGAAGCTTGGTTCTCTCTTGTGGGAATTCTACAGTCGCTCATAGTACAACACACCAGAAGATCTAAAGGGCCTACAATGCTTTTTAATGAGCTGGAACAAATCTCTCACCAAATCAATGCATTCAACATCGACAATGAGCCATTGGAAAGGTTGCTTAACCTTAAGCATCAATATAAGACCAAACAAGTGGCCATTGCAGAATACATAGCAATTAAAAGATCCAAAATATACCTACCTAATCAGCATTGTTGGACTAGAGCATATCTTCGTTGGGCATTAGGATACAAACCCAAACAATCCACGCCCTCAACAATCATCATCAGTGGTTCCAATTATACTGGAATTCATATGCTTCAGAAAATTGAATCTTTCTTTAAAGAAAGATTACAAAATTGTGAACCCAGAGTTGATCTCTCTTGGAATGACATTTTTCCAATAGGTAAACATGGCATCACAGAGACTGACATAAAGAATCGCTTAGCAGCCCTACCTGACCATGTACATCCTGGTATACATGCCATACCTAAGTTTATGCTTCTACATCTTAGCAACATTGTGATTCCGATTGTAATGGGAATGATAAAACACCTCTCAACACAAAAAAGGGTAATTCCTAATCTTTACCCTATTGCAATGGTGCCGTTCTTGAAGAAAAACAAGGAACCCACTTCCATCAACAGCATTAGACCGATATCAATGACTCCTATCTTATTCAAAATCATAGAAGGAGTCATTAAAGAGAAAATAGAGTCCAAAATCATTCATAATATTTCAAAAAATCAATATGCTAAAAAGGGTTCATCAACCCTTACTGCCATGACAGAAGTTAAACTACTCCTCGACTATGTCAGATCTAATAGACTATCAAAACCGATTGCAGTTCAGATTGACATAGCTGAGGCCTTTGACACAGTGAATCCCAACATCCTGCTTGAACTTCTAGGGAAATACAACATTCCTTCCCAGATCATACAAATACTAGATAACCTATTATATAACAGATTCATTCACCTCACACTTAACGGAACCTTAACAGATGGATTCACGCCTAAGCGCTCCATACCTCAAGGGTCTCCGCTTAGTGCATTGCTATTTTCATGCTACATAGACCCTCTTTTAAGGTCTATAGAAGACTCCCTCCCTGGAATTCATATACCAAGAATCAAGAAATCCATCACCTCCATTGCATATATGGATGATGTCATAATATTCCTTCCATCACATAAGTATCTCCAACCGCTTTACCTTTTACTGGACAAATTTTCTAGCTCATCTCGACTACACATTAATCACAGCAAATCCTTTACGTGGCGAATATTAAATGGAAAAAAAAAAAAATCCATTCCAAATTTCTTGCGGAGCCCCAAAATTTCTTGGGGTTCCCTATATATAAATCTCAACTCGCCATGACCAAAAGTATTCAGAATACCATCATTGAACAAGCTGACCACCTTACACAGGGGCTTTCGAAGGTCTATTTATCTCTGCAGGGCAAGGTCGCTCTGTTAAATATGAAAGTAATGGCCAAGATTGCCTATTATCTCCCGTTCATTACCATCACCAAGATATTCCTATCCAAAGTTTACAGACTATGTGCACGACTGTTTTGGAAGGGTCGTACTTCATCCATCAGCACAGCAAAAATGCAATTCCATAGAAAACAGAATGGAATGTCCCTTCATTCCATTCAGGCAATATTCTATCAAAAAGCACACACAGTGGTAGTCAACCTGATACAAAAATACGATAGCATCCTTGCAACAGAACCAATAACTCCCACAGATACGCCTCCACCTGAGAAGTCCTCTTGGATAGACCAAATCCTCTCCCATCTTTACAAATTCAATGGCAACTCCTCCGAGTGCTTTCTTACCAAAATCTCCATATGGACCGCCCACTCATTAATGAACCCCCAACCTTCACAATTAAGACCAAAACTTGGAGTAACAAATCAAAAAATTACTACACTATTCAAATTCTTATGGATGGAGCCAAAGTTCTTGGATTTTTTAATCAAGGCTAACTTGAATGCAATTCCAACAAACTATTTCCTCCATTACAGAAGATTTATAAAAAACATAGATCCTTGCTGTCCTGTCTGTAATAGAGAGGAAGAAACCTTTGAGCATATGATTCTATCCTGTACTGGCTTGACATCTGTACGGCTAATGATAGCCCAAAATACCTCAATGGACTTTTATAAGATGCTGTCTATTAAAGATTGCATGAAAGACCGAAACTTCATTCACATAAGAATATCGACTTTTATTATATACTCACTGTGGATAACTAGATGCAAAATCACCTTCAATATCCCACCACCGAATGCAATGACAATATTCATCAGTACTTTAAACAAGATTAAAAAAAAAGATGAAATTATATCAACAAAGTTGCTTTATGAGAATACTTGGAGACTATTCAAAATCCACAGCATCCCAACATCCCTATAATTATTCATGGAAGGAACTGAACCTTTCTCTTCAAACCACATAGGAAATAGAGATCATTTTGTTAAGACTGCTGACCTTCTTGAACAACAAAATACCAAGAAATCAATTGTTCCAAATGGTCTACATAAAACACTCAGAGACTTTTTTAATGGAATTAATTTGTATTATTAAAAAAAAAAAAAAAACACTGGCCAACTATTCCCTTCTTCCTGTTCCCCATATGTATATAACCATATTATCTTTTTTTACTCACAATATAAACATATATATGCAAAATGACTCAAAAGAGTAAATGTAATAATTTTTATAGCAATAATAAAATTCTTTTTGAAAGTAAAAATTGACTCAAAAGATTTAAGTAAAAGCTTTAACATTTATGCCCGTAATAACCGTAATTCAATATACATATGCGAGAGATAACACTCTCTCTCTTTTTTTAAAAGATTAATAATAATAATAATAATAATAAAATAATATTAATATATTTAATAGGAAATATCAAAGTTAATTATTTCAATATTAATAAAACATCTTAAAATAAACTTATGTCGGCGTCTTCATTCTTCTCCTCTGGGCTCTGAGTGGGCTTCAAGTCAACTGGCTGTGTGGTGAGGATTTCATCCATTTAGGCATAGGCAGGGCGGCTGGAACTGGCGTGGTCACATCTTGGCGGCTTGGGATAGAGAAAGGGCGGTGCACTGGCTGGTTGTCTACCCCATGGTCATTTTACTGGACTCTCTGGTAGATTGCTTCATATTTTCCTCTGTGTGTATATGATAATAATTTTTATCAAATGTTCATTTGCTAATTTGACTGGTTCATTAAATCTTTAAGAAATCATTAGTTCTTAAAAGAACTGTATAATGGATTTCTTAGAAAGTGTCAGCAGTAGTCTTGTTCATAAATTAATCTCTAAGTAGCTGGGTGCTTGGAGAATTCTGGAGCCAAAGTAATGAACGACTTGAATGCCTACGAAAGAATGAATCTCACAGCACTGACTAAACTATATCAATCCCACTAGCCCTCTGAGAAGTATGAATCAGCCAATCCTTTCAATTTATCTTATCATTTAGATTATAACATTCCTTACAATTTTTCCAATTAAATTCTACATTTTAAGTTTGATACAATGACTCGTTTCCATATTGATTACTCCGACCACTTGCTTACAAAATCAATTCAAAAGAATTTTTAAAAAGATAACAGTTTAATTATAGCATTATCAAACATTTTGCAAAAGCAATTAACATTCTTAGTTTACAGAATAAAATTAGTTTTTAGAAAAGTAATTAAAAAAATATGTACAATTACATTGGAACAATTGCTTTTCTCTATTTGAATTTTTCAGAGAAAAGCCAAATACATAAAATAACATATCATAAAACATATACAAAATGGAAATATAAAACAAAAAAATACATGAGTTTACTCTACAATATTTTCTATGTCAATTTCATATTATTTAAATTGGTGTGTGTGGGTATTTTAATGCTCAGACCGAATTTCCATTATTAATATAGCACATTTATATATTTGTTGTGCTTAATACATACTTTGTGCAAGGCCATTTGATAATGCCTGGCACAACCTAAATAATATATTAAACAAAATAATTATTTTAAACACATTTAAAATATTTATTACTATAATTAAACTAATATATTGCTGGAATATCTTTTGAATATAATAAATATAAATTAATCTTATTTTTTAAACAATATATTACATTATTTTATTATTTAATTTTATATTAAAAATGACCTAAAATATTTAAAACATCTTTACAGTATCCTATTACTGAGTTTGAACTTCTCCTATTTATACAATCACTGTTACATATTAGAAAATAACCTAAATTTTTTTTAAATAACTACATTCCTAACTCTACCTAAACTATCTAGACCCAAATAAAGGGTACAATATATATATATATTTTAAAATGTGTTTAGTTCACTATATACTTTATGCAACATTAAGTTATATGTCAGAAATTACATATTGTCATTTAACATGTTACATTAAATAATTAACACTCATAAAAAGTGCATGCACAATAGCTTGAAAAGGCTGATCTTTAAGATTTTAATATATTTTGTTTCTTGATCATTATTTTTCTTGCATGCCTCATGAATATTTTATTTTATTTGAAGATAGTTTTATAATAATGATTGTTGTAGTGATTTTAATTTTCACTTCGATCACAAAGAATCTTACATATTAAAAATTCCCTGTGGCCACATTTTAATTTGTAATTTTTTTTATATGTATTTAAGATATCTATAAAATTATTCAGGGAACTGTTGAACAAATAATTACTAGGTATTGGTTTAGAATGTGCTGTCCATCATTTTACTTCCAAAGGAAAGTCACAGAACTACCACTGATAAAACCAAGCACTAAATGAAGTCAGATAATACTGGCTATCTTGTTACAATATGTTCCCATTATTTTGACCATTACAGTTAAAAATTTGCAATTTCCATCAAAAATAAACACAAATTTTGTAGAACTATGTCTCAATCAAAAGAACATCAAATATCTCTAGAATTCAAAATATCAAACAAATTAATAATTAGAAAATGACCATGGGCAAAATATCCAGCAAAAATCATTTGACTAGGAAATCAAATTCCTACTGCAATAAAATATATTTAAAAAAAAAACAATTTTTGGCATTTGCACTTATTATTAGTAAATGAACACAAAATGTTAGCATAATCATATAACCAAAACAAAAAAAGTCTATCAATCATATTAATAATTAAAACATAACTGGTGGGGGAAAATAGCAAAACTCACATGATGAAAAAATCAAATTACTGCTGCAATAAAATATAAAAAGACAATATTTTACAACTACTTTAAATATTATAATTAACCCAAAAAAAACTCAATACATTCACATAAAAATTTTTCAATTTGTTGTGTGTAAACTAAAGCATTTTACTTTTAAAATATAGTGGTAATGATGAACTCAAATAAATGTAAGAACAGCATCTGAAAGAAAAAATGCATAATCTAACACACAAGAAATGTCCTTAAGCTAAAATAATCTAATATTACAATTAAACCAATAAATCCACATAAAAAAGATTTCAAAGTTATTGTATGTAAACTGATGCATTCTACTTTTTAAAATATGGTGGTAGCCATATGTTCAAATAAACATAAGAATGGCAGCCTAAAGAAAAAGTACATATACTAACAAAAGGAATAGTGTTGATTTTTGAATTGCAAATGGACCGCTTTTTATCCATATAAGAAAAAATAAATTTATTCTGGTAAAGTATTTTACTCTTAAAATATGAGCAGAATAAGAATATGTGCTGGGCTTAATGTAAAAATGACATTTGAAAAATAATTGCATAAACAGAGACTAGTAATGTTGTGTGCTTCATTCTCATGTGTAATTATGGAAAAAAAAAATAGAAATGAGATAAAGCTAGTGGTGTTTATATTTGACCTCATGATGTTATAGTCAGACCAAAGCATCAGATTCACACTTTACCACGTGATATAGTGATGTCCTTATGAGTTCTTGAAATTTAAACCCATCTATATAGCTGTCTATATACTTTTCTATTACCATTGAAATTTCTTTTTTTAATTAAGAAATGAAAATGAAACACATATTTAAAAAGCATTTACAAATTTTATTATTACATAAAAAATTAGAAATTAAATAGAAATAATTTAATTATAGAAACAAATACTATTAAAAAAAATTAATTAATGAACAAAAGACATTAATTACATTTTTAAAAATTTTTTAGAAAAGAAAATCTGTAAATGTTTTTTTTTAATATGTGTTTCTGTGTTCGTTTGTTTGTTGAAAAAGTAACTTTAATGTTAATAAATAGAAAAGTATATATTTAGCTATATACATGGATTTAAATTCCAAGAACCCATAAGGATAGCACTGGATCATGTGATCAAATGTGCCCTACTGCTCTGATCTCATTCTGTCATCACAAGATCCAATATAAACACTTCCAGTTTTTTCATATCTCCATTGTTTTCATAATTACTTGTGAGAACAAGGCATACAATATTACTTACTTTTTGGTAAGTAAAAAAATTGATTTTTTTTTTTATTAATTATAAAATTCAAATGTTTTTGTTTATACAATTTTGTTACTGCTATTTTTATTTAATCCCAACATATGTTTTGTTCTGCCCCATATTTTAAACGTAAAGCGTTTTACTAGAATAAATTTGAACATTTTTACATGGATTAAAAGTGGTAAATTTGCTGTTCAAAAATCAGCCACTATTGTGTTTATTTCAAAGTTTAAGCACATTTCTTCTTGTGTTAGTAAATGGATTTTTCTTTTGGCTACTGTTCTTATATTTACTCAAACACATGGTTACCACCATGTAGATTTATTGTCTTTTTTGGTTAATTACCATATCAGATTAGTTGCAAAATATTGTTTTTTTATATTTTATTATGGTAATAAATTGATCTTTTGGTCATATGTTTTTTTTTAATCCCACCTCCCATCATTTTCTAATTCTTCAATATTAACACTAGTTGAGCTGACAAGATGAAGTGCTATGATTATGATCCCCCCCCCCCAGGTCGGAAGCATTACTCAGCAAATTATTTAATTATGTAATCTTTTTCCATATTAGCGTATTAATGTTATTCATAGAATTATATATTTAAAGAAGTAGAAAAATTATAGAGTTATTAATAAAATTGATATTTTAATTTTTTTTTTGTTTTGATCACATGATTAACATTTTTGTGGCCATTTATTAGCAATAGATGCAAAATATTGTTTCTTTTTATTTGAATGTGCCAGTAATTTGATCTTTTAGTTGCATACTTCTTGTTATTTTTTCCTCTGGTCATTTCCTAATTATTAATATGTGATATTTTGATTGTTTCTAATCATTAATATATTTGATATTTTGATTTTTTTTTAATAATTTGACTTTTTTGTTATATAATTATGCCAGCAGATTTTTTTTTTTTTTTTATCAATTCGTAATATGTTTGACATTTTGATTTTTAGAGATACTTGAGGTGTATTTTTGATTGAGCATTGTTCTCCAACTTTATGTGTTTACTTTTTGCTGGAAATTGGCATTGTATAACTGTAATAGTCAAAATAATTAGAACATTTTGTAACAGTAGTTCAGTACTATGTAACTTTCTTTAGAACTACTCTTAGAAACCAAAATTGGTAGAGAGTGCATTCTAAACTTCTACCAATTGCAGTTTGTTTTGAGATATTTCTTGCATCTTACTAACCATATAGGTATATAAACAGTAAGAAATATATAAAATCTATCTAAAGAAAATACATAAAACAAAACACAATTCTTCATCTGCACAGCTGCTTTTAGATCAAATATCTTCCTTCAAATATATATATATATATTGTAATGGAACATGTATTCCATTGTAATTTATCTCATGTCTTGGCTTATTTTTATCAAATGCCTGAGTTGGGAAGCCAATCATAATAGACTGTGCATATCATTTTAAGATTTTAAATAAATTTATTGGAGCTTAGTTAATCATAGTGTCACATTGTGGAGCCAATTGTAAAGGAAAACTTTACAACCACTAACCAATCAATCAAGTTCACATGTTGTAATAGCATACATTGCAACCACCAATAAACTAATCAAGTTGCACATTGCAAGGCATCAATTGTAATGGAAATTGTGCATATAAAAGAAAATAAACTAGCCCAATCATTAGATGATTTAATCCTTGATTACAATTACAATAATGTCTATCTGACTAGCTAAACATAATATACACTTGGATACCAAAGAGCAATAATAACAAGAGACATTAAATGATTTACTCTCAGGGTTAGCTTGATTAATGATTTAATTATTCACCAAAATATAAATTCGAAACAAAGGGGATTTTATTGAATCCAACCTATATTTGCAGATGGGGATTATATGTAAAACAATATAATGATTAGTGATGGCTTAAATAAATAATTATAAAATTGAATATTAGCAAAATACAAAAATTATCATTTAAATTATTCTAAGTCTCAACCATTACCTACTGACCTTTGTACTGAAAAGAGAAAATAAATAAAGAAAGAAATTTCAAATAAATCACAAAGTCATTTCATATAAAACAAATGGTATATACTTTATTTTAATTGTGGTTTGATTTTCTTTTCAAATGGCAATAATTATATTAAACACATACAATATTTGTTTACTTTTCAAATTTCAGTTTTAATTCAATATTATTTAAATTAACAATATTTTCTAGCAATAGGCATGGATTGATGTTTGTATCTACATAAGAACCATCTATTATTATTCAGCACACAGAAAGATGCAACAAAAAGAAATAATGAAAATCACAATGGCATCTTAAAATAATAATTTAGATTCATCAATATGTTCCGCAAGGTTAGATCATTTATCTTAAATATATATATATTTTCCTACTGTGTTGGATATTTATTTGCTTCATTTGTGATTAAAACTATACTCCTCTTTTGGACTACAAGTACGAACTCTTTAGATTTATTATTTATAATAGGGCTTCTATTATGATACCTAAATTCAATATTTTCTTTTATATCTTCATTAATCCCGAGTCTTCAATAAATATTTATCATGGACTATATAACCCTTAGTGTATGAAACTTATAAATAAAATCTAGAAATGACTCATATCTCATATGTGAAGAAATATGCATATATATATTGTACCGAGGTACATCATGACCGAATGTGTAGTATTCTTTAAGAGTAAAAATATTTAGTAAATTTCATCTTTAAAAATAAAATGGAAAAAATTAAAGTAAAATAAAAGTTTTAAAAGTTGAAGAAAAAGAAAATTAAAAACAAAAGATTAGGATATGGGGATTTATTGTTAAAGAAAAAAAATAAACGATTTTAAAAGGAGGGTAAGATTTTTTTTAAAAAAAAAATAATAATAAAGTGAAATAAAAATGATTTAATATTACTTTTAATTAATTCATAATAAAAGTAATAAAAAAAATGGAGTTCGTTTTGTCTTATAATAAAAGGATTAAATGTGTGTGTATATATAAAATTTTGAATAAAGAAAAGAAACAGAAGCCCAATCGGAGCAAAGTTGAATATACAATGAATCCATGAGATAAGAAGCTCCAGATAATAGAAAAAAAAAATTGTTATTGTTAAAACGTTCTCTTCAATATTCCATTTTTTCATTCCATATAAAAATATTTCAAAATATTTATAGAATCAAAATTCATAGATTCATTCAAAATCATTCAATTCAAAATTAATCAATTTTAGTTAAAATAAAAATTTAGAATCAAAGAATCAAAATAAAAACTGTAGAAGTTATTATTTGGACAAAATGATGCACTGCTGAACCTATCATATCATGCAGCTGGTTGAAGCCTTTTCTGCAGCACCATCAGCAGATAGTTCGAAGGACAAACCATGTTCAAGTGAAGTCGAAGGACCAGCAGAGTGTTCATGCTATGCTGAGATCCACAAGTGTCATATAACATTGTAAATTTAGGAAAGATTTACGTGGTGTTTAGTGCTAACTGGTTAGAACAAACATTCTACAAAAGCTACATTTTGTCGTACTCACATCAAGTCAGATTCAAATCCTAGGTAATGTTTCATTTTCCTATTCTTTAATTCTTGATCTTTAAGTCGTGATAAACAAATAAATAAAAACTTTTAACTTTACGAACTAGTATCTTGAAGATATAAATTATATTGGCTCCATTGTTCAACTTTTATTCAGAATTATTAATTGTGTGTATGTGTGAATTTTAATTCAATATGTTCTGTATGGGGGGAAAATAATATGTTTTGTATATTTTTAGTTATTTATAATGTATTAAAATATTTATTCAAATGAAAAGAGTATGCGTGGTTCTATTATAAAACAAAACGATTGTTTTTAAAATATAAAAAAACAAGATTTAAACTGTCATTAAAATATTTGTTTTGATAGATGAACATACACATTTATGATGAGATAATATGTTTAATAAAGCTGGAATTGAAAAAATTAATTATTATTGAGAACTGATTAAGTTAAAACTAAAAGAGTAGGGAGTATTTTTTTAAAAAATAAGGATTTGTTTTAAATGACACCAAAGTTTTATCATATGGTAAATCTTTATTATTATTAAAAATAGAATTTTAGAGTGGGCAGAAATTTTTAAGATAGCTACAATTCGATGAGCTAGCTGGAATTTCAGGTACTAGATTCATTGCTGGTCGAGTAAACATGTTAATTACTCCATGATTAACTGGCACCTAAAAGGATTACCTCAAAATAAATAAAGTATTTGTTTGGCCAGTGTTTTAGTTTAGTAGCCGAGTGTTTATATTATTGGTAGCTTGCTGCCAATGATATTGCTCACTCTACCTGAGGAATCAGAAACCTTCAGAGATAGGATAGTTTTGTTAATGAGGGAAGAATAAAAATATATTTCTATTGTTATTATAAAATAAAGAAGTGGGTGGTTCAATTGGTGCATCAACGTGGCCCAAAAGTAGATGTTTCAAATGGTAGGACTAATGTTGGCTGTGGCTGGACATTTCAGATGGTGTGGTCAAAGTCAGCCATAAATAACATAAGTGAAGTTAGTGAGAAAGAAGTTAGAAAGCATGATAGTGTTGTTTTTAGAGAACCGGTCAGATTAGTGCAAACAATAAAACATGATTTTTATAAGACCATATATAACATGGAGGCATAATCGTTAAAAAAAAGAGAGAAGGGAACACTCCAGGCAAATTATGATAGACGAACAGGAAGTGTAAAAGTAGAACTAAGAGGGTTAAGGTTGGTTGTACTTACATTTTAAAATAGAGAAAAGGAATTTTACTGTTTAAATAGAGTTAGAATAGATTAGTTGTGAAATGGAAATAGCGAGCCAGGTTATAAAAATAAAGACTTTCTCATGAAACAGAGGGAAAATACCGAATAGACACTTAGAGAGCTTGGAGTGGTTTTTCTCATGTAATGAATTCAATTCAGTGAATCGATTAAAGTTAGTATATCCCCTAGTTACATACAGGATGAGGCTAAAATTTGGTGGGAGTCAATGGGAATAAAACTAACAATCTTTGAGGAATACAAACGAGCATTGCTGTCAAGCTGTTGGGGGAGGGATGTCAGGAGATGATTAAGCATCAGGCAGCACAGGATAAATGGCAAACAGGGGAGTTATTGAGCACTTTTTCACAGACAAGTGACTAAACTGAGAAGATTCACATATAAGCTATTTGAACAACAGATCCTGTGTACAGTAAGGCAGGGTTTTCCAGAAAACATTCAATATATAATAATGGAAAAGGATACCATAGAACAAACTGCAGAAATACTCATGACGTTGGACAGTGATAGACAATATGAGGAAAATTAGAGAAAAGAATGGAATGTTGAGAATACTCGTGGGCAAGTTGCAAACTTGATACAAAATGAGGAGTAGGAGGAAATGAGAATGGCACCTCAGTCATGTCCTAAAATGGAAGTAAGAATCGAAGGAAAAATGGTTAACACACTGTTTGATTCAGGAAGTCAAGTATCAGTGATTTCACAGAAAACTTTTAATGAAATAGATCAGAGCAATTTGAAAATCAAAACCTTGCCAGTAAAGAATGTAAACATAATGTTGGCGAATGGAAAAAGAGCCAAATTGGCATCAGAACAAGCTTGGGTAAGTATGAGTATGGCAGGAAAAGAATACAACCAAGTTATGTTGATCTTAGAGGGACTAATACATGATGCTATCCTGGTGTCAGACTTTATGTGTGAAGCAGGGTGCATGCTAGAATATGAAAAGTGACAGGTGAGAATTAGCAAGATGGAAATCCCATTTGATGTTTGTGAGGCAAATAATGTTAATGTGGAGCATGATGTAGAAAGTGCAGGGATAGAAATAGAGAAAAAGGTGATGGAAGATGAATGTGGGAGAGGACAGAAAACAGTTGAAGGAGTTGTTGGATACATACAAGAGTGTATTTTCAGAAGTTCCTGGAATTGTCGAAGGATACGAGCATAGGATAAACCTTAAGGAGAACCGACCATATCATGCTTGAGCATATCCTATACCACACCAATACAGAAAAGCAATGGAGGAATGACTGGAGAATATGTTAAAATGGGGAATTATTTCTAAGTGCTCCTCCCCATACAATAACCTGCTAGTGACAGTAAAGAAAAAGAATGGGTCTATTCGATTGTGCCTAGATGCATGGCAATTAAATATAATAACAGTGTTAGACACCGATGCACCACCACCTATAAATGAATTATTAATGAAATTCCATAAAAAAAAAGATATTTTCGACTTTTGATTTAACGACCAGTTACTGGCAGATCAGGCTATATCCTGAGGACAGGAAATACACCGCTTTCCATTATAATGGACAGGCATATAATTTTAATTAAATTCCCTTTGGTTTAAAAAACAATGGGGCAGGATTAAAACAATGCCTTGACCAAGTATTATCCAAAAAAATCAAAGGCTTGATTACAATGTACGTGGATGATATCATTTTAGCCTCAGAAAGTGTGGAAGAACACTTCAAACATTTGAAGCTGCTATTTGATGAATGTAAAAATAAGGACATTAAATTTAGGCAAAAGCCATTTAGTGACCACAGAGGTAAAATTCTTGGGACACATAATTAGTGAACAAGTAATATCTCCAAATCCAGAGAAAATCCAGGCTATACAAAATTTTTCAAGGTCAACGAAGAAGAAAGACATTAAATCTTTCCTTGGATTGTGTAATTTTTTCAATCAGTTCTATAAAAATGTTTCCTCAGACATGGAGCCTCTGTTACAGCTATTAAGAAAAGATAAAAAAATGGGCATGGGAAGAGCAGCAAGAGCGCAGTTTTGAAAATGTAAAAAAATGTTTCTTAAAGGAAGTCATGCTGATGCACCCAGATTTTAGTAAACCATTTGTGGTACAAACAGACAGCAGTGGAATCAGATTGGGGGCCACATTATCCCAGATGCAAGACGATGGAAGATATGAGGTGCTTTTCTTTGTAAGTCATTTATTAAATGGGCCAGAGAAAAATTATACAGTAACCAAGAGAGAAGCTTTAGAAATCATGTGGGCTTTAAAGAAGTTTAGGTAATACTTAATAGGATTGCAGATGATTGTGATCACCGACCACAGGAGTCTTAAGTTCCTCAATCATAGTTTTGTCACAAATAGTAGGCTGATCCAATGGAGCCTATTCTTGCAAGAATTCAATTATAGTATACAGTACTGCCCAGGCAAAGACAATATGGTAGTGGATGCTCTAAGTTGCTACCCGATAAAATATCAGCCACAACATTTAAATTGTAATAATGCATACATAGCAATGGCAGAAATACATCAAGACGAGGAGATAGAATACAGTTTGCAAAGGCTAAAGGAGTTGCAAGAAGAGTATGCAGGATGCAAACAAGAATATATTATTTACACCATCAAGCTTTAGGTAGACTTATAAACAATACACTATGGAAAGAAAGGGAATGATATTGTTTAAAAGATGGACTTTTGCAGTGCAAAATGAGAGATGGTGAACATATGCAAATCATTCTTCTGACAGTCATGCAGAAACAGATAATCAAGTACATACATGAAAAGTACGAACATTATGGGGCAAACAAAACTGAAGGATGAATAGGTAACTGGTTTTATTGGCCAAGAATGTACAGGAGTGTCTTAAATGTCATTGAGGGATGTACCATGTGCGCAAAAACCAAACCCCCTAACATGTCAAATACAGGACCGTTGAGACCCATATACACATATCAGCCTAACAGTTTATTGGCTACAGACATTTATGGACCCTTACCACAGTTTAATCGAAAGAAATATCTGGTTGTGGCCTAAGACATTTTTTCTAAGTTTGTGGCTGTCTACCCAGTGGCACAAGCTGATAATAAATAGACTATATGGGCCCTTGAATATCAACATTTTCAAGATTTGGGAATCCCAAAACAAATAATGTCAGACTACAGAATGCCCTTTATGTTTGAAGAATGGAAAAGATGGATGGAGCATCACAAGATAAGACATATCCTCACTTCAATTTGCAACCACAATCTAATCCATGTGAACGAATCATGAGGGTATTGGGATGCTTATTCCATGTGTACCTCCAAAATAGTCATTGCAGATGGGTGAAGAAGGCAAAGAGAGTTGCTGACATGATAAATTGGTCAAAGAATGAACCAACAGCATTCTAGTCCATTAGACTCCATCAAGGAAAGAAATGTCCCATATCCATTCAAATCCATCTTATCGGTTAGAGCGCCATATATTGACAAGAAAAGAGATGTTGATGAGGCACACTCCAAGCTTAGAAGGATGGGCAATATAAGACAAAAGAGACAAGGGAAGGTCAAATGTGTGTTTAAGTTAGGGGATGAAGTTATGGAGAAGGTAAATCCAATAAGCCATTCGGAGAAAGGAATATATAAAAAATTTCAATCAATATATGAGGGCCTTATAAAATCATAAAAGAGTAAGGAAATAATGCATTTGAAGTCGCTCAGGGGTCAGAAAAAAAATGAATCAATTACTAAAAAAAAATTTAATAAATAACATAGCTACATGAGAATAAGGAAAGATGAACTTCAATCAAAATAAAGCACTGGAATTTTATAGTATTTATGAACTTAGATTTTAAAACTAAAATGCTCAGAATGATATTTTAGTCTCAGGGGGGAAATGGAGCTAATGTACTGAGGTACATCGTGACCGAATGTGTAGTATTCTTTAAGAGTAAAAATATTTAGTAAATTTCGTCTTTAAAAATAAAATGGAAAAAATTAAAATAAAAGTTTTAAATGTTGAAGAAAAAGAAAATTAAAAACAAAAGATTAGAGTATAGGGATTTATTGTTAAAGAAAAAAAATAAACGATTTTAAAAGGATGGTAAGATTTTTTTTTTAAAAAAAAATAATAATAAAGTGAAATAAAAATGATTTAAAATTACTTTTAATTAATTCATAATAAAAGTAATGAAAAAAAAATGGAGCTCATTTTATCTTATAATAAAAGGATTGAAGGTGTGCATGTATATACAATTTTGAATAAAAAAAATGTACAATGAATACAATTTTGAATAAAAAAAATGTACAATGAATCCATGAGACAAGAAGCGCTGGATAATAAAAAAAAAACTTTGTTATTATTAAAATATTCTTTTGAATATTCCATTTTTTCATTCCATATAAAAATATTTCAAAATATTTATAGAATCAAAATTTATAGATTCATTCAAAATCATTCAATTCAAAATTAATCAATTTTAGTTCAAATAAAAATTTAGAATCAAAGAATCAAAATAAAAACTGTAGAAGCTATTATTTGGACAAAATGATGCACTGCTGAACCTATCATATCATGCAGCTGGTTGAAGCCTTTTCTGCAGCACCATCAGCAGATAGTTCGAAGGACAAACCATGTTCAAGTGAAGTCGAAGGAACAGCGGAGTGTTCATGCCGAGATCCACAAGTGTCATATAACATCGTAAATTTAGGAAAGATTTATGTGGAGTTTAGCACTAACTGGTTAGAACAAACATTCTACAGAAGCTAAATTTTGTCGTACTCATGTCAAGTCAGATTCAAATCCTAGGTAATGTTTCATTTTTCTATTCTTTAATTCTTGATCTTTAAGCCGTGATAAATAAATAAAAACTTTTAACTTTATGAGCAACTATCTTGAAGATATAAATTATATTGGCTCCATTGTTCAACTTTTTATTTAGAATCATTGGTTGTTTTCTCATCCCTGGTGTTCACCTTAAGATGTCGCTATTTCTAGGTAAATTCCTAGAAATATACTGTTCACCAGCTTTCACCCAACAAAAGAGGAATTTTTCTACGTTATAAACGCAGAAAAGTCCTCACGTTATGTTGGACGGAGGTGGTGGTGACAGAAGCCAACGCAAAGAGACTTTTTTCTATGATAAAACACAGAAAGAGTTCCCGACAGCTGCCGGTTATGGCTTTTTTTCTATGCTAAAAGTAAAGAGAAAGAAATGCCTTGATCGGCTGCCATAGTAGTCGATTTTGTTCATCATTTTCTCGTAATAGTAGAATATCTATTTTCTCTGTAGTTTCGTGTGAGAGTGTGTGCATTTGAAGCAATCGTAGTTGTTTTAAATTTGATAAGATGTCTATTTTTTTTTAATGTGTTGTAACTTACTTTACTGTTGTAAGTTTAGTAATAATGTCCTTAAGATTCCATTACGAAGGGGTAACCCTCAAAAATTGCTTTTAAGGGTGTGAAAGGGAAAAAAATTAAAGGATCATGCGAAAAGTACCATTTTTGCGAGAATTCGTCCGTGACCAGTTACTTTTGCTATATATATACACACAAACAAAAACAATCCACTGTCTAATTATTAGGAATTACTTGTCTGAAAAATAAAATTAGTCGGGTATTATTTTGTTTTTGTTTTGTTACATTTATTATTTCAAAATAAGATTAGTTTTTATATCTACACACTAACAAAAACAACCCAGTTCCTGATTAATTACTGTCTTTAAAAAAAAAAAAAAAGCAAATTCAATGGGGTTTGATTTTTTTCAATGGAGTCTTTGAATTATGGTTTGTTTGTTTTTATATATACACAAAATTTCCCCCCCCCCCCAAAAAAAAAGAAACCCACTTTCTGATTAATTACTGTCAAAAGAAACGCAAATTAGTCGGCTATCATTTTTAAATTTAGTATTTCAATAATGGTACCCTTTTTATATAGACAGACTTAACAAAAACAACCCACTTTCTGATTCATTACTGCCCCCCCCCCCAAAAAAAAAAAAAAAAAAATTAGTCGGGTATCATTTTTCAATCAAGTCTTTCAATGACGCTCCTTACTAATAGTAGTCGGGTATCAATTCTAAATTGTAGTATATAAATTACATTACTTTTGATAGATTTAGAATTATGTCTTGCTTTTTTAATAAAATGATTGATTTACTCTTGACCAAAAATACCGTAACTTTAAAGACACACACACACAAACTCAAAAATAATCTAAGATTAATAAATATTTACTTATTACATCTTGCTTTTGAATCAAATTATTGATTTACTCTTACAAAAAAAAAAGACCATAACTTTAAAAAGACACACATAAAGTCAAAAAAAAAAAAAACCTAGAAAAACATCGTAACTTTAAAGACACACACACAAACTTAAAAACAAGATAAGATTAATAAACATTTACAAAAATGAAAACAAATAACATCATATAATAGTATTAGTTAGTAGAATATTTTATTAAAAATCTAAGAAATCAGATCTTTTTAGATCAAATCGATCATTTAGGTCAGGCTCGGAATCGTTATATGTTCATGTTTTTGATTAGCATCAACGCCATCCTTTGGCGAAACCAAGGATGAGAAAACAACCGAATCATTAATTGTGTGTATGTGTGAATTTTAATTCAATATGTTCTGTATACTTTATGAACAATTATCTTGAAGATATAAATTATATTGGCTCCATTGTTCAACTTTTTATTTAGAATCATTAATTGTGTGTATGTGTCAATTTTAATTCAATATATTCTGTATATTTTTAATAATTTATAATGCATTAAAATATTTATTCAAATGAAAAGAGTGTGTATGGTTTTATTATAAAACAAAACGATTATTTTTAAAGAAAAAAAACGAGGTTTAAACTGTCATTGAAATATTTATATTGATAGATGAGCATACACATTTATGATGAGATAATATGTTTAATAAAGCTGGAATTGAAAGATTTAATTATTATTGAGAACTGATTAAGTTAAAACTAAAAGAATAGTGAGTATTTTTTTAAAAATTAAGGATTTGTTTTGAATGACACCAAAGTTTTATTGTATGCTAAATCTTTATTATTATTAAAAATTGAATTTTAGAGTGCACGGAGATTTTTAAGATAGCTACAATTCGATGAGCTAGTTGGGATTTCAGGTACTAGATTCGTTGCTGGTCAAGTAAACATATTAATTACTCCATGATTAACTGGTGCCTAAGGGGATTACCTCAAAATAAATAAAGTGTTTGTTTAGCCAGTGTTTCAGTTTAGTAGCCGAGTGTTTATATTATTGGTAGCTTGCTGCCAATGATATTGCTCACTCTACCTGAGGAATCAGAAACCTTCAGAGATAAGATAATTTTGTTAATGAAGGAAGAATAAAAATATATTTCTATTGTTATTATTATAAAATAAAGAAGGTGGGCAGTTCAATATATAACACAAACATAAAATATCTACAGCGTGATCTACTTTTATAAACATATCTAATGATGAAACTATGAATTAAATTCCGAAGAGAAATATTAAATAATGATAAAATTGTAAACACAAATATAATACATTATGTGCATATTTATAAATGATTCCTATGAGAACAAACGACAATCAATTTAATTTCCAGCCTACATTGTGTACAACAGATATGTATGCATGTACAATGCATTTAAATTAAAACAACAAGTCCCTTTTAATGACAAATAATATCTAATATATAATCATTTGTTAATAAATTGAAATTTGAAATCAGTTTATTCATATATCATACCTATATAGGACAACAGAAATTTTTTAATAATAAGTGACCTCTAGCATTTTGATTATTAATATTGATAAATTAACGATTTAAAACAATTTACTTATATTATGTATGAATATATCGCATGCGAATCAAAATAAAATAGAAAATTTTGATACTCAATGAAACTTAATATGTTGTTAATTATACCGATTGATTAAAACTTAAAATTAGATTACCTATAGATAAATAATTAAATTTAAAAATCAATTGTACAAAAAAAAATCAATAATAAAAAAAAATGACCAAATTAATTACCATTTAACTTTCTTTGTTCTCTCTTCATTTTAAAGTTCAATAACTATTTAATGCGTCTTTGTCAGTTCCAGAATGGATTAAAATAACATATAAAATAGTTTAAAATGACAAAAGCATGGATTCATGAGCCTTCTTTTTTGTAAATGATTGATTCATAGCATTTTTTTATCCAGGTTAAGTTATAATGAATCAGTTAAAATGATAGACCGATTTTGAATATTTAGCTAATGCTTATATTGTTTTGCTACATATGAATAGCTAGCTCATCCTGCTTGTTTTCTACTCCAAATGTCTGCTCATCAATAATTTGCTTATTTTTCATGAGATCTTGATCATGAAATAGGACAAAATAGAGGATTCAAACCCCTGGACCATAAATTTATCATTTTGCCTGTCATTACATCGTCCAATAAATATTGTAGTTACGCAAACAGAAATTGTATATGAGACAGTAACAAAGTTTTGCTTTCCTTCTTTAATGGTGATTGTCAATCCTTGTTGCTATAATATTTTTATATCTATTGTTTAACTCAGTCTTTCACACACTGCTGATATCAATATCATTATTACAACAATTATCAATTTTTAAATATTAAAAAAAAAAAAAATTACAAACAAAAGATGCTTTACAGTTTACAAATGAGAAAAAAAATGAATGAATAAATAAATAAGTACTACACAATAATTTCAAAAACAAAAATACAATGTAAACCCATTTAGTACTTTTATATGGCAATATTTTACTCATTGATATTACAAAAAGGCAAGTACTTTAAACACAAACTAATATCTTGGTAAAATCTATATACAAATACATATATATATATTTTATATCAAACCTGCTATTTAAATCCACAATCATAAATAAATGCATCTACAAAAAAAATTGAAATATATAAGAATAACAGCAACTAACAACAACATATATATATAAAATCGCCATATAAAGCTTGATGGAAAGGGTGGGTCTTTCCAACATTTACAATATATATATATGTTTGTGCAAAAAATTTATACATAAAAAATAGATAGTTGTAACTTACGCCACATGTGGCCGCTGAGTGATGCTGCAGTACCATCAACAAGTGGCAAGAAGGCAGCAAGTAATAAAAAATAAAAACACTGAAATCATAAAAAAAATGCCCGAGGCAATGTTTATCAAAGAAATACATCGAAAGTGCAAATTATAAAAATAACCAAAAAAATGCTATAAAATTCAAATAAAAAAAAACAGAAATAGGGGGAAATACAACAAACACAGACACTTCCCCAATCAAGATTTCATCACTTAAATCAAAAAATAAAAATGGCTGAGGCAATGTATATCAAACAAATACATAAAGTACAAATTATATATAAAAAAAGAAAATGCTATAAAATTCAAATTAAAAAAATAGAAGTTGGTGAAAGTACACAAACAAACAACAATGGAGGAATGCGGGAAAAAATCCCCTCAAATCATCGATGGAACTATAAAAAAAAACCTGAAATAAATCGAACATAAAAATGATCGCTCCCCATTGAAGAATTTCTAACCAAAAGTAGCTGAAATGGACAAATTGAAATGACTAAATCACACAAATCATTGATGGAACAAAAAATAAAAAATAAAATCTCTTCAAATCATTGATGGAACAATAAATAAAAAATCCCCTCAGATCATCGATGGAACAATAAATAAATAAAAACCCTGAAATAAGTCAAACGTAAAAATGACCCCCCCCCAATGAAGAATTTCTAACCAAAAATAGCTGAAATGGACAAATTGAAATGAGTAAATCACACAAATTCTTCTAAAATACAAATTAAAAAAAAAAAACTAAGAAAAGGCTATGAATTCGAATTACCACAAAAACAGTAAAACTATGTCTACAAAATGAACAATGGCGGATGGGTCTTCATTAAAAAGGCGTGCAAGTTACCAAAGCGGAATTTCATCAATATTTAGCTTGCAAAATTTTCAAATATGCATCATCATCGATAGAACAAAAATAAATTAAAAATCCCCTCAAATCATCGATGGAACAATAAATAAAAAAAAACCTGAAATAAGTCAAACGTAAAAATGACCTCCCCCAATGAAGAATTTTAACCAAAAGTAGCTGAAATGGACAAATTGAAATGACTAAATCACCCAACTTCTAAAATACAAATTAAAAAAAAAAAAAACAGAAAAGTCTATGAAATTTGAATTACAGCAAAAACAGTAAAACTATGATGTAAATGTCTAAAAAAGTAATGAAGCCTCATTAACTGATAATGGGGGATGATGTAGTTTTCAAAAAAATATACTAAATTTCATCACTGTTTAATTAAAGAAATAAAAGACTTTCAACATTTTCAAATATGCCTTTGCCATCACATTTTAAAGCATGGATTTATGTATGCTAAAAAGCAATAAGAAGATTACACCAGAGAGGTTCTAATTGTCTCCCAAAAATTTGTCAAATTAATTTTTCTCTGCTTTCAAATTATGGAAAAGCATCAAAAATAAGTACTTTTGAAAAAGATTCTAAAGCAGTGATTAATATATATTAAAAAGCAATAATAAATGTACATGGGAACTTATATTTATCAAATTAATTATATTCTGCTTTGAAATTATGGAAAAGCACTTGAATATTTTAAAAATAGATTTATAGAAATCTAAGAAAAATTCTTATCCAATTTTTATCAAGGCTGATTTGTAGCAGGTTGCATTATTATTTTCAACCTTCTTGCAGCACATGTAAGTAATAACGTTCAAATTGTGCCACCTCGTGGAGGAAAATTATGAAGAGAAGTCTTTTTTTCAAACACATCGCACAGATGAAAAACAGTGCTTATTTTGTTTAAAAGAATAAAACAAAGATAGCATAAATTAACAGCAGGCTTTTTTACAGAATTAAATCTATACATATATATCAATTAAAGATTTAAAAAGAGAAATCTAATCACAGTACAATATGTTACATGTCACAGATGAAAAAATTAATCCATATTAACACCGGCAAAAAATAAAAATAATCACAACTTCTATTTGTAGCAGTACAAATTACTTAATATCTCATAATAAAACTAAACAGATATATCAAATGACTAGTTCAGTTATATTTTGATTAAATTTGTTGGCCCAAGAAATTATATTTTTTATGTGAAATGTCTATTGCATCACACTTCATTTTGATAGTACAAACTGTGACATATGCTAAAAACTTTATTTGTTTTTTTTTTAAATAGGTTTTTTTGTGTTTTTTTTTATTTTTTTTGTGTGTTTTTTTTTTTTTTTTTTTTTGTAATGTATTGAACTGCGATTATATTTCTCTTTTTAAATCTTTAATTGATATATATGTACACATTTAATTCTGTAAAAAGCCTGCTGTTAATTTATGCAAATCTTTGTTTTATTCTTTTAAACAAAATAACGACCGTTTTTCATCTGTGCAACATATTTAAAAAAAGACTTTTCTTAGTAATTTTCCTCCACCAGGTGGCACAATTTGAATGTTATTACTTACATTATTTCACATCACATGAGCTGCAAGAAGGCTGAAAATAATAACACAACCTGCTACAAATCAGCCTTGACAAAAATTGGGTAAGGATTTTTCTTGAAGATTTCTATAAATCTATTTTTAAAATATTTAAGTGCTTTTCCATAATTTCAAAGCAGAATATAATTAATTTGATAAATATAAGTTTCCATGTACATTTATTATTGCTTTTTAATATATATATTAATCACTGCTTTAGAATCTTTTTCAAAAATACTTATTTTTGATGCTTTTCCATAATTTGAAAGCAGAGAAAAAATAATTTGATAAATTTGTGGGAGACAATTAGAACCTCTGTGTAGTAATGTTCTTATTGCTTTTTAGCATACATAAATCGCTGCTTTAAAATGTGACGGCAAAGGCATATTTGAAAATGCTAAAAGTCTTTAATTTTTTTAATTAAACAATGATAAAATTTAGTATATTTTTTTGAAAACTACACCAATCCTCCATTATCAGTCAATGAGGCTTCATTACTTTTTTAGACATTTACATTATAGTTTTACTGTTTTTGCTGTAATTCAAATTTCATAGACTTTTCTTGGCTTTTTTTTTTAATTTGTATTTTAGAAGGATTTGTGTGATTTAGTCATTTCAATTTGTCCATTTCAGCCACTTTTGGTTAAAATTCTTCATTGGGGGAGGTCATTTTTACGTTTGATTTATTTCAGGTTTTTTTTATTTATTGTTCCATCGATGATTTGAGGGGATTTTTTAATTTATTTTCGTTCTATCGATGATTTGTGTGATTTAGTCATTTCAATTTGTCCATTTCAGCTTCTTTTGGCAGACTGCTGATATTATAACTTATATTCACTAATTGCAAATGCAGATCACCGAAGTTAGATTTTTGCTGACTACTAATAGGAGATTTTTTTAATAGTATTTGCTGCTTGCCATGCTAAAAAAAGAATTGCTTAGCTACTTATTAATAGAAGTGAATATGCTAAAAGTGGAAATAGTGACCATCTATCCAGAATGCATAAAATATCTACCTTAAAGGATCAAATTAAAAATATGCTGTGCTAAAAACTTTACAAGACTGACTCCAGAGCTCAAAATTGTGCCTTCAAGAACATGACCTAAAAGCTTAGCCTAGAACTGATCCTAAATATTTCCTTCATTCTACCTGACCTGACTACTGGAGATCAAAAGCCTTGCTAATGAACTCTAGGTAGAAATAAACTATGTGCATCCCACTGGAAGAAATCTGCTGAACAGAACATTATGTCTCAAAAATAACTAATATTTTTATCTCATAACCAGGGTTTAAATCTCTTGGTTAAATCTGTATGTTAAAGTCTCAGCTTAATCTAAAAAGAAACCTGCACCTATAGTAAATTATGGATAATTATTTACATATCATTAAATACTTTCTAATTATTTTTTTATGTATTGGAGTCTTAATTTTAAGAGTTTATATTTTAAATTTATTTGTCAGAGAGTCTATTGCGAATTTATGTTTTATATTTCCTGTTTTTTCTTTTTGATATCATTAATTAATGTTAAAGGTTTTTATTGATATTACTTTACTCAATCTGGGTTTGCGTTTCCAGAAACCTGTAAATCTTTTGGCTAGTGATTTATTGATTGTATTGTTCTGTTTTTCTTAAATTGTGAAAATTTTGTTTTCTTCTATTTAAGATTACAAAAAATCTTAATCTTTTCTCTCTTGTCAGAATCAATCTTAAGGGTCTTAAATGTGGCTTTTTATGAGTGTTTTCAGGTAAATGGCAATCCTATTATGTCCTCATGTTTTTCCAAGTTGTAGGAAAAGTCACTGTGCTGTTCATTGATTTCTGGGCAAGATTGTTTTCTTTTGAAATCTCTAAATAAAGGAAAGTGGAATTTGTTTAGATAAATCACTGGCAGGAAGAAATCATAATAAGTGAGAAATAATCACCAATATACGTATTTCATGCTAAACCAGCAATCATCAGTTGGTCCAGACTATCATCTTTACACACATATATAGTAGAAGTGCTCAGATATATATTAAGATAGACTATCCTCATAGTTTAATGGACATTCTTGCATATGTATTAAATGGATTATGTCCTGTGCATGTGGGGTTCAGATTGACCTTAGGTCAACATGGGTGTGACAATAATCTCGGCCTCAGGGTGGCCTTTGAGCATTCCATCATCAGATTTTCAATTGGATGGACGGTTGAAGAGTTGGAGTGTGGAGTGGATTGAAGCCTGTCCATTAAACTATGAGGATAGTCTATCTTAATATATATCTGAGCACTTCTACTATATATGTGTGTAAAGATGATAGTCTGGACCAACTGATGATTGCTGGTTTAGCATGAAATACGTATATTGGTGATTATTTATCTTTTCAGCATATATGTGTTTAGGTGTATCAGTGTTATTAGATAGAGTGGAGAGAGGTGGGTGGTGTGAAAGTCTGTGCTCATATACCCTATATTACATATATATAGTCACAGATATATAACAAGCCTGTGTTTCAGTTATTACATTATAGAGATGTCTGCCCATCCTTGCATATGTATTAAATGGATTATGTCCTGTGCATGTGGGGTTCAGATTGACCTTAGGTCAACATGGGTGTGACAATAATCTTGGCCTCAGGGTGGCCTTTGAGCATTCCATCATCAGATTTTCAATTGGATGGACGGTTGAAGAGTTGGAGTGTGGAGTGGATTGAAGCCTGTTCATTAAACTATGAGGATAGTCTATCTTAATATATATCTGAGCACTTCTACTATATATGTGTGTAAAGATGATAGTCAGGACCAACTGATAATTGCTGGTTTAGCATGAAATACATATATTGGTGATTATTTATCTTTTCAGCATATATGTGTTTAGGTGTATCAGTGTTATTAGATAGAGTGGAGAGAGGTGGGTGGTGTGAAAGTCTGTGCTCATATACCCTATATTACATATATATAGCCACAGGTATATAACAAGCCTGTGTTTCAGTTATTACATTATAGAGATGTCTGCCCATCCTTGCATATGTATTAAATGGATTATGTCCTGTGCACGTGGGGTTCAGATTGACCTTAGGTCAACATGGGTGTGACAATAATCTCGGCCTCAGGGTGGCCTTTGAGCATTCCATCATCAGATTTTCAATTGAATGGACGGTTGAAGAGTTGTAGTGTGGAGTGGATTGAAGCCTGTCCATTAAACTATGAGGATAGTCTATCTTAATATATATCTGAGCACTTCTACTATATATGTGTGTAAAGATGATAGTCTGGACCAACTGATGATTGCTGGTTTAGCATGAAATACGTATATTGGTGATTATTTATCTTTTCAGTATATATGTGTTTAGGTGTATCAGTGTTATTAGATAGAGTGGAGAGAGGTGGGTGGTGTGAAAGTCTGTGCTCATATACCCTATATTACATATATATAGCCACAGGTATATAACAAGCCTGTGTTTCAGTTAATAAGTGAGAAAATGAACTTATTTGCCTAAGTGTTTGATGCCAAATGCTCACATACACTTCCTGATAAACCAGGTAGAGGAATTCAAGTAAAACTTTTATATTTTGTTTGACTAATATTTATTTTAATAATTTAATAAATTATTTATAATTATTTTTGTCTGATGTTCATGTCTGTGTCCTGTTCCTCAATTGTCTGAACAATGTTAGCAATCTCTTTCTCACCCTGGATATAATTGGTAACATTTATCATCAACTCTTGATCACCGTAAATTAATTTTTCTAGGTTGGAGTAGCTTAGTGGCAACTCAGTGATCAAAAGAGACATAAAGGAGTGATCATTACAATATTGAATAAATAATAATTAATGGATGAAAATAGAGCATTTAAAAACTAGGCAATTTAAGGATTTAATAATACCTATGTTCATATTCATACCACAAGAATGTAAAGTCTTAAATTTATAAATTTAAAAACTTGTCATGGAAGAAAAATTACCCTGTAATATGACCACTCTTAAATCATCAATTGAGTCATCTGATAAATTGAAGTGTTTAAAAACAGGTCTGTCCTTATTTTTATATACTATGATTAGGTATTCTAATATGCTGACTATTTTCTGATTCACCTATATAATGATTCCAGCATCTGCTATATTTTATTAAATATATACACACTTGAGAATAATTAACTTTTTTTTTCTTTTCTTTTTTTTAAGAAAAATAATTAACTAAGATATGTATTGAGTCAACTCTCCTTAAAAAAATTATTCACCTATAGGAATATTTATTTTACCAGATATGCAAATGAAAATGATTTTTAAAATTTAGTCTTTGAAAGAAGTCATTTAATGCTATTTGCAGATATAAATCTATTTTCTGATTAAACTATTAAAAGCTGCCATATTTGACAAATAATTGGGTTTTGTTTAGATATTGTAACCCCCATGACTAAGTTTACCTGAATGACTTTTATATGCATCATTTTTATTATATATTCTAGAATGTCTAAATGTCATGTGTGAATAAATTATAAAGTTATGTATATAGTAATAATAATTCTAAAAATTGAAATTTTATTACAATTTGTATTTGTAAAATAAAGTTAACTTTTAAAATAACATTGCTATGGGAAGTAATTGGAAATGCATGAATCATCTGCTTTATACCAAAGAAGGTAATTGTTACTTTTTTTCTTCATATGTCATAGCATCTTTCGGACACGAACCATCTTTATCATGCCATTTATAAAAGCGAAGAAAATAGTAATGATTGCTTAAGTTAATAATACAGTGTCTGGGATAAAACTTCAGAATATCTTACCCTGATTTTTCCAGTGGTGTAGCTGTAAACAAAAAAATGTCTTAGAAATTAACTTTGATTCTGCCGATCTATTAATTGCTGTCTGAAGCTGAAAAAAATGTGACACTTTCTAAAAGAAAATTTTTCCTCTAATGAATTATCAAAGGGAAATATTCTTTTATGAATTAATTTATAAATCTATGTAATTTTGATGTTCTTAATATCAGGGAAAACTACATGGATTAAACTACTACTGAACAAAACCAAGAGAAATTAAGATATTGGAAAATTGTTGCAGATATATAAAATAATGATTGTAATGGCCATATATCTACATTCACAAGTTAATAAAAAATGAGCTCATAGAGACAAAGATAATTGGATGAATTTAACAAACTTTTTCTTTATGAATTATTATAAATCAACAAAGTTTTTGCCTATTATGTGTGCTCTTCATATAATCTTAGATGTAAATATGTAAATACTGTTTCTTTAATATTCCTATTCTGGTTATTAATTAAAATTATTATTAATAATAATTTTGTTGTTTGTATATTACTCATCTGAATTCTGAATACATTATTTAATTTGTCATTTGATGTTGGGGGAAGCAATGATTAGGAAACATGATTGAATCTGCATAGACTTGTTTTTTATATGTGTGTTCAGTCTGGTCACTATCCATGACTATATTAATTAGTCAATATATAGTATAATAAATCATAAATTTATCAGGCCTGTTCCAATGAAGTTTATTTAAACCATTTCTAAGCAGTTTGAATATCAATCTGCTTAAATCAATTGTTGCCACTCAATAAATAGATTTTTATTTATTATCTGAGTGTTAATTTTGTAATGCATTACTGATATTTTATTGGTTAATGTTAAGCATTGACTTAAAGTGATTTGATTTGATATATACAATAGCACAGAAATTTAAAAATATATAACATGATAATTTTTAAACTCAGAATCAAGTTCAAAATCTGCTTTAACCACTTTTTTTTTTGTAGTAATGTTTTATCTTAAATTAGAAACATCATATTTACTTGCCTCTGAAGTATTTTAAATATGATACTGCATGCTAATAAATTTCTTTGAAGTTTTTTTTTAATGAAACATTTAAAGTATTAATCAAAATCAAAAAAAAATTGTTACAAGTAAATTTTGTGAGTGTTTTAATTGATTTAAATTAGAAATATTTTATTAACTTAATTGAATAAAGAAGGTTAATTTTTAAAAAAACTCTAAATTAAAGCATCTCAATAAGTGTATTTAAGTAAATGTGAAAAACATAATATACTTGTATATAATCATTATTATCATGACATAATTTAAATATATAATTACCATGATATAAACGTTTTAATGATTTTTATAATAAATATTTGTTTGCACTATGATTAACAATATATGCTTTCAATACCAAATTCATTTTTGAACATTTGATGTTAAAATTTTTAATTAGAAAAAATAAAGCAGCTAGATGTGTGAAGCTATTGGGGATCAAAAAAGAAATAATGGAGAAAGTTTACAGTCAAGTATTAGCAAGTCTACCCATGTTGTGTAGGGATGGAAATATATTACTGTACTTATGCAGTAATGACATTTGATTAAAAACAAAAATATACATTAATTTGTAATCCTTTTGTCTTTTATTTAATTTTTATAAAATTATAAATACTAGTTAGTAGTTTCTAAATAAATACATGACATTTATATTTAAATTTTATTAGCTTTTTAATAGAAAATTAGTCAACTAAAAAAATGAAGTGAAAATACTTCTATAAACATTCTAGTTATTTTTACGATTATAAAGTTGAATCATTATTTTAAGAAAAAAATTCATTATTTGAAGTATGTTTTAATAAGGTATGTATTAAATAAACTGATTTTTCAGAGACTATTTTCTAATCAAAATCCACTTTTTAGCCTGATGGCTAAAATTAAAGCTTTTGTTTTAAATATATGTTTCTGTTTAATTATATTTATTAGCCTCTGTTTATTTGCATAGTTAGTATTTTAAGTTCAAGACTATGGTTATTTATTAAATTTCTGTTTTTAATAAAATTTATTAAAGAATGGAAGGTAAAAAAAAATTTTTTTATTAAGAAATTGCAATCAAGAAAAATCTAAAAAATAAAGTATCAGATATTGTATAAAAATGTTAAACAAAATACATTTTTACCAAGTTAGAAGCATATATACATATGCTTAAATTTAGATGATGACATAAAATGCAAAAAAAAAAAAAATTATAGAAGTGAAATTAAGTTGATTACTAATAATTTTAAGTTCATAAATCAGACCACCAAATGATTACAATGTTAAATAGATGTTGTTTGTATAAACAAATTTCTAATTTATTTATGTTCTTGAATAGGAGTTAAGTAAATCAGACAATACTAAACCATTAACTTCGCTGTATATTTAACAGTAAACAAGCCTTTTTGTAGAACTTTTCAAGGGCTAAAAAATAAATTGTTCTTCAATTTATGAAAAGACATTTTTATTTAATAAAAATAAATGTGGTAAATCATACTTTAATTGCCCTTATCGTGAAAATGTTTAAATGCTTTAATACAATAGTCAGTTAATCTAATTAATTTTCATTATTATTTCATGCTAATCTGGAGATCAAATCATTTTTTTTTGCCTTTATAGTAAATCTGGATTTTAATAAAAAAAATAATAAACAGAAATTTATGCTTAGAAACAAAAAAATTAAGTAGCTTCAAAAGTGTATTCACTTTAACATATTAAATGCATGATTCAACACATATATTAGTATGGATTGAATATTTTAAGTTTTTACATGCACACAATTATACTTTTCTCACAAAATAAGATAAATCATTAAACTATTTTATGCTTATCAGTAACAAGCAGACAATATTTTAAGAAAAAGTCCGATTTTGATATATTAAATATTTAAAAGAATATAATTATTTAAATGTTATGTATTATACATATGTAAAAAGAAATAAACACAATAAAAATATATACTTTTTATTTATTTTAGTACAAGTTTTCAATATGAAAAAATATTAGTAAAAAAATAGAAAAAACATTTATAAATATTATTACTTATTCTGTATTAAAATATACGATCGTAAATATTATAAAAGTTTCAACAATGATTACAATACCTATGTAGTGCAATAAATTATTTTTAAATGATTCACTTTGAAAGTTCTGGATTTTGTACAAAAATATAAACTAACACTTGTTTTGTAAATCCAGGATAGTTAATAATTAGTCGTCACATGTTTAATAAATTGATATGAATTATTAATTTTAAATTCTAAATTTACATAATATTCTAATCATATATTGCCTCAATATGTATATATAAATAAGCAAATGCATTTAAGAACTCTCTATTAACCCACTATAAAAAGTAAATAAGATATTATATGGATAGCCAAATTTTGATTTATAAATCATGATTTTGATTTAAAGTTTAAAATATTCATTAACTATGATATTTTATAAATCATTAGTGGACATTAAAATAAAGCTGAAATTATAATTTCGACTCATGCAAGTTTTATCAAAAATCTAATAAATAATATGGGAATTTATACATAAATTATAGTTGCTACTGAATTATAGACATTGAAAGTTTAAACTCTAACCCACTAGATAAGATTATGATTATCATATTGTAAATCATTTTGCAGCTTTTACTATATAGACATTTAATTTGTAATATAGTTTTGCAATATTTATTAAAATCCATATTGTTTTTTTCTCATAATTAGTTTTATATGCTTTATTAAAAATTGATGTACTTGTATGTGTAATGATAATTTTCCATGTAATATTTTGAAATAAATTATCTAGATTATTACATGGAAATTTTTATATTTCATTATATATATTAGTCTGTGATAATTTCTATATATATATAAAGCAAATAGTACACTTCCACTAGTAGATTATAATCACCTTGATGCTTATTGTCCAAAAATAGTCTCATCAAGCCTTGGACAAAATGGAGAAGCAAATGTAACTCAACGTATCTTTTCAAAAGGTACAAAATTTTTATATTATATCTATTTATCTAACATAATTGATATTTTGTTTTTGTATATGTATAAGATACATTTAAAAATTATTAAATGCAAATACAATGAAAATGTTTATTATTTACTTTGAAGCTACATGATTAAACAAAGTTTAAAGGTATTATAATTTAAATATAATTATAAATGATCATAATAAAAACATTGTAACACACTGTAAATGCAAGCAGGTGTACACATAAAAATTATCTGACAATTATTATTCGATTAACCTTGAATAGCGTGATTGTATATGAATAATTTATATTTTATATGCATTTAGATGCAGTATTATTTATATATGCTTAAGATTATTGAATATTATCTTCAAGAAAATAATTACTATATAATATTTATAAATATATTTTTTCTGTATATTTTCACTTCTCAAAAAAGCTCCTTTCCAGAAAAATAAATATTTCTTAATTAGGCTTTTTCGGAAATAAAAATATCTTTTAAAAATATAAAAAAGGTTGTTACTTTTTTAAAGACTGGGATTTTACTCCTCATGTTTTATCTAAGCAATGCAAAAACATAAACTAATTACAACTTTTTGAACAGTAGAATGAAGTACAATTCTACTTTATAGAACTTAGAATAAGCTTAGATCATAGCCTAACTTATTTTTTTATCTATTAAATATTATATGTAAAATAGTTTCTAGGAGAATATAATTATTCTACAAATTTTCTATGTGTGGCTTTTTAATAACATATTCTACTGGTAAATACTGTGCTCTTGTTTGGAAAAAAGATCAACACTTAACTTTTAAATATGCAATTAAACATTATCATGAGAAATATTACTAGCACATCAAAATCTCCTTTCATGCATTAGCTTTCTATATTTTTACATTTTCAATACTGGATATAAAAAATAAGTTGTCTTACAGAAACAAGATAAAATATATTAAACAATCAAATTTATCACTAACTTAAGAAAATTTCAATATTTTAGACATGATTCAGATTGAAATTTATTTATAAAAGCATTTTTAAGAATCCCCATTAATCAAAGTTTTGTGCTGTAAAAATGGATGGTTTGTGAAGCTTCAGTAAATTTATTTTTTCAGATATAAAGTAAATGTGTAAAGCAACTGGATTTAAACTTTTATATATTACCAGAGTCTTATCAACAGAATTAGAATTATCCACAGACATTGTACTTATATGCTTTAGAAATGGAATTTAAACAAAATCCATAAAGACATATATAATAGCTGTAAAGGGCAGAATATTCTAAAAATATTCCTATGCTAATTAAATTATATATATATATGTGTGTGTATTTAATTAAATATTTTTTTATAAATTAATTACGATATCAATACACAATGAGTGGGTATATTTTCATGTAAAAACTAGATAAATATGTTAGTAATAGTGTTTCTAGATAACTGCCAATTACTTTCAGCATTTTCCAAGCTAAAGTCCTTACTCTAGTAGCCAATAATGGTTTTTTAACTGAATTTACTTAGAAACAAAAGAATGTCCAGTTGAAAAGATATAGTATGTGTACATTATTTCTAGATAACATAATTTCAGCTCTCAATGCTGATTTTAACTGTTTGTTTGCCTGTTTACTTTGTAGCTAAAATATTTCCAGGTAAATGCATAAAAATTTTAATTATACTTTCACTATATACAGTCAAAAAGACTATGAAAATTTGTTTATCATTATATATAATTTTTTAAGAGAGAGGCTTGTTTACTTGTGAAAATATCTCAGAAGCTGAAATTCTTTCACTTTTTACAAATATAAATTATTTGTATTGGATTTACAACTCTTATAAAATCAAGAATACTAGGCTAAAATCATTCCACTTTTGGCTTAAAGACGTAAAAGACCACAATACTATTTTTAGATGATTATCGTCTGCAATGTCAGTTTGTGTTTGTTTACTCGTTTACATGGAAATTTATAATATAATTTCAATATTTACAGGCATCAACTCTAAAAATCTTTATTAATATGTATATATTAGTAATTAATTGCATAAAAGCTGTCAAAATTTTATTTGAAATCCATCTATATAATATCTGACGAGAATCTAAAAATTATTAAAGAAAATCTTCCATCATTGGGAATCAGTTTATTATTTTTTAAATATTACACAGTTAAGCGGCATTGAATCTTGACACAAAGAAATTAGTGTTTTTAATAGGATACTTTTTTACACTCAGAAACAGTACTTCATGTCTTATAAACAATTATCAACTTTTTATCAGACCTTCTTAGATCACTTTAATAAAATTTCATTTGGAAAATTAATGGTTGGCATGATGCAAAATAAAATGTGTTTATATATATATTATTTTCAGGACATTCAATGTAATAAAAATAAAGTAACTAAATAGTTGACATTTCAGTGCAATAACAAGTACTTTCCCCAAAGCTGCTTCTTTCTAAAATCATAAAAATGTGTTTGAGATGTAAAATAATTTATTTTTGCTACATTAATTTCTCCTTATGTTCAAATTATATTGGTTGAAAACTTTTAAAAAAATATTTTATCCTCCAATAGTTTTTTTCAAATATTGTTAACTGTCTTCAATTCACATTTATCATTCATGCTCTTGAGTCTTTTAAAAATCTTTATAGCTGCCCTTAGTTGTCTCTGATTATAGTGTTCAATTACACAATTTCCACATTTTAAAAAATAATGATATATATTTTCACACTCTATATATAAAATTCCTTGGAGATTGCTCTCATTCGCACATTGAACAGACCAATAAGAAAAAAAGAACACATTTTGGCAGTTAGAGAACAGTCCAATTTATCAGCCATTTATTAACATATAAAATTAACTAGCCACAAGATAAATTTTAATAAAACATATATCCTGGAAAAAAATTAACAATGTGACCAAATATTGCTAAGTGATGCCATAGAGATTTTTTAAAGGTCTAAGAGCATAAATGAGAAGTGTGAACTGAAGAAAATAACAATATTTGGAAAAAAACTATTCATTTTATTACAATGTAAAATGATTATTTGCTCAATTGATGACCACCAAATAATCATGTATGTACAAATTGCAGTGACTATAATCTAAAATTTATTCCTATTTAATAACCATGGATGTCAACAAGCCTAAAACTTACATCAAGTGCAAGTCTTAATGCAAACTTAGTCATATTTTCATATCATCATCCACTCTACATATATATATTATTATTCTAATAGTTAAGTATTAAACTTAGCCCTATCAGAACTGTTAAATCAAAACATATTCTACTTTTAAATGTAGATCAAATATTTGTTGGTCACATGAGAAATTGATGTGAAATGATTCTTTTAATAGTAATTTGTTCACAACAACAATCAACTTAAACAGCCTATCTTATATTTGCAAATGTCCATAATAAAATAAAAATGTAAGACAAAAAAATATTTAGAATGGAACTGAGAAATCAGATATGCATATAATGGCTAAAGCCATTTACTTACCCCTCCCCCCAACTTGACTGAGTTCATTGTTGTTTTTTTATAAAAATATAGAATATTTTATTCTAAAATTTTGTTACAGCTTATGATAAAATTAGACATAAGATACATTAAATGGTATTCAGAGAGGTAGAAGTTCAATATTGACACATCTTGCATGGTACAGCCTATAAGGACTAATATGATGCATAGAGGCAAAGGAAAGAGTCTGGGATTTAGGGTCTTGGGGATAGGTGACTAAGTACTGACTCCATTGTTTTCAAGTCTAACAATAATAATTAACAAATCTTATAAGATTTAAAATGAATGTTTTTCATTCTTTTTATATTACAAAGTGAATTTAACTTTATAATAAAAAATCAACATATTAAAAATGATTTAAGAGGGATAGTGAGTATTTGCAAAACTAAATTACTTTTCATAATTATGAACTAAGTCATTTATTTATAACAGAATCATTTAAAATCAATTCTTACTAAATATTTATTTTGTTTTATTTGTCTGCAGAGCTTAACAAGTGTGCAATTCTTTTTTGCTTCCACATTTAAGATATTGAATGTCAACATTATGATCTTCGGTTATTATATATTAGCATGGCTTCATGCATAAGTGCTAAAAAAAACTAGTAAATTTTTCTGACAACAATAAGTTTTTTTAATTGTGCTTAGTAATGGAGAAAATCAAATAAATGTTTAATATGTGTGCATAGTTTCTCTTTGGTACATTCATCTTATAATCCATGCTTTACTTCTTCTTTGATTTATTTTATTTTTTATAGATATTACATTTATTACAGTATGCAAACAAATTTGACATTGATAGGCGTAAATAAGCATTTTTACTATCGGGGCAATTATACTGCATTATAAAGGTTAGAACCAGATGATGAGGTCAACATCTAACTGACTCTCTGTTTGGCCATGCCAAATAAATATTAATCCAATTCATTAAAAATCATTTTCACTGTTACTAATTTGTGAGCTAAATAAATTAGTAAGCTTTAAAAAAAAAACTATAGTCAATTAAAAATTTTTTTTTCTCATTGGCTAGCAACAGTCAGCATTTCCATATCAATTATTATAACAATAGGAAAAAGAATCAAATCTTTACAAAATATTCTTCCACTGTCTAAACAAAATCTGTGTTCACTTTATTTATTTAATATTTTCAAAATAACTTATTTATTTTTTAATAATATTTTAAAAAGAAACGAAGAAACAAACTTCTCATTTCTTTCATTTTTTTTAAAATTATTATCCCATTATGATTTGCCTTTAGACAAAACTTAATTAAATCTTTCATAAGTTTAAAAACACTTAACAACAATTTTTTAGATATTAAAACTATATAATCATAGTTTTAACTTTTTTATAGCTTTGTTTCTTTGTTTTCATAATAATATTTGTGACTCATGTCAAAAGGGTCAAATTTGCTCTTCTCCATTGAGGAAGAAAACATCTATCGATTTTATTTCAATATTTCTTTTAAACTTATTGTAATAATGTCATGATCAGTTGCACTTCTTTTAAAAGATGAGGTACAAACTGGTATTCATAAAAAATGTCACTTTTGGTATAAGTAATATTTTTTTAAACTTGATATTATTTATAATTTTTGTGTGGAGAGAGTAGATTTTGAGTAAATCGTTAGACTTGATTACTCACTCACAATGCTGGAATAGGTAAATAAATTCATTACCAGCAATAAACACACAATGTAGCATGAACATCAAGAGGGCTATCACATTTAAGCACAATATGCAATCTATCACCCCATATAAAATATTATTAATAATCTGGACAGCTAAAGCCTTGCTCTATTTAAGACTTAGAGGAAGTGACTCACAACACATGATTACATCAACTGTTTATGGAATAAAACCTTGATTATGCCTTACTCATTTTGAACCTTAGAGGCTAATAAATATGCATTTCCAGAGTTATCCTGGCTTATTTTTAAGACTTACAAGCTTCTAAATATAATATGAATGAGTGTAATGCTGAGATAGAACCCTCCAGGGAGTATCATGAAACATTGCATCCTCAAAACAATGATAAACCTTTTCATCCAACAGCAATATTGGAAGCAAAACAATCAAACCTCAACAAATGCTCTTTTTCATGAATTTGTTACATTTAGTTTAGTTTTTTAGTAGTCACTATTGTTGTTTATCCATATTTTTTTTTCCTTTTATAACTTTGTAATTTATGTTTTTCATTTTTTAAATCATTTATCTTTTTAAAGGATTCAGGGTCATCGAATGAGTAAGCCATTCTTATTCATATAAAGATTAAACTTCTTTTTAGATATATCTTTTGTGGTACAGGAATCCTTATTTGGGGTGACCTGATAAATCTATCTGTTTTATGATCACTTTAAATCATTTCCAGCAAAAGTGAATCATTTATTCTCTGTTTCTGACTACTTTTTTATTTTACTTTCATAGAATTAATATTTGGATTTAATCATTTTTCAGACAAAATGTCCAGAATTATTAGTTGTCATAAATTAAGGTTGTTCTTCACTCATCCTATAACTTTTGATCACTTTGTATTCATGGTACTTTTTCTTTACCAAGAAAAACACTATATTTAATTCTCTTAATCTTTCTTTATCATCCATTTTTTTAATAATTGAGCAACACAACCCATATATATATATCCAAGGTTTGTGTCTACCCTATATTTATTTATGAGTATCTAGATTTACTTTATTTGTGCCTGGAATACTTATTATATTTTCTTCATCATATTTTACACCAATAGTGTAAAATCACCCTTAATTAATGCACTCTGACATTTATCTTCACTATTATTTATTTTATGTCAAATTATCATTCATAATTAATACATCTGCCTTAACTCTAACATTATCAAAAGCTCCTTCACCCATGCTATATTTATTTGAAGGATTATTGTTAATTTCTACATTTAATCCATTTACTGAGGTAATTATCTTTTTTTTAAATTCCCATTACCTCTTAAATTAATACAGTCTGACAATAATCTGAATTTTTTTTCATTCTCATTTATATTAAGATTATCTTCTACTCTTTGTCATAACAATATTGCTTTAATTTTAGTTTTCACTTGTGCCAAAGTATCTTTGTTATTATATTCTCTGGATTTCATCTATCAGCTGGGTATGACCATCTTTATATTTGTAATCAAATTATTCATTTAATTTTTTATTTCTTTATGTTGTTTTTCCATTTCAGTTCTTCAAACATTCTTTCCATATTTTATTTATGCTCATGATCATATTCATTAATTCACTCTTAAAAGACTCAGTTTTGTTTTCCTGAGCCTGAATTTTTGACTTGGCACTCATAATCATAAATTATTAATTTTTTTTTTTTAAAAAATGTATTAAAATTATATAATAGATTATTTCTACACAAATAAGGGAAGGGTAATTTTCTTGCATCTTTCTTTCTTAAATTAATTAAAGGTCTCACTCCTCTTTTCATTCTATTGTATTTCAATTATAATCCTTATATTTATTTTATTTTTATTATCCCATTATTATCTAGTTATTTTTTTGCATATTTATTACATTTAACTAGCCTATTCCTACCACTATCACTATTGATATGTACAGATTTATTTTTTGATATATTTATCACATGTTTTATCACATTAAGTATTATTTATTTGTCACTTTATACATTTCATTAACTATATTAATATTTATGACTTATAACACACACATATATAAAAAATAAATCATAAAAAAACCTCCAAATCAAGCTGGATTTAATCACCATTGTGTTCAAATTTAAATCCCATACACTGGTCCCAAATTTAATGGAATCCCACCCTGCTAGATATTTGTTATTGTCTTATTATATTAGGAAAAAGATTACTTGCTCAATCAATGACCAGAAGAGAACCATGTACAAAGTGGAATGATTATTATCTAAAATATTCTATCTGATCGAGATATATATATAATACTCCATTATTATTATACACACAAGTTACTACAAATATTTGCTTAACTTGTAAATCCTCATCTTCATTAAAAATTATTGAAAATTTCCTCTGAAAAAAGCTCTTTTGTCCTGTAACTTTAGATTGTGGTATTAACACTACCCTAAATGGTAATGACCCATTTTTTTTTTTAAAAGTACATTTTAACATAATACTTTTATTGATGTTAGAGTTGAAAAAAAATATCTGAAAAAGTCAGCATTGTATGGACTGTGACTAAGATTAAAAGTCTTTTATCTTTTGACAGAAAAAAATGTCCAGAGAGTGTTCATAACCTTTTAATCCAGTTTTCACACGAAGATTTTAAGTATAATTTTAAATGATTTTTCCTTGTTATAAAACATTTTTGATAATTTTTACATACTAATCAGTTGATTATTATAAAAAAACACACAAGAAAATTTTCATTTTATTCATTTATGTTTTATTTTTACAAATAGAAGTTAATAATACTTGTCCATATAGAGGAAAATATTTGACAGTCTGTTATATCATTATCTATCAAAATTAATTAACTTGGTGTTAAAATCTTTTAATATATTGTAATTTTTGTAAAAAAAAATATCAGATTTTAAAAAGCTGAATTTGATGGAGTTATAAATCTACCTTCATTTTCTCAATTAAAAATACAAACTTAAAAAAAAAAAAAAACAATTCAGTCATTTTTAGTTTCAGTGTTTATATAAATATCTGTGATGATGTTTATGGTAAATTGTTACATTTACAAGTCAATTTTTAAATATTAAAAACAATCCAATGTGTGGTTTTTTTTTTTAGAATATTATTTTCTTATAAAATTAAATTAAAATAAAATCAACTTTGTCAAGCATTGGTGGTCGAGAGGTCAGCGACAGCTGCTTTACAAGCAGTTGTCCCTGGTTAGCAGGTTCGCTTGGCTGATGCTATGACACATGAGAAGAAAAAAAAAGAAAATCAACTTCGATTTATTGAGTCTTCGTATAATTTTTTTTATAAAAACAGAAAAGTTGAGCACTTTTAAAAAGTCTCAACTCACAAATCAAAATTTATAATGTGAGTGACTTCAGTTTGTCACTGAATGGTTGAATAGAATATGTCGAGCTAATTTAAGTTTTTATTTGTATATTTGGAATATGATTACAAAGATATAAATATTCTTGGTTATCTCAACATGACTTTTGATTATTGGTAAACAATTTAATTATTATTTTTGTTACTAGAATTGTAATAAATGAATTCTTTTTGAAAAATTGTATTTATATTGATGCTGTTGTTATGGATTGACTTTTTACTAAACCTAATTGTCCGTGAACTACTTTAATTTTTCTCCACTCTTTTTGTATTGTCCAAACCAGTTGATAGGCTTTGTCTGCTTCTTTTTGTTTTTAACAAAAGTTAATAGCATATAATGCAACTGCTTGAACTTATATGGAAGATGATGAACATCTAATAAAACATGCTAATTATTGTAAGCTAATTAAGAGACCAGGGCAATTTAGGAAAAAAAAAACCTCATTAATCAGAAAAAATGAAAGCGTTTTGTTTCACAAAACTTCAACAGAATTTCAAAAGAAATAATTGAAATGAAAACTTTGCATTAACATTATGGCAATATATATAATATTACAAATCGATGTCAGTATTTCTTCAAAATAATATACGTAAATTTATAAATAAATATTTGAAAATACAGTAATTAAAAGTTTATAAAAATTATATGTGTAACCGTAACTTAGAAGTTGAAAGCGCTTCTAAGTTACGGTTATACATATAATTTTTATAAACTTTTAATTGCTGTATTTTCAAATATTTATTTATAAATTTACATATATATATATTCCTTTTAATGTAACGTCCATTCTTGTCAACTATTTTTTTCCCATTAACAAAACGTTCATTGTCATAAAGAAATTTAATGCAAAAAGTATAAAATATATTATATACTGATTAACATTTAACATTTAATTAATTTACTATTCAGATTACTTTTTAAAATATAAACTCAGAATTCAATAATTATATGTCCAATATAATCTTTTTTTTTTTTACTCATTTTGATTTTTTATTTTATTTCTGAAAATATAATATGTTCAAATTCTAATAAAATATCTAAAACTATCCTCAGATTTTCAAAAAATTCTGATTTCTGTAATCAATTATTATGATATTGTTATTAACCAGACAATACCTGATGGGCATGCATAATTTATTCAGTGAAAAGATAACTGATTCTATCACAAAACCTTTGACCCTGTCATCTCTGAGTGAACACATGTGTTATATAGTGATATAGTTTAGATATTCACTATAAAAATGCTAGCATGCGTAGATTATGATGTTACAACATAAAATGCAATAATATTTTTGTATTTTTTTATATCATCCTCAATGCTTTCTCAGCCATCAGAAAATCTTTCAAAATCCCTTAACAATATTCTTGCAACTTAGAGTTTCATTTCCATACATAGTTTAAATGATTTCAAATGTTGCAGTAGTAGTTTTCTACAATTTAAAATAAAATGAAATGTTAGCATATAATTCTATCACAGGTTTAGTTGTGAAATCTCATATTATATTTCATAATCCTGACATGTTAAAGTTTTGTATTTTGTCTGTTGAATAAACTACACTATATTGTTAATGACACATACATTAAATCAGAAACGGCACTACAGGAAGTTTGGAGAGAGAACCAGTCACTTTTTCTTTGGGTTATATTGGGTAGTTATCTCAAACTTTTCCAATGATTTTTCATATTATATTTTTTTGTGGTATTGTTATGCCACTTCATTTTCAAAAGGGAACATTTTAATACTATATCCATATTTTATATCTTTTGATATAGATATCATAGGAGAAAGCTATAAAACAGCCAATTTTTAAAAACATATTTCACTTGATGATTTATACAGCATATATATATATCCTGGAATCTAATGATTTTGTCAAATTATATCTTTTTTTTTTTTTTGCGTACTAATGAATAAAACTTTATCTCGAAAAATATAATTTCAAATGTCAACATTCTCTTTAATCAAATATTTTTGCAATGTGTCAACATTTACAGAAATATTTTTTTCAAAATAGTTGTATCTAATGCATATGTTGTTCAATCTTAAAATGAAGTACCACATGTATATTTTTTAAACAAATCATTATATAATCAAACTTTATTGTAGTAATATATTTTTTTAATATAATAAATGTATGCATATTCTAAAAGCATAGTTTTTTAAACCTTTTGTGAAATTAATCTCATATTTTAAAAGTTGACACAGTTTCACAGGGTTGCATTTTTTATTATTAACTAATAATATTTGATTTCCTCCCAAGAACATTTGATCTAAAAGAAAATGGATAATGATTATTTTTTATCTTTAAAAATTGATGATCTAAAATATTCTATTACTTAAAAATTATAGACATATTAGAATTATATTCATATCTATTTATGTATATCTAAAATCATTGTATATTCTTTTTATTTAATCAACTTATTATTACTAAACAATTTGCCCCCCCCCCATTTTTTATGTATTAATAATAATAATAACAATTGCAATAAAAATATTTTAAAAGATTATAATAAATGCTTTTATCTATTTACTTTGCACTAAAAACACACAAAATAATTGTTTCTTCAAGGATGGACTTAATTAATTTCTGAATCCCCCTCACACCCACTTTCATTTCAAGTTAAATATAAAAAGATCAATTGTAATTGAAGAAACAATTATTTTGTATGATTTTAGTACAATGTAAATAAATAAAAACATTTATTATAAAATATTTTTTATATCTATTATTTTTCAGTTTTTAGCATTAAAGTTGAAAATGAAATCATGCCTATTTAATAAATTCATTTATAATATACTTTTATAATCAAGATTTATTTTTATTTTAATTAATTGGGTATTTTTTAACATAAAGTTGTTTTTAAAACAAAGATATATATATACCACCCTCTCACATGTACTACTGAAAACTTACCAAGTGATATAAAGGTCTTTGAAAATTAATATAAAAATATTTAAAATTTCATCTGTCATCCCCTGAGAATGTAAGAAATTAGTACCAAATTAGGAAACCTACTAAAATATTTTAATGTCATATTGCATTGCCTGTAATTTATAACAAACATACAAAATTTAAATACATTTTATTTGAAATGATATCTTAACATTTGAAAGTAATATCACACTATTAAAGATCATTACATTGTAATTTTGTTTATTTACAAAGAAAAAAATCAGATTTTACAAATAAATTAAAAGTTTATTAAATCTTATTTTTAATTAAGATTTTTTTTTACTTTTTAAAAAAGGGAACTTACAAAATCAAGATTTGTCTATATTTCAATTTTAAAAAGTTGCTATATATCATTTTAATCAGTTTAGTAGCAAACTACACTTTTTATTTTGAATAATTTCTAAAAAGCTTTTCATTAATATTTTTTCATATTTGAACATTTTATTTTTACAATTCTTTCTTTATATCATATATTGATAATTTTAACATTATTTATTACAAATGTAAGCTTTCAAGTGATAGGCATTTTAAAAATTAATAGTTGAATTTTGCAAAATATGAAAATGAATTTTTAAATGGCTTTCTTATCTATAATAATGGAGCTTGGCATCATTGAATGTAATTTATCTATTCAAAAAGTCTGTAGAAGAAAATATTAGATATTTGAATTTTATGGTATTAAAAGAGGGATATATTTAGAGTTGGTTATTATCAAAAAAAGAAAAAAACAAAGTTAATATATTATTTATTGTGTTAAAATTAAATATATTTCCTTGCCAATTTGAAAAAAAAAGTAATTTTAATGTCTTAAGTAGAAACGGCTTCCATTAAGCCATAATAAACTTTTTAGGAGTTGTCTTTAAAAATAAATTGTGTTTAAAAAGAAAATCTATTAGTGGTTTAAATTTTTGATTTAAAATAAGACTTTTGAAAAAATATTGCATAATAATCTTTAATTTGTATGCAAATTACTGAAAATTACAATTTATCTTTAGAAACGTAAATTATGTGCATGAGCTAAAACACTCTGCCAATTAAATTCTGTCAAGTTAACTAACAGCTAGGATCACCTCCCTTGTGGCATTTCATGCAAATTATGTTATTGTTCTTGTTCCACATAATGCTGACATCTTCAGATTTTTTCAATTAATATTAGATTAGTAAATCATAAAATAAAACTGCAATGGTAATGCAAAGTAATAAAAAGGCTTAAACAACATAGAAAAGATATTTCTACTGCAGCATCATTGTACCAACAAAAATTACAAAATATATGAGTTTGCCTCTGTTTTGACTGATTGTTAGTATAAGCTTTATATATATAAAAAAAAAACAAATATATATTGCCCTCTTGAATTTATTACAGAAAACTTATTAAAGTGATATCAATATCTTTGAAATTTGATATCAAAATATTTAAAATGTCATCTGCCATCCCCTGTGGATATAAAAAGATAGATAACCTATCTAAAGTATTTTAATGTCATATTGCATTGCCAGTGATTTATAACAAATGTACCAAATGTAAACAAATTTTATTAACTATAGTAAACCTTGATTTTAAAATTTTATCCAAATAAACATTGAAACAAACAAACAGAGATTTAACTTAAATAATAGCATTTAATTGAAACAAACAAATAGAGATTCTGATAAAATAAAAGCATTTAATAATGTTTTATTTATAAAATAATAATTACTGCTTGTTATGTGAAAGTATTATGTGCAATGAATAAAATCCCTTACTTAAAAAAATTTGCACAGTTTACTTACAAATATATTATTTATTCTAATGACATATTTTAATCTTCATTGTCCATTTAAGTGACTTTTATTAACATACTAAATAATTTAACCTTTTTATATTAAGATAAGTAAACATTTATGTTAAGTAATAGTAAAATTATTAATCATTTTAGATTTGTAAAACATGATTAAATAATATTGATCGCTAAGACACATTATCATTATCATTGCCACATTATCTCTAAAGCATTGCTTTACTAAATACTTTGCATACAAAATGAAGATAAAACATAATTTTTTATAATTCTTTTTAAGTATTTGTGCATACAAAAGTATATCATTTTATACTTGTATATAAATATTTTATCATATCTTTTTTTTTAATTATGTTTTGCATTTCTCCCTGAAATCCTGTTTTTTTATATCTATGTTTTTAATGTATAAGTCATCCACTTTTCTAATGTTTTTATCTGTTTTTATAGGCCAATGATGATCTCATTTTTGTTGTTGTTGTTTTTAGTGAGAAAATGTTATGATTGTGAAATGAACGACTTAAGTTGTATTGACCTATTTGTGAGATTTTTCGGAAAAACAATTGACTGCTCAGGAAGTTGTGTGAAAGCTGTAGGTAAGAAAACAGTACTATAAGTTTTATTACTATTAGAAATAAATTAACAAAAAATTGCTTAATATAATTTATTCCAGCAACTCTATTTTAAAGGTAACATTTGAAAATAATTTGTAAAAGTTTATCTTGTCATTTAAAAAAAAAAAGCTTTTGTAATGCTATTTTTGGCTTTTATAGAAAAGTAAAATTTTTTTTAAAAATTGAAGGAAACAATTTTATTCACATAAGTGCACTAAAAAGAAAAAAAAAAATTTAAAGAGTGCAATAAAAATAAATTTATCTCAGCTTTCATAATATTTTTGATATTATGTGACCAAAATAAAAGCATTTTTATTTCGATCTCATAATAGGAAGATAGTGTACTTAATAATTCATTTACAGGATTACTCATTTTCAGCTAATAGTCATCCTATGTCAAATGTTGCTTTCGAAGCTCATATTGATCAGCATTTATTAAAATATGGAAATGATCCAAAATTCATCAATGTACCCCAATTTGTAGATAAAAAAACTACAGACCAAAAATTATCAAGTATATTAGCATCTCAGGCTAACAAAATGCTTAATATTAAGATCAAATTAAATCAAAAGGATGATAATTTAATTGTTACAAAAATGTGCAATAAAAATAGAAACTATAAATGTTTATTGCATTTCAAAGAAGTACCTCTTCTAAATATAATCTCTTAGACTTATATAAAGACTAAGGTATCATAATGTATATTTATATTTTAAGAAAAGAAAACTCATAATCTTTCATACAGATAGTAAACTGTTCTACCAATCAGTTAGATATTATAAATTGATAAATTTTAATAGTTATTATTGTTGAAATAACAATATGAGAAATATCTGATATATTTTCAATGTAATGTTTTATACATTCTAAGGGATATCTTTCTAAGTGCAATCTCTTGATCTTAAATAGAGACTAAAGTGCCACAGTATATATTTACATTATGATTACTATCAATTAACATCTGATGGTCAAAGTCACTTAACTTTGAAACTGTATACCTATTCAGTGTTTATTGTCTCATTAATGAAATATGTACCACTAAATAGAACTTTTCATTTTTTTTAAAAAATGATACAATGTTTAGTCTTTGTTGCTCTTACCATATGTCTGAAATTTGAATACAGTCTTATTATAGAAATGCGTTCAAAAATTGATAATAGCAATATACATTTTATTTTATTTTTTTATGCATTGCGGTATGTAGATATTATTTATAATGAGACATTAAACATACTTGAAGTTATTTGCTATGACTTCTACACCTTTTTATTATATGCTAGTCAGTAAACATATAAAATTTGTAGCAAGCATAAATATATCTCATTTTCTTTTGTTTTATTTCTTCATATAATCAAAAATATTTTGTGTCAGATCTATATTACAATATGGTGGATTAGAAAAGTTCCTACCAGTCAATATATATATAGGTTATTTTTTAAAACATGACTCTAAACCGAGACCTATATTATAAATTATTTATGATAATGACGATGATTACAATATGTATATATATCCAAAAAAATTCATAGAATAAAACCTAGGTATAAGTAAATACCAGGATAGAAATTTAAGAATGTATTAGACCTTCAAGTATTATTTTAACAATTTTTATATTTTTTTCATATAATGATTTCTTTTCTTAGATTCAACGTTCAAAATAAGTAGGTTTTGTTGTCCATCTGAATTACCTCAAGGATGTAAAGTACAAAATATTCCAGATGTTGAAGTGGAAATGTGTGTTTGTAATAATGAATTATGTAATGGAGTCAGAAATTTGTGTAATTCTTTAAATTTTCTCATTTTATTTTTATCTGTAATTTAAAAATTCCTTATTTTAATTTGAAAACAATTACAAAAATAAAAGCGTATGTAATAATATATATAGTCTTAGGAATCTTAATTGTAAATAAAAAAGTATTATTTTAATAATCATAGTCATCATCATCATCATCATCAACCGTTATCAATCCACTGCAGGATGAAGGTCTCTCCAAGTTTAATCCATCTTCTCCGATCTTTAGCTTTTCTTCTCCACAACATCCCTGCACATTTTCTTATTTCATCCATCCATCTCACATGTGGTCTCTTTCTGGGTCTTTTACAATCTCTTGGAATCCAGTTTAAAATTTCAATTGTCCATCTATTATCATCTCTTCTAGCAATATGTATACTACACATGCAGACACACATGAAAATTTTTTTTAGACATTGTGGATATAAAAAACGTTTCCCCAATTTTTTATACACACAAAACCATTACCTATTTTGTGTTTGTGAATAAAACTTTGCTTTTTTTTTTAAGAAATGAGATGATAAAATGTAGATTAATTGACGAAAATTGCAAATTGGTATGACATTTTCTTTGCTTCCACATATAAAAATTATATGCCCATAATAGCAAAAATTATTTAATAATCTTTTATTGAAGAGGATCACTCATTGTGGCTTTACAAAATTCTCTTAGCTTTTTATTTCAAATCACAAAATATTCTTGTAGAACATTTATAAAAGATTTTGAAAATGTGCTAATATTTAATCTAATCACTATTGTTACATTTTGATAAATATTTTTTAGTAGTTATCTAAAATTTTATTATGGTGGGATACATGGCAATTTCTACTCATTAGTTCTTTTGGTGTAATCAATGGTGCAAAACAACTTTTAAATCCAACTTTCTCTTTCTCTGTAGACAAGTTGTAATTTTCTTGATAAAAATCTTGTATAGAAAATAATAGAATAGATATATTTGATTGAATACAAATATAATTTATATATTTGGAGTTTTAGATACAGACTTTCAAACTCCTTCATCAATTCACTCTATGTTACATAATCTATACACATGACCATACACATATGGAAAAGATAAATCTCGAATGAACCAGCAATCATCAGTTTGTCCAGATCATCATCTCCCGCACATATATAATCAATGCTCAGTTTATATTAAGATAACAAATCTTCAAACTTTAATGAACAGACTTATCTACTCTACCTTCTAACTCCCCAGCAATCCATACCATTGTAAATCTGATCCTTTGTTGATATTAATATTATTGTCATGCCCATGCTCACCCTCAAGTCACTTTAAAACTTCAAGTATAAATTATATTTGTATTCAATCAAATATTACAGATTCAGCCTGTATTTTGCTCATCTTTCTTCTGTATGTTTAAATGGATAAGGTCCTATTCAGAGTGACTTGTGGTTGGCATTGACTTAACAAAAATAGTGGCATCAACAAGAGATTTGGATATCTCATAATCATATTTTCAATAGTATGGATGGATGAAAAGCAGGAAGGTAGAGTATAGTGAAGCCTGTCAATTAAAGTTTGAAGATTTATTATTTTAATATAAACTGAGCCCTGGTTATATATATGTGGGGGAGATAATGATCTGGACCAACTGATGAGTGTTAGTCCAGCATGAAATACATATATTGGAAATCATTTACCTTTTTCACATATGTATCAGTTATATGAGATAGAGCAGATAGATGAAGGAAGCTTGAATTTCTGTGTTCAGGTTCCTTATGGTTATATCTAAAACTCCAAGTACACCTGGGTCTCATTTTATGCGGATTTATTTAACGCAACGGTATTCATGTTTCTTCTTAATATCTTTGTATGTGGTTTTCTTTTATGCATTAACACTGTATTAGGTTGGAAGTCGAACTCCGATAATGCACTATTATTTTAAATAATAAATTTCGCACACTTACGTCATATTTAAAGTAATAGCACATTATTGGAATTCGACTTTCATCTTAATAATTTCAATATTTTCAGTGCTTTATAATAGTAAGATTTTATGCAATAATGAAATTAAAATCATGATTTCCACATTTTATGTACACACATTAAATTTTACAAGATTATAATGTAAATTTGTTCAAACATTGTGCGTGTTAATTTTGTATTTTAAATCACATTCTGTTTTTGCTTTTTAAAAAAGAACATAATCAATTATTAATCATTTGGTGAATGCAAGTTTATTTTTAAAAGGTGAGTAATAGCAGTGGGCACAATTAAATTTGACAATTAAAATCTGATTTTTAATTGTAATTAACAATTTAAAAATTACTTAAGGTGACCTGAAATTAATGTGATGTGAAACGAAATTTGATTTTTAAACGGAATTGAAAATTAAAAAATTAAAGACAAAAATAAGAATTTAATTTTTAGTTGTTAGTTTTAATTAAATTTTTCCCAGCAGTGTAGAAAAAGATAATGAAACAGAAGTGGAACCTGTTCCTTTCACTGCAAAAATGATTCGAGAAGGTCTTCAACTTTCTAATCAGTTGGCAAATTATTTTCTTATTAATGACACTAATCACGAACGTGCTCTTAAATTCTAATGAGAGATAAATGGTTATATGTGTGGATATTACAAGCTTCATAAACAATTATTAATATCATTGTCTCAAAGATTAATTACTAATTACGTTGTCACCAGAAAACCATTAACACAACATGAGAGTGAAGTTGGTGCTAGTTGTATTTCCTCTTGTGAAGAATCTGATTTTTTACCAGTTTGCAAACGAACCTGTTTATCGGCAAATAGCAATAATAATTAAAACATGTATAAAAAAATGTAAATTACTGTACTGTAAATTATGCATAAAAATATATTGTTTTGAATAAAATTAAATATTATAGTTAAAAAAAGTTTGTCTTGTATCAATTTTTTCCAAATTTGAAATTTTTTATTAGTCATATTTTATTTCCTTATTTTTTTGTGTGCGAATTTTAAAGTAATTTTACATTGGTGCTTTGCTTTTATATGATTTTTGAAAAATCACAATCCATATCCCTCCTTTTTCAAGGTAAGTTACGTCTATTTTTGTGCGATTTCTTTTGCGCGTGTTTACTGAGGAACCTATCTATCACATAAAATGAGACCCAGGTGTATTTAAATGATGCTTATATTCAATCATATATTGCAGATTCAGCTTCTATCCTGTCCATTCCTCTTCTGTATATTTAAATGGATAAAGTCCTATACATGAGGGATCAGAATGACATGAGTCAACATGAGCTTGACAATAATATTGACATCAACAATGAATTTGAGTGTTTCATCATCAGATTTTCAATTATATAGATAGCTGAAGAGTTGAAGGGTGGAGTAGATTGAAGCCTGACCATTAAATGTTTGAAGATATATTAATATAAACCAAGCACTGATTATATATATGTGTGTGGGAGATGATGATCTGGATCAACTGATGAGTGCTGGTTCAGCATGAAATATGTATATTGGAGATCATTTACCTTTTTCACATGTGTGGTCATGTGTATTGGTTATATGAGATAGAGCTTGTAGAATACATATAAATTTATGACTTCTATTACCTTATTTCATCATCCTACATCCTTTTTAAATATCAATGTCATTATGACAATTTTCCAGTAGTATGATACATGTTAATAATTTATATATTTAGTAAATTTAACAACTGTAGTTCAAGCAGTGATTATAGCTTTACATAACATTTGCTATTTGAATAACTCGAATGATAAATATTATCTGATTTTATTTCTGTAATATCTATGTTTTTATTAGAAACAAAATGAAAACCTCTTCTGATTCATTAGTAGTTTTATTGTGCTGTGTGGTTTAGTATTGGACTAGAGTATGAAATTCTGAATTGTAAGATCTTCAGGACAATTCCAGTTCTGGCATTCAACTTCTCATAAATTTCAAGTATTAAAGTCATTTATTTACTTTTACTTAGTTATTGGTCTTAGTTTTCAGTCTACACACCCCATCAATTTAATATTTTTTAAGACTTTCCATTCCTTCTAGTTTTCAAATGCTCATAATTAATTTTTTTGAATTATCAATAAACTTTTTTATTTTATTATTGTTTCATTTTCTTACTCTCTAAAATTTCCCAGTAAATTAATTATTTATACTATAATTTATCTTTTAAAATATTCTAGTAATTATATATAATATAAATAAAATGTCCATTAATTAAAAAACTATTGTAATAACAATAAAAATAATAAATATACTGGTAAGAAATTATTATAAATAGTATTTCAATCTCAGAAGTACTTTTGGTTAATTTCTTAACCTGCCTCAACTGCCATTAAATTCAAATAACAAAATGGAAGCAAACATCAACAACTCAAATCCCATAGGAATAAAATGGAATTTAATTAATAGACAAGTTGCTAATATTAAAATTTGGGATTCAAGGGATTTGAGTTGATATTTGAATTTAATGGAAGTTGAGGCAGGTTAAGGAATTAACTGAAAGTACTTGTGTGGATTGAAAGACTGTTTGTAATAGTTTATTACTGTTATATTTATTATTTTTATTGTTATTACTAATTATATATATATATATATTTAAATGGCTTCATTACTTAAGAGTTCATAAGATGTTTGGATGCTAGAAGTGCCAACATTGCAATCAATTTTAGAACCTACATTCCAGAATGAGACACTCCACAATTGCACTAAATTGCACAAAGCACTACTTAAATAGATTTCTGTTTTAAAATTTATTTGTTGGTAAATTGTTTTAATTTCCTCTCTTCAATGCTCTGACTTTAGTAAGCGTTTTTTTTTTTTCAATTTATCTTTTTATTCTGTTCCAAGCTCATATTTCAAAAGCTTCCAACCTTTTATATTCTATTTTTCAAATCATCCAAGTCTCTACTCAATATAAAGTTGCACTCAAAACAAAATGTACAATAAATCTACCATTGTTACATTTTTTTATCAAGAAGCAGTCAAAGACAATGGTCACTACTTGATTATCGTTGGTGGTAGTTTGGCTATCATTGCATTCTATTTCAAGAACTCAATTTTAGGTCCCCTACCCTTATTAAAAGCTTGCTAAGCTATTCTGATTCTCATTGCATTATGTTTTCTGCCTTAAAATAGGTACAGATGAATCATTTTAATATCTTCGCATTATTTTTATTCACAGATATTATATAAAAATTATTTCAGAGCTTATTTTTTCAATCTTTATATTAAACTTTTACACTCAGGACAAATTAAACATGGAAGACAAAATTACAGTTTTGGCCTTTCTTAATTTTTATAATATACTTAATAATCAAATTGGCATAAATTTAACAAATACAATACATGTAGAAAACTACTAACTTTTCTGTTAAAGAATTTGTTGTAATATATTATTATTAATAACTATGTAATTCAAATACAGTATGTAGGTATAATGCCATGATAGTGAGTTAAAGAGTTCATAAGAAATTCAAGCATTGAAGAGATAAAGTTGGACTGGATTCATGAAACTTGGGCTTTGTAGTTTGTCCACTTCACTATTCCAGCAAATTAAACCGGACAAAAAATAAACAAACATTATTTACTCGTTAATATGAAGGGCAAGTAATATCAAACTACAACTGGTGGTAATCAATTATTATTGCTCTGACACACTTTTCAATCATCTAATAACTTCTACTTACTTTTTAGCAGAGAATTTAGTGTATAAATAGTAAGCTCACAACCAGTAAGAATTTAGCATCAGTAATGAAGGCTATACAATCTTTTTTAGTAAGCCAAAGACTGTCTTAGAGTTAATAATTTTATTTATTGATCATAGATACCTAAATAAAATCCTATGACTTCAAGGGTTCTAAACAAAAGTTCTATGTCGTAAACATAGACAACAATTGGACTAACCACCCTACTGCCACACTCTTTTTAAAGTATGTGCATATATTCATTAATAAATGTTTTTATTGACAGAAATCTACAAAAAAAAAATAGTAACTACACTAAGGATCTTCATTTAACCTTAATTATTAATATTTATTTATTCAAGCAATTTTTGTTACTAAATCTAAGGAATAACGCTTTTATAGTCTTATAGGTTTGATTATTCTCATTTCTCTTCGTTTCTGGCAAATATTTTTTAAAATATTTTAATACATATCACAATAATAAAAGAGTTTCACAATGCAATAGCAAATATATCCTTCTGCTATGCCTATGAACTGCGGTTCAAATTTGGGAATTTTTTTTTCAATGAAGCTAAGAATTTCTGATTGCTCTTGGTTTTTTCTTTTCTTTTCAATTAACCATTCTCATAGGCAGCACAGATAACCATCCAGTTATTAATCATAAATGGATATCTAGATATTTTTAACTAAAAAATATTTTTTTTCGATTAATGTGGACTTATCAGTTGAGTATTGATAAAGTGGCCAAAAACATACAATTATAATATTATATAGTATTGTTATCGGTAAACTGAATGAAATATTTATTCAGAAGCTGAGATTTTGTTTTATCTTTGTTCCTTTTTACTACAATAAATTGGTCGTAGGTGATTGACATAATATATACATTTATTCTAATGCATAAATAAGCATTATTCCTTGGCAGCAATTTGATAATTTGTTCGAGAATTTGAAAAAAAATGTCCGCACTTGCAATAAAGCTGACAGATAAAAAAGTATTTGCAATAAATTATTTTTTAAAAAGAAATACAATATATATATTACATAAGTTTTTTTATTTTATGTTTTTCATAATGTCAAACAAACACAGCGTATCATTCAATGGAATTTGGAAGGCTATCCCGGCGCCAGGAGTTATTTTCTGGTGAAATAGTATCCAAAAATTTACAAAGATGAAATTTGTAACATAACCTTCTGTGAATCACTTTTAAAACAAATTATTTTTTTACAAGCATGATCAGTATTTTTTTTTTTTGCTGGATAAATATTTTTATTGGGAAAAAAAAAAGACAGTTTACCGCAAAACACGTTTCATATGACTCAAGAGATTATAAGACGCAGTATTTTTATTTAGCAAGAACTGTTTTAAAATAAGGAAATATCATCAATACTCAGGGTTGGTTTTAAAAAAGATGTTGAGAATATAAGACTTGTTTCTAGGGGGGGGGGGGGCATTTCAATTGAATAACTGATTACAATTTATTAATATTGCGATAGAATTCTTATGTCTTCGTTATTCAGTTTTGTAAAAATAGTTTGATAAATCTAATAAATCTTTTTTTTTTTTTTAAATAATTAAAACATTATAAGATATATGTATACAAATGGAAATTAATTCCTGAAGTACATTGCTATAAATAAATAATATAATTATTCAAATTTGGAGAAAAACTATGAAAATAATTCTGTATAATAAAATGCAAAAATGACTAACTATTAACAAATCCATCGGACATATATGGTAGCATTAAACTGCAATTGTAATAAATAGGAAATACATATAATAATTATACAATTTACAAAAAATGTCTCAGTAATGTCTTAAACATAATGCTTTTAGAAAGATTATTTAAAAAGCTATTTGGTAAAGAACTATATATTCAAATCATTAATATAATTAATAATAAAACAATTGATACTATAATAGTTTATTAAAGCTTTTCATTTTGCTCTTTCCACAACTACATGATGTTTGACAAGAATCACTTGGGTGTAAACTTTCCAAAAATGTCTGTAAATTGGTCTTTATTTGTATTTTAATTCAATTATATATTTTCAGTATTTCTTTTTACACAAAAATAATTCTTTTATTATTATTTGAAATGTGTGCTAATTTGCTTTAAAAAACAAATGAATTGAGATGTTCAGATATTATTATAAATCAAGAAGAAATATAATTGGATTATAGCTATGGATACAGTTGTTATATGCCTCTAGAAAATAATTTAAAGCAATTAATATAAAATTTAAGAAAACTGTTTTTGTGTCAGATGTTAAATTCAATCCTCAGAACTATAAAAGACTGTGAGACAACGGATTTATTTAATCAAAGTTCACAAAAGTTAGCAAGATGATGAATAAAAAATTAGACATCTTAAAGCATGAATATATATATATTCTGCTTTAAACAGTGGAAACATTGGTATAAAAATTAAAATTAATAAGAACTTTTTAGTCTTTCACATGACCATAATGGTTTCTCTTCGAAGTTTCAGTGGTACCATTGTGCTTTCGTTTTAAATCTCTCTTGTGGCAATCTTTAGTGTCATTTTGTTGATTTTGCATTAATTTAATGGAAAAAACATCTTGAAGTAAAATAATATTGATTTATTAATTTTAATAAATTGTCAAGATATCGGTATCATGGATCATTTTTCCAAAGAAGATGATAGACTGCAATATTTTCCCTTCAATCTTGCTGATTGTAGTTTCTACTTGTTAGATTTTAAAAAGAAAAGCATATATTTTTCATAGATTGTTTACATATTTATGATATTTTTTTTTATAAAATATTTGTTTCATATTTATTTTTTTAGAATAATAAGGTGATTAGATAAGATTTCATTAGAAAATATTTTCTTTTAGAAGTCAAGAGGAATCAATAATGTATGGACATAACTTGTAATTGGTTAGAAAATAATACTTTAATATTGACTCTTCTAGATATTTAATTTTGTCATTTTTTAAAAATTATCAATAGAATTTTAAATAAAATTTTGTTGGCTTTAATTAATTTGAAATTAATTAGTTTCGGCTTTACAAACCAAATTAAAACAATTCTGATTTTTTTAATTTAATGTTCTTACAAGCAATAAAAAAAGGGTAATTGTTTTTTATAAATCTTATTAAGTATTTCACTTTATGACTTTTATATACATATCTTTAAAGTTAAAATAATACTTTTAAAAATAATTTTCATTTGTAAATATTTCTAATGAATATTTCAAAATTTTAAAAATTTAATAGAAATAAATAAAAAGTGAAAAATTTAATTCACTACCATTAGGAATTTTCAAAAATGTTTGAGCAACTGAAATCATGATAATGTCTTCTAATATTAAATTTTTAAAATTATATATCCTAAACATAAAAAAAAAATTAAGAATTATAAAGGGAAAAATATCATTTTTCAGAAATTATAGTTGTGAATTATCATTTTAAGGCAATATTTGTCAATGATCTATATATTATAATGGTATGGAGAAGTCAGTGGTGAAGCTGAAGTGATGGGAAACATCATCATCAACCCCAGTTAATGAACTAATATAAATTAAAAATAAATATGACAAATGAATATAGTGAACATGATATCAACACAGAACTAATTATAAATATAAGTTCACCAGCATTACACAAAAGTAATAATCATTCATCATCAAAAATGAACAACAATAAAAAATAAATCAACAGCCAATCTGATGACTGGACTTTAAATGAATCTTCTATAGACCAGGCTAATTATTTAGCCTTTGCCAGCTTGTGGCAAATTATTTAAACCATAATTTGGATGCACATACTTAAGTATTAATCCATAAGAAGATAATTAAAAAATAATGCTGGGATACTAAACATACTGACCATTATCAATGTTCTGGCGCTTAGTACCATTAATATACCGGCCAACTATAATCTTAATTTCTAAATAAATAATTAAAATTAAATGTAGTGCATGGACTTTAAAGAATATCTCCCTTGTGCCAATCAGGATCATCAACTGGATATCCATAAATATTGAATATAAACTTCTTTCATATATTAGACCATTATGCATGAATCCAGTTCAGAGAGTAAAAGCTTTATAACTGTATCAAGAGACATAATACAAACATATAATATAAAATTATTTCAGATTGAATAAATTCACTGAAATAACTTTAATGAAATATATATTTATTACTAATAATAAAATTAAATTAAGGTCTGTAGAATATGGTTATACACATAAATTAAACCTTTTGATTTTGATTAATACCAAAAAGAAATCCCTATTACATTGTAATTTACAAATAGGTTTCAATAGGGTTACATAAAACACACACATATATAAGCATACAGACGTGGTATAATTATTTATGAAAATATTTGAATTGTCATAAGTCTATAAATGAAATTTATTTTTATAATATATAATTAATGACTGATTTAAAATATGTGTGTGTCTACATGGAAATGTGTGTACACACTGATATTTATATCATATATTTTTCATAATTTCATAATGAAAATATACATAAAATTCACATGTATGTATATATAATAAAAATAAGATGAATGAAATGGAGAAAAAAAGATTTTATTTTTAAAAAAAATTATTGTGAGATTCAGTTTGAAAAGTTCTTTTTTCTTGATTAATTATAAATATTTTAAAAAATACTCCAGCAAGTTCTTTTGTTTTCCAATCTAAAAAAAAAATTGTCTGAGTTTAATTTTTTTATAAAAATATACTTGAAATGCATCTTTTAGTTGAATAAAGTTATTTACTTAAAGAAATATTTTTGTAATTTAAAAATTACAACTGTCATTTTTACTAAAGAAATTATTTTAAGTAATTCCTCTGCTATACTTTATATATATGATGCAGTATCTTTATCTGTGCTTCTCTGCATATAGATAAGAGTATACGTATAAAGTAATTCTTCAGCAAGCTGACAAACTCTCATGAGAAGCTGGTCATTTCTAAAACAGTGGACTGACTTATTGTCATCTTCAAAAAAGATATAATCCAGTAACTGTTGGCCTGCAGAGATTGATAGACTTCAGACATACCATCTAGTACACAATATGGTCTTTGGTGAACATAAAAAAGCATGTCCTTTATTTCTTTGTGAGTCCAACTGTACCACAATGAATTAACAGCAGCAACTGGACTTGCATTTTTCTTATCTTCAGTTATAACTTCATGGTAGTAGTAATCTTGTCATAATCTGTGAAACTAAAAAACCTAAAAATTATCCTACTTTGTTTTTCAATCTTTTTATAGTCACAATGAAAAAAACACAGTAATTAAAAGCAAGTTTTCTTTATCTTGATTGAATAAAGTTAATGACTCTTTCAATTCACATTAATCCTTTCAAAATCAATTTTGTAGAATCCTTATCAAAACATGTTATACAAGCTCATTTTATTACATTTGTAGTACAAGCTTAATAATTTATGTCGCATGATGTGTGATTTGATTTTCTTACTTTTATAATTACTAGTATATCTATTGTAACATAAACAAATGCTTGATTTAACTTCAAAATTATAATTAATAAAATATTAATTAGCCTTTTTTAAATATTTAATTTATAATTTTTTTTTAAATTTAAAGTTATTTAATCCTTAACTGTTATTCTAGTATAATATAAAAATCTACAAAAAATATGTGTGTTTATTTCTATTTTTTCTTTCAACTTTATACATATATGTGCACACACATTACTATATTGTTTATATCAATAACTGTCTCAATATATATCATAGAAAATTATGTTGAACTTTTTAAAAATGTATACGATCACAGTGTTCTCTTTTCATTAAGTGGGATTTGACCATGCAATAATATTTTTGGATGTAAATGCCCCCAGATTGGCTTGTTTTCCAAATCCCTACTCATTACCTTCATAAGAACTTTTGAGATAACTTTAAAATCTGAATACAGAGAGAGATGATTAAAAATTATAAAAATCTCTGCCAGAAAGTGAATTGTTCATTTTCTGTTCATCTTATAGAATCTTCATAATTTTGTAGATCTAATTTTTATTAAATTTTAAAAGTACATTTTATATAGTATAGTTTAAATAAATAAAATAATAATTATTTATATATTTTTATTAAAAAAAATTTTTAAATCGGAGAAAATTTACAAAATATCTTATACTTTAATAATGTTAGGTTATTTATTGAATCACTTATCTATTAATGTGTTTAACAGACTATAATCATGTAATACAAAATATAGTTCATTATGAGTAATAGATTGTCTTTTTTTCTAACTCAACTTTATTATAATTTAATAATATTTTATAATAAAGGTGATCTATTAAAATATTTTATAGTTCAGGCTGTGATAGTTAAATGATCAATTGCCTATTAATCGTAAATCAATTGGTAAATTATCCTATGTGATTTTAATTTAATATGAATAAAAACAAAAAATATTAAGAATTATTTAAGCTAACTAGCTCATAAAGAATTTAGTTAGCTATCCAATGATGAGTTAACATATAACTATCTAATCAATGTTTGAAATTTGTGTGATGATAGTATTTTAATTGTAATTATATACAGGAATAATTCTATCTTTTAATATTAATTGTTAAATGTTCTCAAAAAAACATCAAACATTATTCAAATGTTTCAAATACATAAAAAGTAATAGTAATCAATTTAGTATGTAACACAATGTTTTGAGTGATATTATTTTTTTTCAGGTCATTCTGGATTAATCAGTGAGAGTAGTAGCATATGAATAGAAACAAGGACTTTTAGTTTTATGAATGCTTACTCTAACCATCTAAACTATTCAGTCAACAGCAACAGTTAGTAGAAATTTTCCATACATATCTATAAAAATCAAAAAGATCCTTATAATTAAATACATAAAATATATATTATAAGTTATCTTTAATAGAACATCCTAGTTAGTTAGACTGTTACATTAAAATCAATATTCACAAATCTAAAGGTTCCTAGTTTGACCTCATATTAGTACTGCCACTGGTCAGGTTAGTAATAACATTTAAAGAGAAGAAAATAATTCCACTCAAAACATTGTGTTATGTACTAATCTGCATGTCATTACTAAGATCTGAATGTATTTGAAAAGTTTGAATAAATTTTGAATTTTTATAAAGACATTTAACAATTAATATTAGATGTTGGAAATAGTTCAACATATAATTATAACTATCTAACTATTTAAAATGAAACAAATAAAAAAATGCTGTGAATAGATTAAATACCATTATTCTAGAAAAAAAAGGAAAATTTCAAAAATTATTTCTGTGTTTGTTGCTTTGAAAAGATTATTTATCAATGAAAATTAAATTTAAACAGTACTATTAAATAAAATTACACATAGTATATTTAATTTTGTTCAATTAAATGCAAAAACTTATGAATTGAAATCAAAAATAAATGGAATAAAGTTAATTTATTGACACAATTTGCTAAATGTAATTTACAGTATAACTTTTAATGTAATTTATTAGCAAATATTGATTTAAAAAATTATTTTAAAAATGAATGTAAAAATTAATTATTTACATTTACTTGATTAAAAAGTTTTGCATTGCTTATGTGGCAAAAAAAAACTAATCCTTTTAACATGCTATTTTATAAATTGTGGTCTTTAAAAATATGGGCTAATGTAAAAGGAATAGATTGTTAGATTATCCACTACTATTGTTTTTTATTGTCATTTGTTTATCATATATTTATAAATTTTTGCTTTCATATGTAGTTGAGAATATAAAAAAATATATACTAACTTTTTTAACAATTCAACTTTTTCGCAAATGAATTACTCTGTGTAAATTATTATCTGAGTTAATAAACATGCATGTAATAGTTATTACATGATTTACTTCCATTGCTTATTTTATATTAACATTTTTTTTTAAGAATAAACAATTATTATATGATTTTTTGCCTTTATAAAGAATAAGTTGATTTTATTTTTAATAATTTAACTTACTCATAAATAATATGTGAGGTTTTTAAATCTTCACTTTGTTTCTATTTTATTTTGAAAATATCGTTGATTTCTGATAACAAAAAAAAAAAAATTTCTTCCAATAATTTTTTATATATAGAATTTTACATATTTGATTCATCCTGGCCAAGCTATTGATTAATTTAGATATTTTATTTTCTTTTTAGAAAAAAAAAATAGAAGTCTTTATCTTTTCAGTCCAACATTCTATGATTATATTTAATAACACTTAGCATTATTTCTAATAATTCTAGTCATACAGATCATATATTGATTCCATTAAAAATAAATTTGTCTTATTTTTTAATCATTAATAAGTAGCTTACACCTACTATTTCTTTTTAATTGTAACAATATATTTCCTTATTCAGGCACCGTTTTTGTAAGTATTCTCTCATTTGTTAAAACTATTAATAACAATGATATTCTAAAAGTTTAAATATTTTGAGAAGTGGTTTATTATGATTCTAAAATTTACCTAGTATAGTAAACTATCTTGATAACTAAACTGCTGCAGATCAAAATTTCCATCTTCAGTGTTTAGATTAGTACTAATATAATAAACACATTGCATTACAACTTCTGATTTGTGATACCACATGGGATCACCAAAGCTTTACTGAAAATGCTGATTGATAAACTTAACATTTTCAAAGTAAAAAAATATTTTACACTAATAATGCATGTAGTGTGACACTGTTTTTTAGAACAAAATAAATAAAATAATGTCATGAAAAATTTTTAATCTACTTTTTTAATATTAATTATAAAGTCCAAATTGTAAAAAATTATGTAATTTGATGGAGAAATGATATAATACAAAGTTGCATAATTTAACTAGACAACAATAAAAAATAGCTTATAATTACTATAAATTTAAATGCAATTGATCAAAATTTATTAATCGAGAATCCTTTTGTATCAAAACAAAAAAAGTAAATTGAACGTTTTTACTTTCATGAATGACCTTCAAAAATGCAAGAAAGAAGTCTGGATTGCTTTAGCTATGTTACATTTTCTATCATATATGATCCCAATAATAACAATTATGGAGATAAAATTTTGGTGTTTCTCAGCATTATTTGACTTCATCCTAAGAACATTCAATAGCCTGTATATATTCAAAAATACTTGCCTGATTGAACTGACTCATTTTTTCTTTGATCGCAAAATAAAACAATTTTTACTATGTATTTTATAATTATTAGGAAGTAAAAAAACGATCTTCAATAGTTTATTATTATAAAAGTGCACACAAAATTTTATAGTGATACTGACAGTATTCAATTGTTATATTTTGTGAAAATACACAAAATGTTAATTTATCAATTAATATGTAATGTGTTGTGATACACTGTGACTTTTTATACAGAGTCAGGAATCTCTCTTCAACTATGCCCAGAGAAACCTGTTAGCTACTACCTTCCCTTTTCATTTCCCATCTTGTTTTCCCATAATCTGCTCCATCCCATTTCCACAACATAATCTTTATCAACTCCATGGCCTTCAAAACTAAACCCCCTTATCTTTTCCCAAACCCAGCATAAAAACCAATAACCCACTTTCTGTATAATCATTTGTTCATATTTATTCTCCCATAACTTCATTATTTGTACTCTTTCTGCTTTCAAGAATTTACATTAAACAGATGCTTAATATTTTTTATGCTTCCTTACACAATTTACAGACTAAGTCACCCATATTTTTCCATTTATGTGCATATTCCTTTGTTTTTAAAGATCTCGTCCGAGCCTTAAACAGTAAACTACTTTCCTTGCTATTCTCATAAATTAACTCGTACCCAATGTTCCATTTACTTCTATATATATTTAAATGTTTTTTACTCTACATACTAGTTCTCCATCTCTCCAATGCCCTCTTCTTTATTAATGCATTTATTCTTCTGTCCCATTCCTTACCACTATATCACTCAACAATTCTTCTAACACAATCACCCTACCTTTTGTACAAGTATACTGATATCAATTCTTTATACAAATCTTCTGCATACTGCATTACCTTTCTCACCCATATTGTTGCCTGCACTTTATTTATAACCCAATTAAATACTATTTTGGCTATTCTTTTATTATCCATAAACTGCAATCTACTGAAAATTTTCATTTTGCTTTGTGCATCTCTCATATAAAACCTTGACCATTCCATTTCTCCTTGAATATTTTCAGTATGAATTCAGTGGCTTCATATGGCATCTAACATCAGATACTAATGTAAAGCATCTTGTATATTGGTACCATTTTGATTTAATTGTTATGAAAATCATAATGATGAAATAGTGTTATAAATGTGTCAAATAAATAGTCTTAGGAACTTTTTAAAATTGTTGTCCTATAATCAGATCAACTGGCCTTTTGTTCAAGAGATTGTGGCCATTTCTTAACTGTCTAAACTAAATTTGAGTTGTGTGTCACTATGCTTCCTGTAAAAAATAAAAAATGCATTTGTAGGGCATGAATTTGTATTTATTTGTATGGTGTTAAGTTGGATGTGATATGATTTCTAGTTATTAATCATCATCTGCATAAAAACATACATTTATATTTCTATGGGGTAGTGTTTTTAAAGTAGAGTAAAATAATTTTTATGTATATCTGATAGTTAAACCATGTGGTTTATTTGTAAAAAGTGTATATAAAATTTGTGTTATTAATAAAGAATATACTTTAAATAAATAAATATTTCTCCTTTTTAATGTTATTGTTTATTTAATTTTAATATTTGTTAACTTTATTTTTTAATCACCAATTTTACCATAATTCTTATTTTTGCATTATTATTTTGTTTAGATAATTTTTTTACCTTGAAACATTCATATGGAAAAGTGATTTCTTTCCAGTCGTGTTATTATTATTTTGTACATGTGAAAGAGGGGGAAGGGGCATGATGAGAAAAGGATTAACTGCTGATTTCAAAATATGAATGCATTAACTCATTTTAATGCTTTTTTTCTACACTTATTTTTTTCTAATTGAGCATAATATAAACTATTTTTTTAGAATTGTTTTGTAATATTTAATTGTTTTTATGACCACTTTTTCAGCTGTTGTACAGTAAACAATATAAAGTTAAAGAATCATCCTAAAAGTGCAACACTTTATTTACTTTCAATAGTGCACTTTTTTTTCTATAAATAAAAAATAATATATTTAAGCTTTTGCATAACAGGCTAAAACATAAGACATTTTCTCTGAAGCAAGTAAAAATTACCAATAAACTAAGATGTCATACTGTCCAGGGTCAAAAAAGTCTTCTAGAGGTGAGTATGGAGCCAATAGAAAACACAAACATTCATAACATCTGGATCAAAGAAGAGAGAGAAAAAGAAGTAAAAAGGTTCACATAATTCACTGGATTATAATTCAATATCTAGGGAATAATGACTTATTATTTATTTATAGTATGCTTAATTTCCCAAATCATTAAATCAGCAGAAATAAAAGAAGAAAGTTATAACACAAGGAGAAAGTAATTTAAAAAGCTAAGACCTAAGGAAAAAAAAAACTAAACTATTGTTTTTGTGAGTAATGAAGTCATTTGTTACTTAGTTAGGCTAAATCTTCTTAGTATCTAAATAATAGAAGCATTTGACTAACCTAGTTCTAAAGACAACTCCCACAGCTCTCCTGACAGCATGACAGTGATGGTTCATTATCTGGTATTTGTAACTGTTAACTCATGGTTAACTTTTCTTTATTTCAGCAATATGGAATAATGAGAGTAAATTAGTCACTTTAGATAAATTGTATGCAAACTTATATTAGTTTCTGGAGGCTCTGACAAGATTAGTAGTCTTTCTAAATCTTATTAGCTTTGGTCTAAGTATTACACAAGTAAGTAATGTATATAAAAAGTTGGATATTAAGTTTACAATGCTTTGATCATATATCGATCTTGTGGATAAATTGGTTTTGTTTTTTAGTATATGTGATTGCATTAAGATTGTTACAGTATTTAGTTAAATGGAGTATTATTAATGATAAACAATTATGTGTGAATAGTAAATTCTGCTTGAAGTAGTCAGCAGAGTACTTAAACCAAGCAACATTATTTGATCAACATTTGTGGTTATGCTTTGATTAAATCTGTAGTGTTTTATAAAATAGCAGACATGTTTGTGCACTCCAGAAAAAACTAGAATTTATTCGTAAGGCTGTTTTTAGATCACGCTCTGATAGCTGAGGAATTTAATTAGTGCATTGACGTAATGGTGATCGACAATTCCTAGAAATATTTGCTAATTACAAATGTTTCTAGATAAGAGATGTTACCTTATTGGTCAGTGCATTGATTGATCGTTGCAGTTGTCAGAGAGCGATAAGAAGACTGGGTAACATCTAGCAGTGTAACATAGAGAGCAGTAGAGAGCAGTCAAGTAGAAGTTGAGTAGCAGTATTTGAGTAGACGTCTGTTTAACACCAGCAGAGATATCTCATTAGTGCTTGCGGTTAATGACCAGCGCCCAGTGAAAATGTAGTTCACGTGTATAGCTGAAGGAGACTGCAGTGGAGATATGGAAAGCATTAGTTGCAGAGTAGAAGCATTCATTGCAGAGCAGAGCATTAGTTGCAGAGTAGAAGCAGTCGTTGCAGAGCAGAGCATTAGTTGCAGAGTAGAAGCATTCGTTGCAGAGCAGAGCATTAGTTGCAGAGTAGAAGCATTCGTTGCAGAGCAGAGCATTAGTTGCAGAGTAGAAGCATTCGTTGCAGAGCAGAGCATTCGTTGCAGAGCAGAGCATTAGTTGCAGAGTAGAAGCTTTCGTTGCAGAGCAGTGCATTCGTTGCAGAGCAGAGCATTAGTTGCAGAGTAGAGCATTAGTTGCAGGACTAGACCATTCGTTGGAGAACATTAGCAAACGTTATTGGATAGCCGCACAGTATGACTTGCAGATATAACATTGGCACAGTCGTAAGTGCGGATATAACAAAATCAGATGAAAGTTTTCTTTATTTCATTCTCATACTAAAAATAGTGAACTGGCTATTCCATATATACAGAAGTTAAACTTATTTTCAACATAATTGTTATCAATAAGTAAGCCAATTAGAAAATCAATTTTCATTAAGCAACATCATCAAATTAATCATGCAAAACAAATCGACAACAGATAAAAGTATTATATGGTCATTTTGAACATTATTTTGGTGAATAATTATCTAAAAGGCATTCTCAAAATATACTTTACTAATTGCTTTCACTGCAGAGAAAATTTAATTAAAGAAGATATTGAAATATTTTAAAAAAAAATAAATTGTACTATAAATTAAATACATAATCAAAAAAAATTTAATATCAATTCTTATTATTTTAAGAATTTGACTGAAGATAGAATGTTATACCTTCCTAAAAATCAAATAATAAAAAGTTAAAGATGGGTTTTGCAAAGACCTTAAAAACCAATCTGTGAATTACAAATAAGTCTAACATGCTGTTTTCTTTTTGTAGAGTTAGTAATGATCTATTCGCTTACAGTAGTGACTTAAAAATTTAAATATATATTTTATGGTCAATAGCTGTTAAGATGGTATTGTTCAATTTCATAATTCCGTGTGTGTGTCGAATGAGATGTGCGTAGTTGATTTTTTTTGTAAAAATATGTTGACAAATTTTTCTCTTTAAGTAGATAGACGTTATGTATATAGTATGATGTGTGAGACAGCAGTAATCTATATACTTTTAATATTTCATTTAGTTCACTAGTCAATAGTAAGCTGTCTAGTCGGAGACATCAATTGAAATGGACATCGATCAAAAAATGCTTTTCATGGTATTCTAATATAACTTGATTATCGTGAATACAATTTTAATTATGTTACATTATAATCTAAAATTACTATATATTTGTTTTAATTTATTGCCTTACAAAACAAAATTAGGCGCAACAAATCTTCAGCTTTTAAATATTTATCACATGGTTTTGTCTTATACAGATTTAAAGTTATTATTGTTTAAAATTGAACTTGACTCTAACGCTTAAATCAGTTAGTTTATATGTTTAAGGTTTGTCTCAGTCATTTTAAAAAACAATTTAGTCTTCCTCAATTTTATTTTCGTTTAATTTTTTTTTTAAAAAAGCCGGATTATCAATACCACCCAGGCGCTATCCGACTCATCTTTCGCCATTAACGACACAACATTCCTTGACCTCCTTCCTGCTACTTCTTACAAAAACAGACAGTTATTAGCCGGAATTGAAACTTTATAAAGATTAAAGCAAAGACTTGCGAATCTCATGCTAAGAATGTCATTTACTGGCAACTTGCTCTTGAGTTTCGAGGATTTGTCATTTGTCAACGCATTTAATCCGTGACATCTTTACAAAATCAATTTAAACAAACAATTTTGTTGAAAACTAAACCTTCTCCGTTTTACATTTCCTTTATCTTATTCATTTATTAAATTTAGAGATAGAAAGATAAACAGATATGTGAGAAAAACTTAATTACAAAATTGACAAAAATAAGTGAAAATTACAAGATAATGGCGTGTATTTGACAAATTGTTAAACAAATATTCTGTGTTTTGAATTGCGCTTTGTTTTACGAAAGACCTTCGTGATGTAATGATTAATGCATCCGTCTGCGATTTACGCAGGTTAAAGTTTGAATCAGCCTGAAAGTTTAAAGTTTAATTAGTTGAATACTCTTAAATCAACTTACAACTTTATTGCACATTCTCGATTATTGCATTTTTTTAGCATAAAGGTAAAACTCACCAACCTTCAATTAATTAATATTATAGTTTTCTTCGCTATTTTTCTACGGAGAGATAATGATATTTGCGCCACTATAGGATTCAAAGATTGTTTGATTTTTATTGTTTTATAGTTTAAAGTAGTATTAACTAAAATAAACACGCATATTTATCAATTATGTTATAAATATTTTATTTTTATAAATTAAGAATCATTTACGAAGGCAGTTTTTCCGTTATTTGCGCGCGAATTTTTGAACGTTTGTAATATCGAATCTTAAAAAACTAAATTAATTTTGTAGTTTGTTTTGTAGTTTAAAGTAGTATTAACTAAAATAAACATGCATATTTATCAATCATGTTATAAATATTTTATCTTTATAAATTAAGAATGATACATAAACAATCATTTACGAAGACAGTTTTTTAATTATTTGCGCGCGAATTTTTGTACGTTTGTAATATCGAATCTTAAAAGACTAAATTAATTTTGTAGTAAATGTTCTTCCAAAAATATTACATTTTAAATATTGAATACCAAGGTTATCACAATGTAGTCTCTAGCAGTTAATGATTATTAAATAATTTTTGATTTCTTTTTTTTTTTTTTTGCGATTGAGAAATTCTGTACGTACTATCCAATTATTAATTACTAAAGGGATTATCGATTTTTAGATGGTAAATATACCTGATTATCCAATTGGTTACAGTTCAGTCTTAACATTAATGATAAGGCATCATAATCCAATGGATACTGAACACATGTTCTACATTTGCATTTTACTTTTACTTGTTAAGTGGGCAATAATTTGAAACTTTCACTAATAATGACAAAAATCTTTTCTCATTGCTTGCTTTTTTTTTTGATGATTTCTTGCAATTAACAAACTTGCTTTTCAGAAATTTACTTAAATAGATACAGTTCCTATTTAATTAAAATAGTAGATAGAAAGAATAGCAACTAAACCAAATATTTGATATTATTGTTCATAATTTATTTCAAAAAACTTCTTAGAGTCAAAAATTTGCTTTTTAAATACTTTATCTCAAGTAGATTTTAATATTTGATCACAATACATATTGCTGAATCAATAACCATCTTTCTGACAGTTTACATAATATGCAAATTTATGTTAAAAGTTTGTCGCAGCTAATAATGAAATAGTTAAAACAACCTTATATAGTTAAAATTAAAAAGAAAAAAAATCCGATTCCTTCTCAGAAGAATAATAAAACAAAAGACAATATTCATATTTAGTTAAATGTCAGAGCGTTTTCTTAATTGTGTATTATTTTGTGTTTGAGTTAACAATAGTTACGTAGTGGACAAGATAATCTGGACCAACTGACGAGTGCTGGTTTAGCACAATACATGTATTGGTAATTATTTTTTGACATTTGATCAAGTGTATCACTGGTATAAGATAGCATGGATGGTTGAGGGTCGTGTGAAAGTCTGAGTTCAAACCCCTATGTATTACATATATAAGTGCAGATATAAAAAAAAACCTGTACTGTAAAAAAAAAATCATGTTTCAAAATAAAGTGCTGTAAGGTCTGCCCATCCCTCGTATATGTATGTGAATGGATTATGTCCTGTATATGTCAGAGTGACTTGTGGTCAACATGGGTAGAATGAGAAGGTTGGTACTAAGGTGGGCATTGAGCATTCCATCATTAGGTTTTCCATGAAATGGACAGCTGAAGGGTTGTGGGGTGGAGTGGTTTGAAGCCTGTCCATTAAAGTATGAAGATTGACTATCTTAATATAAGCTGAGCTTTGATTGTATATATATATGTGGAGATGATAATCTGGTCCAACTGATGAGTGCTGGTTTAACACAAAATATGGATATTGGTGATTATTTATCTTTTTGACCTGTGTGTGATCAAGTGTATCAGTAGTATGAAATAGCATGGATGGTTGAGGATCTGAGTTCAAACCTCCTATATATATTACATATATAAGTGCAGATATAAAAAAGCCTGTACTGTAGAAAAAATTCACATTTCAATAGTTAGATAATAAATTGGATGTCTTGTAAATCCTCAGTTATCTAGAAAGAAAAAAAACATTAAAGATTAGTTATATTTAAATCTTAAATTAGGATAGAGCTTTGGATACATTAAACATCACAATGAAGTTTTTTCAATAACAAAATAATGTTATTTTACTAAGTAAACTATGAGAGAAACTATGAATGGCAAGATATATGCATATACAATTCAAGATTTTTCTGTTCACTCGGTAAATCAAGTTCTGCATTGTAAATCATATTTGAATCTTGTATATCACTACATATAACATGTAAATTCAAAGATTAATATTATGTTAATAAATCATATTTTGAGGGAAAAAATAATGTTATTTTATGACAACAATGTTATTATTAGATTCTTTGAAATTATCATGTTTTTTTTAATCAGACCATTTGATATACACACATTTATTTAATACAGAAATATGATTCACATAGATGCATATGATTTAGACGATACTCAATTACATTTGCACATTTGGGAAAATTCTCAATTAAAGTAATTAATAAAAATATATATCTGCTACTAGGATCTTGAGAACTAATTAATTACCATGGACTTTTAGACTCAACAGATAAAATAATATATGCAAAATAAATCAATAGATCAAATCCATAGCACTTGGAAATAGATTAGTTCTAATAGATAAAAAAGATTTGCATTATAATATAAAAGTGCAGCTTAGGTATAAACTCATATCTATAGCTATCAAAATGCTTGAATATTACAGTAGTTCTATGTAAAAATACATATGTTAATATTTCTGTTGTTTTAATTAGAAACTTTATTATTTATAGACAATATATAAGCATATTTCATGAAATGGCTGATCACTACAAGGCCATATTATATCAGTTTCAACCATATTCTCAAGAATGAATCCATATACATTAGCAATACAATAAAGCATTATAAAATTATTAATTTCAAATTGAAAAATCTTAAGCACAGACCAAAAAGTTTCAATAAAAGTATTTTCATGTCAATAAAATATATTTTTAAATATAATATTTGCTGGCATTTTGATGGAATAAAGAGATATACCCATTTATAACAGAAATTTAATATGTAGAATAAAGGTTATGTGATACTAAAATTTCAATACATTAGCAGGGTAGTAGGCATCATGAGTGAATAAAACATAGTTACAAAAGATAAAGTAGAAAATAAGGTAGGAGTAAGATTAATTGATGAAATAAATGACAAATAGTGGTTTGATAAAATCAATGATATATTAGATTTGAAAAAGTTGTCATATTATGGATATGGAGAAAAATTAAAGTCTTATCTTGTTTGTCTTACTTTTTAAATACATTTATTGCCAAGTAGGAAGACATAGAATAAATGATTTAATGAACTTAAATACATTAAGGATTGTATTCGTATATAATTCTATAAACACTTCTTCCACTTCCTTAATTTTGCATCTTCATATCCAACAATATATCTTTTTAAAATAATTACAATCTTCTGACACCTTTTAAGCAAAAATATTATTATAATTATAGTTTTGACTGTTCTTCGCAGTCTTCTTCAGATCTACAAAAATTTAAATATTCTAACAATACAAGCAAAACTTATATATACAAGAAGATTGTAATTATTTTAAAATGATATATTGTTGTATATTAAGGATTGTAGGTAAATATTTCAAATTTGAAATATAAAAATTCGGCCAATTTCAAAGTATGAATATATTTTTAAATTAAAACAGGCAAAACTCACTATACATATTGCCACACACAGCAAGCTAGAAGGCTTGTGCATAAAATCCCCATCTAGTGCCTACTCATCCAATATCCCCAGACTAGTTTCTGTTTTGTGGCCTTCATCAGTGAGGAGCCTTGGATTTAAGAGCACTGCAGTGAGGAGCCTTGGATCTGAGAGCACTGCACCAGTGCTCTCAGATCCAAGGCTTCTCACTCACAAAGGCCACAAACCAGAAAATAGTCTGGGGATATTGGATGAGTAGGCACTAGATGGGGATTTTATGCACAAGCCTTCTGGCATCCATTGATTACTCTAGCTTGCTGTGTGTGGCAATACATATAGTGAGTTTTGCCTGTTTTAATAACAGTTATAACCAAGCATAAGAAATGGTGATCATGTGATATTTTTAAATAATAAAAATAACTTGTTTTGAGGAAGCTTACAAGTTTAAATTAAATTTAAACTTGGAAAAAAGATATTGTTTTGCAGAGATAATGGCACAAAGTAAATTTGATGTTAACTTCAAACAGAATTACGGAGCATCAAGTTTTTGTTATTTACAAACAAATTTCTGGAAACTAATAATGAAATTTATAGAGAATATAATAAATAACAATTGTTTTTTAATGGTGAAAATTAAAACTCCAAAAAGCAATTCAATATTGAGTTGATCAAATACATTATTATTTTACAAACTGCAACTATAATCTATGAAGAAAAATTTTCCAGAGAACTAGATATGTGCAGAAGGTATTGTTTTGAATGAATATAACTATATAACCTGTAAAGGAAAGCAGAAAACCATCTTGGGAAGATTAAATGCAAGCCACTAAAAGTTCTCTGTGCCTAGACATAAAACGACATTTTTCAAATGAATGATTTAGTCAAAAAAATCACTTATTAATTTTTGAAATTTTATAAATTCATCTGAAAACTATAATAAATAATCATCAATTTAAACTTTAAAGCTTGGGGAAAATGGGCCAGCTGTTTTTACTATTGTTGACTATTTTCAATTGATTATATTACTGATAGGATCAATGATTTAAAAACTTGTGTATAACATTTAATAATACTGCAAAATTTTATTATTATTATTTTTTTGAGAAATTAGTTGCAATATTGAAGCCATGCTAATTGAATGATAAGTCCAGTATTAAACTGAACATTTTTCAAAATCTCTCAAGATTAAGATGGAATAAACAGTTATTTCGAGGTGAAAAAAATATTTGTTATTCTATTTGTTTTATTAAATGATCTAAGTATAAAGCAAAAAAAAAAAGATTGATATCAGTAATAACTCTGCACGGAATAAGTTTTAAACTACAAAGGATTATAAGAACACATATAATTCAACAAATTGAGTAGGAAAATGATTTTCAGTTGTGTGAAATGAAATGTAGAATAATATAATCTAGAAATATAAATAAAATGAATAAAATAATATTCTATGTAAGACTAAGATATGGTTTCAGATAATGAATTTCAGACATATTTTTATTATTTATATTATAAATGGAGCAGAAAAATAATTAAGCATATAAGATAGAAAGTTAAAAAGCTCACTTGCAACATACTGTAAGTTTAAGATAATCCAGCATCTCAGTATTAGCACCAATATGTAACACTGAAGAATAATTTTGAATATATGGTGTGTGAATGCCAATAGAATGAAATATGTCTGAGATTTAGTAGTTCAGAATGAAGTTAATTACCTTGAGAATAATCTTTCACAATATATTAATTAATTCTGCTTCATTATTGAAAAGAAATAATTGTTTTTGCTTTTGATGCATAGAAAATAAGAGAACAGAATTTTATATTAAAAGTAGTATTGAGAGAAAATGTTTATATCATCAAATACTGACAAATTATAACAAAATTAAGTAAATAAAATTTGACAGCAAATTAATGGTAGATATTATTAAGAATGCATTGAACTACAAACAGTTTACATTAGGAAACATGTTAGATACTTTTTTAAAGTAGTATACAAATAAGAATGAGATTGAAGACATTATCAAGAGATGAGTTAAAGTCTATTGCAATAAAGTAACAATTCACAATAATGGTTTTCACTAGTGTTTCACTATAAAGGCATTGTTTTTTTAAAGTTATGCACTACTGTAGTATTCAGTAATATCCACCAATGCCATCTATCAGTTTACATTATTTGAGATATCTTTGAATATTTTTCAAAGTATATAAGCATTATTATTTATTTAATGTAGTTTTGGTGTTAATTTTTAGATAAATGGCATCTATTCCTAGTGTTTCCATTAAAAAAAACACTATTCCAGTTTTTCTATTTCATGTAAGTTGAATAATTAATAGATGCTAGAGAGTAGAGCTTATTAAATCCCTATCCAATGCTGAAAGATCTATATCCATAAACTAATTTCTGACTTATGAATCATCAGTGAGAAGTTTTAATCTCCATTCAACTTCAAGCTTTCTCATTGATAAATTTCATATGCCTGAAATGAATCTGTGGATTAAATATAGGGATTAAATGCCAAGTCTAAAAACACTAAATTCTGTTCCAAAATACCTCATTGATTAAGATCATAAGACAAAAATTAGTCCAAGAATTTGGATAGGATAGTATTGAGTAGTGATTAGCAAAAAAAAAACTAATCACACTACGTCTAGATTTAAACTTATCTTTGATAAAAATGATAAGCCAAAAACTTGTCTGGGAATATAAATAAGTCATTAATGGATAGAGATCAATAGCACTGTGATATAGTATAGACTGATTACTCATGCTTATGATAGATAACAAACTCCACTGAGGTTGTAAAAATAAAATTTCCTTCTGAAGCTCTGTGTATAAACTGGTAACATGATATATATATATAGTAATGGTGTGAAGAAACAGTATATATACTATATAACATATATATATATATATAGTAATGGTGTGAAGAAACAGTGGTGAACTTGTGTGGTTGAAACATATCATCTCCATAGACTAATCAAAAGGAATACATATGAAAGAAATGAATATAATGAGCCTGAGATATCAGCAAAGAACTAATTATAATTTCACTAGCATTACAGAGAAGAAGAATCATTCATTACCATGAATAATCAATAATAAAAATCAAAAGTCATCTTTATGACTGGATTTGAAAGTGGTCTAATACAACTAATTATTTAATCTTACCAACTTGTGACAGACTATATAAACAATAAATTGGATGCCCATACTAAAGTGCTAATCCATCAGAATATAACAAAAGTCAAATAATGCTGAGATACTAAAACATGCTGATCATCACCAAGGCTGTTTAGTACCATTTATGCACTATCCAACTACAAACATAACCTCTCATTAATACTAAAATAAAATTTACTGCATGGACTTTAAAGGATATACCTTTGTGCCATACAGAATTAGAGAAGTAATGAAATCAGAGCTCTATAATCTTTTCTGTGGGCAAGAGATAAATAACATAATATTTTAAAACTGTTTTAGGATTAAATAAATTCACTGGAATAATCAAATATAAATTTATTAATTAAAAACAATAAAATGAAATAAAGTTAAGAGCTGCTAAGTTATGTTATAAATATGAGTACATAATTCTGATTTTGATTAAAATAATGCAAAAAAATATGCTATTACATTGTAATTCACATATATCTCAATAGGTCTACATAAAACACAGCTATGTGTAAGCTCTCAGATATGCTGTATATATTAATTTTAAAATTAACATATTTGAATTGACATAAACCAATAGTAAAAATTCATTTGTATAATACATAATAATTTTAACATATATGAGGTTGAGACTAATTTTATGTACCCATTCAAATTTGTATACATACACTGTCATTTATAAAAGAAAAATAAACTTACTAAATCTATATTATATTTGTACAGTAAAAATAACTTGTTATTGAAAATATACATAAACTGCACATGTGTGTATTATTATTATCCCCCTACAAATCAAAGTTATTAATTAATCCATTATTTCTAATGGTATGTAAAGGATTTTTCTTTTTTAAAAAACAACATCACTAGATCCAGTTTGGAAAGGTCTTTTAAAATTCAGGCTTTTGTAACTTCATTTTCAATATTTAAAAAAAAAAAGATATTTGCAGTGTTCCTTTTCTAATTCCAAAATAAAACTGGAAACATCATTTATTAATAATTACAAGGACAAATCCTTTAGAAGCAAATGTCATTTATTTAGGCAAACTTATTTACTTTTAAACTTGTAAATTAAAGATTTTAGCTGTGAAGTTAATTATTTGTAATAATATCATTTCAATAAATTATTTTTTATTTACTCACCAACTAATATCTCTTCAAGAAGTAGGTCTCCTATATGCACTCTCTCTATATATATGACATAGTAACATTATCTGTGCTTTTCTGCCTATAGATAAAGCAGCATATATATATAGACACTATGGTAATCTTTCAGCATACTGAGGGAATGTTTTGATAAGCTTGTCTAATCTAAAACAATAGAATGGTTATTAACATGTTCAGGAAAGTTATAAATTAGATAAATGTTGGCATTCAGTCAGTCTATAATTTAGTAGACTTCATACATGCCTTGTAATACATAATATTGTGCCAAAACATTTTACCATGATCGAAAATTTTTCAAAGATTACGCAAATACAGTGGCCGTTCGAGAGCACCATCAAGCATTCTCACTTGAAACCACATTGTTTCCACAATCAAAGTTGATTATTTGTTTTTGAATGGTAATCACCAAATGTTATCTCTAAAATAATTTTATTTTATTGGACTAAAATTTTATAAAATGAAATACAATAACTAGTTATAATAAAAAAAATCAGACCAATACTTGACTAATATTGAAACATTTATTATACTTTTTTTTATTCTCTTCTTATTCCCTTCCCTCACATTTATTTAATCAAGCCATCCCGATTTATTCCTTACTAATTCAGATTTAACACATCATTTTCGAAGGAACATGCACTGGCACTTTATTAAATGTATAAAATTTTATCAACAATTATGATAAATACATATTATGAGTGCATTCAAGGGCAACTTACTATAAGAGAGTGCTTGCTAGCAAGTATGCTCAAACCTCTTTCTAATGTTAAATTCTATACATATTCTCTTCGATCGAGTATACAACTTTTTTTTATTCATATATACATTATCAGAATAACAAAGATAGGAAATAAAGACAAGTTTCATTAATAAAATATAGAATAAAAAAACAATATAATGTGGATTAATTTTAATTAGTGGAATGAATATAATTAACGAATCTATAAGATCCCCTCTCCCTTTTCTATTGTTGAAACTTATACATGTTTGAAGCGGAGGATTTTCAAAAATACATCATTATACATAATACATATATTATCACATAAATGTTTCTTGTAATAAAAAATAGTCAATTTACCCTGATCGATCAGTGTATTGGTCCTGTGGGCAAAGTATTTAATTTCATGCTTGTGGATTGTCCAGAATTTCTATTTTAGCCTATTTTCCTCGGCTAGCTCTCAATGTCCTATATGATGTTGGCATTTCCAGTGACAGTTCCAGGTGGTAATGGAGAAGTTCCCAAAGGGAAAAGTTGTGTTGTCTCTAGCCCCTCAACATTTTCTTTCTCTTTATTTAATTTGCAGATTTTTTAAATTTTATTTATTAAAGAGACCCAACTGAATTAAAACCAATATATCAGATACTGACTTTGGCAAAATTCTAATTAATAATCTTAAAACAAAAGGCAAATCCATAATTTATAGTTTTTTTCAAAGTCCGAGTTCACACCTTTCATGTCCTTCCTTTTTTATATATATTTTGTTTATAATCCCATGAAAACATTTCACTTGATCAACATGATAGATAACATAAAAATACCTCCGCTTTTTAAAATTTCATCAATAGAGATAATTGCAGAAAAATTCTATAATTTCTTCCCCCTCCTATCTTAAAGAATTCCTAATAATTAGAAACAAATTAAAAGACAAGCTTTTATTTTAAAAAAAACTTGCAAGATCTTGTTTTTTTCTTATCTTGATTTAATCTATCTCAAAAACTCCATTTTAAAATAAGTGTTACTTTTTTTTTAGAATAAAAATAAGTATTATTATAAAATACTAAATTACCATAAAATAATATATATTTTTTAATAAAATATATGCCATATATATGTATGAATATGAGCTGGTAGAAAAATATCATCTCTATATGGACTATAAAACAAAAAATCAGGTCCTTGCTTCCATGTACATTCAAACTACTGTCATAACATTAACAGCAGCTGAATACACAGTCTCTTGCCTTCAGTTATAATTTCATAATAATAGTGATGTAATGATATTGTAATCCCCATTAGTGATCTTCTAAATTACCCGAATATATTGTGTTGTGGAATTTAAAAACGATTACTAAATTTTTTTCTTTTGATTAAAAACCCAGTTAAGATCTCCTTTTTTAATTTACTTTAATTGTAACCAAATTTTTATCTCAAAGTATTTTTAATTCTTTAAACAACATCAGAGTATATTATACTAAATTTTATCAAAATATATTTTTAAAAAACATTCTTAATCTAATTAAAAATAAATAGGGAACTTTTATAATTACCAGTATATCTATTGTAACACAAAACAAGTTTGTTTTAGATTTTTTTTAATTGTAAATTTATTTTTGAATTATCAAAATCAGAAACATGAAATAAAACTTTTTAAATGTTTAATTTATAATAATTTTTTAATTCAAAATTATTATTTAACTTTTACCTGTTATTCCAGTGTAATATAATAAATATTTACAAAATATTTTGTTTGTGTTTATATCTAATTTTTCTTTCAACTTTATATATATACGTGCACACACATTACTATGTTGTATGCCACAAAACACATAACCATCTCTATATGTATATATGTTTCATTTTAATTAAAAAGCACAATATATTTATTGTGAAAATAAAGAAAAAACAATTAATAAAATAGATCAAAGATCAAACTGACTATAAAAAATAATTAAATCTTTTATTGTTTGGAAGTTCATAAGAAATTTAGGCAATCATGGACTTTGAGTCTGCCTCTCTACTATTATACTAAACCAACTACATATCCTTTGAGATGAGAGATTATCCAAAATAAGTCTTCATGTTTGGTTAATTGCATGAAAATTTACACAGGTAAAAAAGCTAATGAATATTTTAAAGTTAGTCTGGGTTAGTTCTTTAAAGTTAACAAATGTATTAATGCTGATAAAAAAGCTGCACATTTTCTAGTCAAATTGGCCAATGTCGTCAAAAATATCAATGCTCTAAGCATGATATTTTCAGTATTGATAAAAGTTTTTTATTGAAAAGATACAGGTTTACTATTGTGTTAAAAAATATTACTGAAGGTGATATCAAGATTAAAGCCTATGTGACAACTTCTACAGCTCTGAACAACTATGCAACAGATAGCCTATCTGTGTATAATAATTTAAATTGAAAAGCTTAGATGTTTGATAAACTTTTTCAATCTAATTTTCAAAATATTATAATTTTACAGTAAAAAATTCTTGTGAATGTAATAAGCTATCTTTTAAATTTTTACGATTTTTTTCTTGGACTTCTAATTTTTTAGCTGAGATGTACATAGAAATAAACATTTTCTCCTAAATGTTACAGCAAAATTGAATCAAACTTTAAATTATATTTTAAAAAATGATTATATAACAAGAAAACTTTGAATTGCTCATCAAATATCTGGACAGTGATTCATTGTTTAAAAAAATTGAAGAAAATGAAATATTTTAAAAAGATTTAACAATTTTAAATGCTATTAAAATGATTTCAGATATGAATGGAAGTTAAATTTAAAAATGCTGTTTGGGGAAAAAGTATTCTTTGCTTGTGATGTTGAAAATTTTGATGATGTAACAGTACAAAATCCTATTGTTCAGATGTGTAGATAATTAGAATTGGATGTTGATCTTAAAGGCATTATAGAATTGATTAAATGATGTAGTGAACTCTAATAGGCAAAGATCTTTTTCTAATTGAAGAACAGAGACAGGTATTTTCTTAATAAAAATCTATTCCAAGAAAAGTGGCCATTTAAAAATGGAAGATATCATTAAGCCTATACACGTATGATTGTAGCATATATTAGTATTATGATTTTGAAATATCTAAAGTTAATAGAAGAGAAAAGAATTTAAGACTTTCTTGTTTGTTGGTGTACTTCAGGATGTGGGAGGTTCTTCCAACAAAAATATCATGTTTGCTATAATAGAAATCCCTTTTCTCCATTGTTACCAGAACTAAAATATTTTTTTAGAATAAAGATACATTTATTTTTAAATTTATATTACTTCATTACCATAGAGTTTAGAGAGATTTTTCAAAAATAAATAATGTGATTATTATATTTTATTTATTACTGTTTTATGGGTCTAGCCTTACTGCATCATCAATGTACAGGATAACCTAAAAGTTAATCTACATATATATATATTTGCTGAAAGCAAAGATTTCTCCATTTAACACACAATGTCAAAATCTGACAAACTCATGTCTATCAATCATAGAATATGAATCTCACTTTGTCTGAAGTTCCACAAACTTTTACAGGAAATAAATTTAGACAAGGTTGTTGGGGAGAAAGACAGAATCATGAAGTATTTCTTTTTAATAATCTGGCAAATGTTCAAAGTCTTTATAAGTATGTAATATTAGAAATATATAGCATGAAATATTGTGTAAATTTGTTGAAAGCAAAGACATAAGTTTTTACAAATTTTAATACTTGATTACATGACAGATGGGGAGATGTTTGCTTTCTACAAATCTATATATTTCAAAACAATACATTTTTAATATTACGTTATTTTTAAAGAAAAAAACAGTACTGTACTACATGAGATCTTTTTTTTTAAATTTAAATAGTTTACGTGCCAGAGCATGAAACCATGGTCAGAGGTTTGGGGGGGGGAGGGGTCCTGACAGAGATATTTTAAATGCTTTCTCTATCTAAGCATTTATCACAAAGCTTGTTGAGGAATTGGCAATCCTAATTGTTTGTAACTTACAAGCTTAAGAGTATAGGGGTCATGTGATCTATGACTTATTTTGATTGTTTATAAATGTTTGATTATTTAATAAAATAAACTATAAAGTATATTAAAATAACTATTGTCTTTTCCTACATAATATCAACAACATATAAAGTTGTAATCATTACTGAGACTGAAAAAAGATGCTTGTGTTTATTAAGGGTAGTAATAGAGGGTATTTTTGTGCCTATTCTATCAATATTGTGAAGTGCTACTGTACTTATTTTATTAATGTGTCTATGCAAAATGCATGTAGAATTCTGCAATGAATGATGTGCAAAATCATAACTAATCTCTTAAATTATTTAAATAATAAACTTTAATGCATTCTAATATTTAATGTTACAAAGTAACTAAACAGGTGTTAATAATATAAAAGTAATAACATTGGTACTTAAGTATGAATAGGAATATTGGACATTACATAGGTTTCTCAAATACTAGTATTTAGGAAAGTTAGAGAAATACTAAAAAAAAAAACAAATTGTGTTAACAAACATGATGAAATAAATTAACTGTATGGAAGAGTTTCCCTGTGCAAATGAATAAATATTAAAAAACAGTACCAAATTTAGGATCAAACTATTTAATAACCACATGATACAATTATCTCTGCAACAATCATGATTATTTTTATTTTTTATCTAGTACAGGACAAGTGTTTTCTTGTCAAAATGTCTATATTTTACTTTAATTTTATTTTACTAAAATGCTTCCTCCTGAAAATATGTTTTATAAAAAAGACATATTTCACTCATGAAAGTATTCACTTCAATATATATAGTAGCTAACTTCTGAATAATAATCTATGGTAATACACATCTCACAAGAACACATTCAGGAAAAAAAAAATTCACATCTATGCTGTGACTGTAAAAAACATGTACTATAAGTTCTATGTGTTAATATAATAAAATATATAAGTAATTATCCAGGCCTTATGATATAATGATTACCACATACCCATCCAAGCTATAACTGGAAATTTGAATTTAGATATAACTTGAAATTCTTCAACTGAAAATTTCTGAGCAATCATAAAATGTTTTTCAAGTCGTCACCCACTAGTAAGTCTTCTAGGAGAAAAATCATCACTTGAATAGCCTGGTGAATAATTATTTTATTTCTTGTGAAAGGATATTAAAATGGATTTTGCCATGCATCTGGGTATTCAAGACTGATTTTTTAAATGTAATTACTCTTAATTCTTAAATTGAATTGCAATAAAAGTATTAAAATGGGATTTAGAAGTATTTCTAATGTATCGTACTATGTTAAAAATTGTTTATAAACAAGCCAAAACTCTCCATACAGTAGTGACACCCTGTGCCAACCAGAGTAATCAATGGATGCCAGAAGGCTTGTGCATAAAAATGGCGATCATGTGATGCTTAATGTTAAAAATTGCATTGTAGTTTTCTCAGTTTACCTTTATGTAGAGAGTTTTGTCTTTAGAAATAAAGTATACAGGAAGAATCAAAACTAGATAAACAGAACTAATAGGGGTCAGATTTCAGTAATGTAAAAACACTGATAATAGATATTTTGAATAGTTGCTACCATCAGTGTATAGTATAGAAAAGCTATTATTTTTTTATTTTTTTAATAGTATCATATTATATACATGTATAATTACAATAATATTAAAAAAAAATGTAACTGTTAATTAAAATGATGGATTTATTTTGTTTCTTATATATTTACAGAATATAATAATATAACAGTCTTAAATATTCCTTTATAAGGGCAAAGATCTCTCCAATGAATCACTCTTACTCATCAGCCTAGTTATTGCTCATGAAGAATTTTAAGATTTTTACTCTCCTGTTTAAAATAACTAAATATTAGTTTGTGCAAATATTGAACTATTTTCAATTTCACTAATGAACTAAGTCATTATGTAAAGATTAATGCATCAAATATTATAATATCCTCCTTCATATATATATATTACTATAATTTTATTTTCAAGCACAACATTTGCACATTTATAATAATTTCTTTGCACAGTATTGAATATAACAGCATTTTAAATTTGTTTCCAACATTTGTTTGAGTACTGTTTTTAAATTTTTTTAAAACTATTTATTACATCTAGATAGCTATGCTTTTAACTATTAGTTATATTATTTATCAGAAATACCGATTTAAAAATTGTTGCTTCTGTAGAAAAGAGTATAACTTTATTTTTAATTAATAATGTGTTAATATTTCTGTATTCATTATTTTCTTAATTTTTAGTTTAATGATAACAGTCTACCACATAAGCTATCACCAATCTCAATCTGTAGTCATGGCAACCCAGGTTAAGATCGTTGATAGCTTAAGCTTTGATTATGGCCTTATTGTTTTAATTTTTATTTATATAGTTATTATTTAACTGCTAAATTTGATAGTTAATGCTCACATATTTTAGTGTGTTTTGTTTAGATTTCACACAAAAAGCATGGATTCAATTTGTTTTATATATTTATAAAAAGATATATGAATATATCAAAATCTCCTGATATTGACATATTATTAAAAGTTTTACTTATATTTACAAAACAATGTAGATAATATTGGTGAAAATGACCGATATTTTCATAACAGCACATTATGCTGACTATTGAATGAACAAAGTTAATATATAAGATAATATGCAAGAAAGCTTACTCTCATTTGATGTAGATGATAAAAAATTTTCTTAAGAAGAGTTAGTAAACAATATTTATTTGACATTTTTTAAAAATATTATTAGTTCTAGTGAATCATTGAAGAAAAAGCAGTTATGTTGCAGAAAATTTAACAGAAAAAAATAATGGACATCTATATAAATCAAGGAAATTGATATTTGGCCTATCATCAAAAAACTGAATCTTGCCTAAATTTTCAAGAAATTATTTGATGATAAAATAGTAATTTCTGAAATATGCCACTTATTAAATAATCACTTATTTATTATTACAAATAGTAATGCAAAGATATTTATAGTTTTATTATTGTTTGCAGGACATCATTTACCTAGAAGAAATGTGTAAAAGAACATCTCACAATATTCCTAGCTAAGACTAATATGCATCATAAAAATATTGTGAAAAAAAAATGCTTTCATTTAGCATGAGTTTATGATAAAAATTACAAGATTTTCATTCATAAGGCCATAGCAAAATATTTTAAACATTAATCCTCAAAGCAATTTTATTCAAGAAAATGCATTTCATATTGATTATAAAAATGAAATATGTATTAGTACCACAAGTTAATACTATTAATTTAATATTTTATGATATGGCAAAACAAAATTATCAGAATTTGACATATAAAAATTTGCCTTTAGGCTTTAAAATTGTTTTAAATTTGTTGAAAGTTATGATAAAACTGGAAGATTATATAATATTTTTGATAAATAATTCAGATATTACCCAGAACTCTGAGAGATAACTGTACAAAAAAATGGCCTTTGTGTGATCAAAGATAACTGAAATAAAGAGTAAAAATATTACAAACATAAATACAATAAAGAAAATGTACTCCTTTTATTTAGATAAAATAGTATTTGTATATTTACCATGATAATAATATTTAGCCACTTTTAAAAAGTAAATTGTTAGTTTAAAATGGTAAAATAAAATTGGCACGTTCCAGTCTTACTACTTTGTCAATTATAATTTGGCTATTAGATTTGAATACTTGCTGTTCATAATGTGAATAATTATTGACTGCCTAATCAGGGTGAGACAGATTGCTAGTCACTATGGACTCACATACTGAATGTCAGTACTTAAAAGTTATAGATGGTAAAATTGATTTATTAATTTTTATAAAAGTAAAATATTGAATAAAAATCTTTGAGAAAGTGAAATATTCCAGGCATCTAAACACTATTCCCAACTGCACTATAGAAGATCAAAGAATGTACCCCCCCCCAATGATAAATCGTTATGTAGTCCTAAATATTGAAAATGACCAAGTTGAAATTGTAGTGTTACATTTTTCTTAGAAAGATAATGCATCATAAAGTCCTCTAATAAATAATTTGATAATGAATATATTTCAGGTAAATTAACTAAAATAATTGAACAAAATATTTATCTTTTTTTGACATCAATATGTTTCCAATATATTACTACAGTAAAATATCTTTTTATTTATTGAACAAATTATTTGAAACTTGTAGACTTGTTATAAATTTCATTTTTAAAAATTATTATTTTTTATTTTGTGAAGTGATATAGAACAAATGAATTTAAAAAGGGAGCTAAAGAGTGTAATATATATATGTGGATAATTAAAGTGATCACCTCTTCAGTTTGATTTAAGTTTTTTTAGAATTTATGAACAAGCTACATATATTGTTCTGTTATGTGCATTTTTTTTATATATGCATAACATAGTATGTTTTATAAGGTTAGCATCTTAGAGTTATTTTTTTTTCCTTTTATAAATCATTGTATACTTGAACAAAAAAAAATATATAAATCTTATTTATAAAAATTTTGAAATCCAAAAAAAAAAAAAGAATTGCTTCAAAACTAAATACAATTTCTAATCAAGTTTGTTAATTTCAAAAAATACTTTACTTTGACTATTTCCTTAACTACAAAACTAGGCTTATTGTGTATTCGGTAGAAATCTAAATAATGTAAATTAGTCTGTGAAACTTATGTTGTCATAATTCACTGCTGATAAGTTGGATATAATATACCTATTCAGGCATTTTAATTCATAATGAGATCAATAGATGACATTAATACATATTGGATATTTAAGGAACGGCTATTTTACATCATATACAATAAAATAAATATCTACTAATATTCCAAGAAATTATGGTTACTCTGTTAGCTATGCAAAAGATCAAAATGTAATTATTTATGCATTATTATGAAAAGCATAAAACTAGAACAGTAGTATAAAAATAGAACATATAATCCAAACACAGATAATATTTTAAAAATAACATGTTATGTTTGCAAAATGTAAATAAAGAGTAAAATACCTTCTGCCTTTGTTTTATGATTTCCCCAGTACACACTGTTTGTTTCACACATAGGCTCATGCTACATGCAGGGTTACTCATTATAAAGTTATTATACAGTCATTAACAAATGATTAAATAATAACAAACAAAAAATGTTACAAACTGGTCTTCACAAATGCAAGAAATCAATCTATGCTGCTGATACTGTATTGACTTCGCAGAAAATATTTTTTTCCACAAATATAAATTTTTTACATAAGTATATGAACAGTTTGGAAATTGTTTTCACAGAGTAAGATATACCTACTAATCTTAAGAAGATTATATACTTATCTTTTCTTCTAAACAACAAGAAAGCATCACCCAATAGAAACAATCTTCTGCAACAAAACAATGAATCAAGATTCCATCTCAAAATATTTAGGGAATGACAGGCCTAATTTATTTTTCTCACTTATCAAAAGAGCTTATTGTTAAAATATTTTGTAGAAACAAGTCTTCTGGAAGATTTTCTGTCATTAGTTTGTGATATAATGCAAATTTTCTAAGAACATATATATATCTTGGCAAATGTAATTTTCCTGCTGAATTCTGCATCCCTTTTTAAAAAAATTATTTATCTAATCTTCTGGATGTGCAATTAACTGTTATTAAAATAATTATTATTGGCACATTTTTTTTAAGCCATATTTTCATGTATTTTTTTTGTTAAATACAAATATGAGGATAGAGAGTTTTCTCAATAAAAAGTGCATAAAAAGCTATTAAATAAGTGATAATTACCATTAACTCTAAACTTAATTCAAATTCAGATTTATTTTGTGGATATTCAACAAAGAGGATTTCAGGCAACAGAATATTTACATTAGAAACAAGGAGTTTCTTACAAAGTCCAAAACATTTTTTTTTTTTTCAGATTAACAATAAAACTAATTGTATTTAATTTTTCTAGATATTATTCTGTTTCACTGATAGGTTCAAGACTACCTACAGTAGCTATGTTTATCTGATTTACAAATTGAATTTAATATTTTAAGATTTACATGTCTGGCAAATATAAACTTAATAACACAATTTTAATGAATACTTTATGCATACAACAATAGAATTTAACAAAATGATAGAATTCACAGGTTTAATAAACCCATAAATTTTCACTCCTATATCCAAGTTGTTCTTTTTTTATATATTGAAAATGCTACTAAACATGTGGACCTGTTGAATAATTATAATATCAATTCTTTAGTTGGAGTTTTATTTAAAGATTTGAATATATATATATTCTAACAGACATATAGGATCAATTTTCCCAATTGCCAAAACTTTAACCAGATTTCAAAATATATGTGTTTCTCAATCATGGTTGAAATTTTTGTTTAACTTATTACTTCATACAATTTTTACCCAAAACCTTCCTCATTAATCATTTTAAATTAAATTTAGATCACACAAGTATCTTGTATAACAATCATACAGAAGATATGATATACATTTTTCAAACTTATCCATACTTCTCATCCTTATAACACTTTGTATTTCATAAACAAATAAGTAATCTTAGACAATTGCCAGAGAAAAATATTAAAATGTTTCATCCTTATAATGCCATAGTAATTACTTATACTCTTAGATCCATATCGCTTGCTCACTACTTTGCAATTTTTGACAACAAAAAGGTCAATGTTTGTTTGTTGTTGTTTTTTTTTTTTAAAAAAAGAGTAGTATAATACATATTTATATGCTTTAAAATATTTACCTAGAAGTACTATGAACAAAATTAAGCAGAACGGTATTTTTCTTAGTTGTAGATTATTTTAGAATGATATAAAGCAGATAAATTATAAATTCATCTACATAAAACGGAATCATTTTCATCTGTCATCAAACACTAGTAATAATTATATTTTTATAAGCTATGCATCATATGCCATGCAATTCTTTTTTACTCCTGTATTTATACTTGTATTTATTTTATAAAAATAAAAAAATACAATAACGATTGTGAATTAGGAAAAAAAAACTACTAAATAAACAACAAACTACAATTATAAATATATTTAGTTTTATGAAATTATAATGAAAATAGTTACTAAATCATAACAACATAAAATATTAATAAAGAAAACTAATGTTTTCATATAGGAAAATTATTGGGAGAGAATATAATCGTTATTATTTTATTAATAATGGGAAATATAAATAATTCTTATTTTTTTATTAAATGAAAGTCATCCTAAAACGGGTGATGAGCAAATGTAGCTGAATAATGTTTTTATATAGTAATAAAATAGTTTTTTTTTAAAAAATGAAATATTTAGATCATATTATTTTTAATTATGTAAAAATATATATATATTTTTTCTAATTTTTATTTTTTTAGTCGCTCATTTAAATTCAATAAGTAATTGAAGAACCTAGCTAAATTTTATAACATCATTTATATTTACATTAATTTGTTTTAAAATATTAATAAAAAACTTGGTGAAATAATAATAATCTGTTATGCATACATTTCGTTTTATGATTATACTTCATTGCCCCCCCCCCCGCCCTCTACGTTCCCCCTCAAAAAAAAAAAAAAGGAAAAATACAAAATTTAAATTTTATGCATATTTTACTTGGCATCAGACTTTCTCAAATTTCTATTTGCTTCTGATTAGCAGATGTTTTAATTTTCGTATTATTAATTTATTTCGGTTTTATAGTAGTATTAGCGGAAGTCGTGTTACCATTTGAAGTTATATTTGACGTGGATTTTTGTGTCGTTTGTTCAGGAACTGTTTGATTGTTTCCTAATACAACTTTTGTATTTGCGGTAGAATTTCCTGATGTCATTTCTATATTAGCATTAGAATTTATTGATGTAGTTTTATTTTGAACAGAAATATCAGTTGATGTAAAATTTGATTGAGATTCCGAACTGTCCGATATATCTTCAAGCGGAACATTAAAATCCACACATTCTTCTTCTACTAGCACCTGTAACGGACCACAAGCTTGAGTTGATATATTATTATTTGTACCGTTTTGTGAGTTCTGATGAACTAAAATACCGTTATATAAAATTGTTTGGTCTTTTTCATTTTTATTTGTGGAATTAATTTGTCTTCTGTGCTTTACGGCATTTTCTTCTATATCATTCGCATTTATTAATTGCTCGTTATTCATCGATTTTTCTACAAGTTCGTTCCATTCAGTTAACAAACGCATATTTTCGACTTTGATTCCATGGCAAAGAGCGCAATGGGGATTCCGATAAAGATCCGCGGCATCTTTATTATTTTCGTCCTGACCTACGACGTAAGAAGTATACGAAAAGCATTTCCTCTCAATTTGAGAGTTTTTCCAATTCTTGGGACATAGTGATATAGCAGGATGGCAATTCCTCAAATGCTGTTTTAATTGAGAAGATGGATTTTTGAAATTCAAATCACATTCTAATAATTCAGAATCACTTGTAATAAGATTTAAAGAGGCAGATCTATAAATAGAACGAAGAACTTTTAAAATTTCTGATTGATTTATTTCCGTTTGACAATTAAATTCGGAAATCCAGAATTCAATATCTTGCTCCATTTCGTCGTTGCATATGGCACAAAATAAATTTGAATACGTAAGTCCTGAAAGAAAGCTGGTTACTGAAACATTTGAAAAAGTTGAAAAAATTGTACCTTCGCATAAGCCACGAATACTTGTATCGTTCCAATCATTTTTACATTTATTTTTAACATAAGTTGAAAATCCCCAACGAGTGTTTCCTTGACAGGGAACGTAATCGAGTCGAGCAATACCGTTCATTGTAAGTTTATCTAAGCAGCAGTCTCCGAAGTTTACGCACTTTGAATCACAGGAACAACTAGTCAAAAGTAATTCGTCGTTATTTAAATCTTCACGAGATAATCTCTCATTGCAAGCTGTAATCAAATGGGACACATCGATTAATTCATAACTCTCGTTAGCTTTTACTAAAAACATAAACAAAAACCACGAGTTGATCGTGATAAACAACATTTTTATCAACTTTCTCGTTGGCGTAAAATTTCGCACTGAAAAAGAAAATATTAATATTAAATTATTATAGTTGTGATACCATTTCCTGGTATGACACTTACAAACGTTACCTTCAAGGTCGGGAGACAATTATTTCATTAATGTTAGGTCACAAAAATGAGTTTTTCCTTTAAACTTGAACTAATGATTCATCTTTAGAAAGGAAAAGATGCCTCAAGGGCCTTTAAAACAAACTTTTACAAGGGGCAATCTAGTAAACAAACGATTTATTTTTATGAAATTCATATACGTATTTGTTTTTAATTGTAAGATATTAAACACAAAGTATTTATAAGATGTTTAACTGTCATTATATATATACACACACACACGCTTCTCATGTCTATATTGTTTAGGTAGATGGGAAATTCTCAGTAAGCCTATAATCTCCCCTTCCCCCGACATCTATCTCACAAACAACACTTCTAACCATTTAATTACTGGTCAGTAAATGCTTATCAGATGGGAGATAAAATGGAAAAATACTGCAAAATTATTCTCTATCCGCTACGCTCATTACAAATATTAATGCTGATTATCTTAGCAATGAATGTTCCAAAGAATTAATTGTATTAATTATTGGTAAAGCATATCCCATTTCGTCAAAAATTATCACTTCATTCTTTCACAATTTCTGGCGGAAAATTTTTTTTTTTCAGCTTAAACTTTCAATTAATTCTTTTATAAGAATTCTCACCAAGTCTTCTATTTTTTGAGACAGGAATAATAAATCTCATTATGAACATTTAAACTTCTTGTACTAGTAATTCAACTTATTGTATTAGAGAGAAAGAGAAAAGGGAAAAAAATCTCCATGTATATATTGATAATTTATTCAGAAAATATGGAAATATATAGAATATATAAACTAACTTTCCTTTAATTCAAGAAAAGTGGTCAAAGAAAAATAATTTAATATGCATAAAAACAATATATTATGATTTTAACTAGACCACTAAATATCACAACTTCCCTGTTTTACCCAAGCTGTTAAAACAGACCTAGTCTGGGGACATTGGATGAGTAGGCACTAGATAGGGATTTTATGCATGAACCTTTTTGCATCCATTGATTGCTCTGGCTTGTACTGGGTGGTACTCCTATATGGAGAGTTTGATCTCTGTTATGTCATGATTTTCTTATATGCTTCCAAAACTGCTTCTTTTCCTCTATTCAAGAGTCATCTAAGCTTCACCAATCAATAAACACCAATTAGTATAATATTATAACAAAACCCTAAGATTTTTTTTTTTGTAAAATTCTGGATATTAGCTTGAAAAGTATAAAAAAAAAATAATGATGGCTTTTAGATGCATAGCAGCATTAGTTCTAGCTTTGAATCTCAGTTCTTACTGATGATGGCAAAAGGCAACAATAAGTCTATGGATGAAGATATTACATCATTGGTTACTTAAACTCACAATAGATGGTGTTAGAGAAAAAGTACTATATGTATACAGTGTATGTATGTTTCTATTACACTTGTAAAAGAAACTTTAAATTTCACATATGTATGCTTATTTCTTAGTCCCATTACTTGCATCCATATTTTGTAAAAAATTAAATAAAAATTTTTAAATTAAAATTTATAAAGTTTTACATTTGCCTCCCCTCCCTAAATGAACCCATTATGAGTTTTCCCTAACTAATCTCGTAACAGCTTTTTTCACTTTTTCTGTGAATTTATTACTGTTTTCATTTCATAACTGCATTATTCTATTTTTTTACCAAATGTTTTTGTTATACGTCTAAATGTGAACATCTGAAAAATAAATTGTTTTATTAATGTATGAATAAATGTTAAATAAGTGTATCACATAAAATTTGCTATTAACAAGGTCATCAAATAGGCATAGGAAAGCTTAGAACTAAATAGAAAAAAGCAATAGGATATTACCATCATTGAAAAATCCAAGATTATTATTTTACTAGTTTAATATGCAATACTTAATTGCTAGTCTTGATCAGAAATGATAAATTGGTTAGAAAATCACTAATCCCAATAGCTGATCAACAGACCAATAACATTCTCCAATATTAGAATAAGATAATAAAGAGTTTTAGAGAGATTGTGAAGAATACTTATCTACTATATCCTCTCTTCCTATTAGGGACACAATTGAATTAAATGAACTATCTGTTGAAGATTAGTTCTCATTTTTACTAGAAGATACCATTTTAAAGATAATTATATTCAAGATCATCCATATTTCCTTATTGTTATTGTGAGCCTTTTTATTATCTAGAGAGTTAACTATTCATTATAGTGGTTTGGATTTACTAATTATAATTATATTTATATTATATTAGTATATTGCTTGCAAAATTAGCTAATTATTTTATATTATAAATAACTGTATTCATAAATCTACAATTTTGGAAATTTAATTGAGATGTTTTGAAAATATTAGTAGTGATAAAAAATTCTTAGTAAATGATTTACATGTTTCTTATTGAAGTAAAGTGCAATGTAATATTACTCCACTCTTACAAATCCAGTAAAATCATCATTGTAAAAAGAAATTACAGATTTTTTTTTTTCAAAAATAAGTTATTGGTTGATGAAAAATTTTCAGCTCTACTGCATTAGTAGGAAAAAAGTTTT